>JBBDGP010000832.1:1170000-1602087 GCA_037952835.1 Lithobates septentrionalis
TGCCACCTACCAGTGCCACCTATCAGTGCCCATTAGTGCCACCTATCAGTGCGCATCAGTGCCACCTATCAGTGCCCATCATCAGTGCCCGTCAGTGCCACCTCATCAGTGCCACCTCATTGGTGCCACCTCATCGGTGCCCATCAGTGCCGCCGTATCAGTGCCCGTCAGTGCAGCCATATCAGTGCCCGTCATTGAAGAAGAAAACGTACTCATTTACAAAAAATTTTAACAGAAACAAAGAAAAACGTGCTTTTTTTCAAAATTTTCTGTCTTTTTTTATTTGTTGCGCAAAAAATAAAAACCGCAGAGGGGATCAAATACCACCAAAAGAAAGCTCTATTTGTGGGAACAAAATGATAAAAAATTTGTTTGGGTACAGTGTGGCATGACCGCGCAATTGTCATTCAAATTGTGACAGCGCTGAAAGCTGAAAATTGGGCTGGGCGGGAAGGTGTCTAAGTGCCTGGTATTGAAGTGGTTAAACTAGGATTAGAAAAAGAAGTGTGTACAGTAAATCTGAGATGAAATAAATTCATACTGAGCAACATACAATGGCACAATAAAAATACCTGATTTGCAGGCGCGTTCGCACTGTTTCTTAGTAAGAAAATTGTTTCCATTTCCTTGACAACCACCATAGATGAATTCCTTGCAAGTTTCTGTATTCTGATCATAGTAATAGCGCGGCATGTGCCCCTTACATGGACCGCGGTCTGGAGGCAGCTCACAGACTAGAAATGGAAAGAAACAACACATAAATATCAAATAGCAATGGAAGAGATAACTAGTGATAAAGATGACTGTTAGAACCTTACTGAAAAGTTTCATTGAGGATCGAAGACACTTGTCTCGCAGTCTTCATTGGTAAGAAAATTGTTTGCATTTTTACTTGACAACCGCCATGGCTAAATATCTGGCAAATACCCTTCTCCATATCATGCTTTCACTTTAAGCATTATTAAAATCACTGCTCCTAAAAAAACATCCCTTTTAAAAAAAAAAAAATTTGCATTGATCCATGTCCCCTGGGGCAGGACCCAGGTCCCCAAACACTTTTTATGACAATAACTTGCATATAAGCCTTTAAAATTAGCACTTTTGAATTTTCATGTTCGTGCCCCTTAGACGTTAACAGTGTTCGCTTGTTCGAACAATTTTTTTGCCTGTTCGCATGTTCTGCTGTGAACTGAACCTGGGGGTCTTCGGCTCATCCCTAGTGGTGATTACATACCACAGAAAAGAAAGTGCTATCTATTAGACATGTGTGGTTTGTTTCATTCCAAATTGAAACTCGGACGAATTTTCGTTTTTCAGAAATTCAGATGTACCTGAATTTCTGAATTACAATAGTACTGAATTTAAACAAATCCGAAATAACGAGAAAAAAAATTCGGACGAAATTTTAGTTCAAATTCTTTTCAAATTGTTTTTGAATATTTTTCTAATCCATATAGTTTTTAAATTTTGAATTCAAATCGGTTTTCCAATTCCCAAAGAGAATAAAATAAATAGAATAGAAAATAAAGGAATAGAATAGAAAAAAAAAAAAGAATAGACTAGAAAAGAATATAACAGAAAATAAAAGAATATAATATAATAGAGTAAAACAGAACAAAATTGAATAGAAAATAACGCAGAATAGACTAGAATATAATAGCAAGGAATAGAATAGAATAACATAGAAAGAATATAACCATCTTCTGAAATTCGAATTTCAAATAGAATGAATTTGAATTAGAACACATAAGAAAATAATAGAATAGAAAAAAATAGAATAGAAAAAAATAGACTATAAAAGAATAGAATTAAAAAAAACAATAGAATAGAATTGAATCGAAAGAATATAACCTTTTCCCAAAAATCAAACATAATCAATTTGAATAGAAAAGAAAAGATTAGAATAGAAAATAACAGAATAGTATAGAAAAAAACAGAATAGAAAGAATATAACCAACTTCCGAAATTCGAATTTTAAATAGAATAAATTTGAATTTAATTACAAAAAGAATAGAATAGAAAAGAATAGAATAGAAAATAAAATAATAGAATAGAAAAGGATAGAATAAACAAATAAAAAAAACAAAAGAATTAAACTAGAACTAGAAAAAGAAGTGTGTACAGTAAATCTGAGATGAAGTAAATTCATACTGAGCAACATACAATGATGACACAATAAAAATACCTGATTGGCAGGTGCGTTCGCACTCTTCTTTAGTTTTAAAATTGTTTTCATTTCCATCACAACCACCATAGGTGAATTGCTTGCAAGTTTTTTCCATCTGATCATAGTAATAGTGCTTTACGTGCGCCCTACATGGACCGGTTTTTGGAGGCTGGTGACAGACTAGAAATGGAAAGAAACAACACATAAATATCAAATAGCAATGGAAGAGATGACTAGTGATAAAGATGACGGTTAGAACCTTACTGAAAAGTTTCATTGAGGATCGAAGACACTTGTCTCGCAATCTTCTTTGGTAAGAAAATTGTTTGTATTTTTACTTGACAACCGCCATGGCTAAATACCTGGCAAACACCCGTCTCCATATCATGCTTTCACTTTAAGCATTATTAAAATCACTGCTCCCGAAAAAACGGCCGTTTTTAAAACTTTTTTTTGCATTGATCCATGTCCCCTGGGGCAGGACCCAGGTCCCCAAATACTTTTTATGACAATAACTTGCATATAAGCCTTTAAAATTAGCACTTTTGATTTTTCATGTTTGTGTCCCATAAACGTTAACGGTGTTCGCTTGTTCGAACAAATTTTTTGCCTGTTAGCATGCTCTGCTGCGAACTGAACCTGGGGGTCTTCGGCTCATCCCTAGTGGTGATTACATACCACAGAAAAGAAAGTGCTATCTATTAGACATGTGTGGTTTGTTTCGTTCCAAATTGAAATTCGGACGAGTTTTCGTTTTTCAGAAATTCGGATGTATCCGAATTTCTGAATTACAATAGTACCGAATTTAAACAAATCCGAAATAACGAGAAAAAAAATTGGACGAAATTTTAGTTCAAACCGTTTTCAAATTGTTTTTGAATATTTTTCTAATCCAAATAGTTTTCAAATTTGAATTCGAAACGGTTTTCCAATTCCCAAAGAAAATAAAATAAATAGAATAGAAAATAAAGGAATAGAATAGAAAAAAAAAGAATAGACTAGAAAAGAATATAACCGAAAATAAAAGAATATAATATAATAGAGTAAAACAGAACAAAATTGAGTAGAAAATAACGCAGAATAGACTAGAATATAATAACAAGGAATAGAATAGAATAACATAGAAAGAATATAACCATCTTCTGAAATTTCGAATTTCAAATAGAATAAATTTGAATTAGAATACATAAGAAAATAATAGAATAGAAAAAAATGGAATAGAAAAAAATAAGAAAAAAAAGAATTAAAAAAACAATAGAATAGAATTGAATCGAAAGAATATAACCTTTTCCCAAAAATCAAACATAATCAATTTGAATTTGAATAGAAAAGATTAGAATAGAATATAAAATAACAGAATAGTATAGAAAAAAACAGAATAGAAAGAATATAACCATCTTCCGAAATTCGAATTTTAAATAGAATAAATTTGAATTTAATTACAAAAAGAATAGAATAGAATAGAATATAATAGAATAGAATAGAATAGAAAATAAAATAATAGAATAAAAAAATAAAAAAAACAATAGAATTAAACTAGAACTAGAAAAAGTGTGTACAGTAAATCTGAGCTGAAATAAATTCATACTGAGCAACATACAATGATGACACTATAAAAATACCTGATTGGCAGGAGCGTTCGCACTCTTCTTCAGTTTTAAAATTGTTTCCATTTCCTTTACAACCACCATACATGAAATCCTTGCAAGTTTCTGTATTCTGATCATAGTAATAGCGCAGCATGTGCCCCTTACATGGACCGTGGTCTGGAGGCAGCTCACAGACTAGAAATGGAAAGAAACAACACATAAATATCAAATAGCAATGGAAGAGATAAATAGTGATAAAGACGACTGTTGGAACCTTACTGAAAAGTTTCATGGAGGATGGAAGACATTTGTCTCGCAGTCTTCTTTGGTAAGAAAATTGTTTGTATTTCCTTGACAACCGCCATGGCTAAATACCTGGCAAATACCTGTCTCCTTATCATAGTAATAGCATTCTACGTACGCCTTACATGGACTGATTTTTGGAGGCAAGTCAAAGGCAATGGAAAAAGAGATAAAGAGTGGAATCCATAAGTCTGTCCTGTGATATGAACTAAATTTTATATGCAAATGAATGTTCACCACTGATAATGCTCTCTTGTTCCAGGTAACATCTGGGAGCAGAAGCCGGTCAAAGAAAGACCTGGCATGTCTCTCTTTGAGCTTACAACACATAGACAGTAATCGAACCAGTGTTTATTTTGTCTACTAAATTAACACTATTTTAGTCAACTAAAATACGACTAATGCCCCGTACACACGATCGGACACTCCGACAACAAAATCCATGGATGTTTTCCGACGGATGTCGGCTCAAACTTGTCTTGCATACACACGGTCACACAAATCTTGTCGGAAATTCCGAACGTCAAGAACGCGGTGTCGTACAACACGTACGACGAGCCGAGAAAAATTAAGATCAATAGAAAGTGCGGCTCTTCTGCTTGATTCCGAGCATGCATGGAACTTTGTGCATCGGAATTGTGTACACATGATCAGAATTTCCGACAACGGATTTTGTTGTCGGAAAATTTGAGAACCGGCTCTCAAATTTTGTGTGACAGAAATTCAGACGGAAAATGTCCGATGGAGCCTACACACAGTCGGAAATTTCCGACAACAAGCTCCCATAGGATTTTCCGACGGAAAATGTTCTATCGTGTGTACGGGGCTTAAGTCTAAAATGCAGATGACTAAAATACGACTAAAATGGCATTTTAGTCAAAAGACTATGACTAAAACTAAATCGAATATTGACATCAAAATGAACACTACTCTGCTGGCCAATTCTAAATTGGCAACACAACTCCATCCAGAGCCTATAATAATGGCACATTAAAGTTTAACCACTTCAGCTCCGGGAAGGTTTTACCCCCTTCCTGACCAGGAAATTTTTTTGCGATACGGCACTGCGTTGATTTAACTGACAATTGCCTGGTCGTGCGACGCTGTACTCAAATAAAATTGATGTTCTTTTTTTCCCCACAAATAGAGCTTTCTTTTGGTGGTATTTGATCACCCCTGCACTGTTTTGGTTTTTTGCTCTATAAATAAAAAAAGACCGACAATTTTGAAAAAATAAACAACATTTTTTACTTTCTGCTAAAAAAACATATCCAATAAAAAAATGTAAAGGATCAAATTTCTTCATAAATTTAGGTCAATATGTATTCTGCTACATGTTTTTGGTAAAAAAAAAATCCCAATAAGCGTATATTGATTGGTTTGCCCAAAAGTTATAGCGTCTACAAACTATTGGATAGATTTATGGCATTTTTATTTATTTTATTGTTTTTACTGGTCAGCGATTTTTAAGTCCTTAAGTGGTTAAACATGTATTGCACGATTCCACTACCACATAAGAATAAGTAAGGGGGCATCTACTAAGCTGCTAAAAGAGAAAAAAATATGAAAAAGGCTTTTCTTATATTGTTTCTTAATATTTAATGTTGGTAATGTATTCAGGTAATATGTGCAATGGCATTACAGCCAACAGAGGTTATAGTTTTTTGGGGTTTTTTTGTATATTAAAGCTGCACTTCTGTTTGTCAAAAAGCAATTTTTTTTTTTTTTTATGAAACTTGGTTTTATTCATAAAGACGTTATATATCACCATGGCTAAATCTGTGTCTGTAGTGCATGTTCAACCCTTAATACCATAAATAATAACATGTTATTAGATTTTGACTCCAGGAGTATATAATTAGTTTAAATAGCTTAAATAATGCATTACAATTTACCTATCAAAAGATTTCCCAACACACTTACCGACCAGCCTGCAAATCAACCAAATCAGACCTGTCTAACAGTTTACATTAAAAACCTTCTGTTTTTAACGTAAACTGTTAGACAGGCCAATTCTTTGTTTTTTGTAGGATGGTCGGTAAATGTGTCAGGAAATCTTTTGTTTGTTTGTGATCAGCCCCAAAAGGGACCATAAAGCCACAAACTTCTCATCTTTTCTAGACAACAGCATCAATTTTATATTATATATGTATGTACACACACACACACACACACACACACACACACTCTGCTATGTCGGCAAGACTGACCTTCTTCAGCTGTAGAGAATGAGATGAACTGAACCACCAACAGACTGGCAGCAATCACAGCAAGGGAACATATGGTTGTCATGTTGAAGCCTTGTCCACCAAAAGCAATGAAGAGTTGGTGTTATTCTGCAGACTAATCCCAGATTCCTGGTGGATAGTTATAGAGAGGAGAGACCACACCCACAGCAAGACTGGCCATGTCTATTGGTCTGCCCCTGGGAGTGGTCTCAATACCTCTGATGGAGGGAGGCCATCTTCAATATTTATCTTCACAGTCAACATCAGAATTTGCATTGCAGAAATGTCAAAACTTAATACAAAAATACGAATAGAAAAAGATAAAATAAATGAACAAATGATTTCGCGCAGAACACATCAATGAAAATAAAACTTATTCACATATGTGACATGTGTCAAATGGTGCACTAAGTCACCATGTGAAATAATCATCAAATATTCACATCTGGTTAATGGTGTATAGAAGGAAGAACATGCCTAATGGTGGGATAATATAAAATGTGTAGATCCAAACGTCATACAAATGAATGTGCTGATAGTGAGAAACAAAAGTTCTTGGCGGAAATAAATCATCAGTAGGTGCACATCAATAGTGGTAATGTTCATAGAGGGGGGCTTTAATAAAAGCCTTAATTGTAGAAAGTGCTGGATGGCAGTGGGGATGGCTGTACTGGATGCTATTGGATGGTGGTGGCTGACATAAGGTGGATAGGTGTCCGTGGTGAATCCACATCAAGCTTGCCTCAAGATCCCAGACATAATGCCAAAAAGAAAGAAGGGAACATAGGGGGGCCTCCAATAGTGTAGTATAAAAATGAGAGTTTATTGGAATAAAAAAGCACTGTACATAAAGTGCATATAGTGACACAGTGCTAGGCAGCGAACCGCCGTCACCACCAAGTACGATACTTCCGGTCTGCGGTATCAACAACCGGGTCAGAGAGTGCTGACTACTGGATGCGTCGGCTAGCAAAAATTGCTACGCGTTACGTCACGTGACTTCGTGACTTCCTCAGGGAATCTGATTGGCTGAAATCGAAGTTCCTTTATAGTGGGTGACAGGAAGTGACTCGGACGCCATATTTGCGTAGTCCGAGGTAGATGGAAGATTATGTATAAGTGCGATGGATAAACGGTCCAAATTAACATATATTTATGCTTAACATAATAGATATAATCAATTAAAATAATTAATTTCACAAAGGATTTTAATTAAAATAAATAGTGACTCGTTGATACACTTATGCCTCGTTTCCACTGAGCTGATCGGTTCGGGTCGGTACAGTTTGAATGGCCTAGAATGGTCCAGTCTATTCTGGTGAGCGTTTCCACTGCAAGTGGGACCACAAGGGGCCATACAGGGTTTAGAAAAAATGCCTCAGCATAGCACAGAAGAGGGTTTTCTGTCAACCAATCAGTGGAATGTATCGTAGTTCCGCCCTAACCGAACCGTTCCATTTTCTATGGCCCCACATCTGAAGCAGGACCCTGAATGGAACGGTTTGGTTCAGTTGTATGGGCCGCTTTCATAATGGAAACACCCAAAATAGCGTACCGTACTGAACCGAACCAAACCGATCCACTCAGTGGAAACGAGGCATTAGTAACAACAATGTAAAAACCATGTCTGCCTGGGCTCTGCTCTGTACTGCCATCATGTGGTAGTATTAGTAATTACATGGGAATTAGTTATCATAGCTGAGTCAGTGCAGCAATATGAAATAGGTACTGATAAAAAGCAATAATAAAATGGCAAAAGTCATGTGGAAATGTTGAGGGTCACTGAGGACTACTATAGATATGTAAAAAAATGGAATTATAAAAATATATACAAATTTGAGCAATTAATGAAAATCAAAAAGTCTGAAAATCGGCACACCAGAAATTTAGCACAAGGTTCACAATAAGTAATAAGATCAATAATCACTAATGAAGCAATTTAAGTAAAAAAAAAGATAAAGGTTTAGCAAACACTGGCTTGGATATTAAGAGCATTGGAGACCTAGGCATTTTCTTGGAGGAGGGGTGTGAACAGCAGCGGCCTGTCCATAAGGGGCACAGGGGCGTCATCCCCCTAATCTCCATGCGGGGCACCAGACTCAGTGGTTATCTATGAGTTTTTCTTCTTTTTTTTTTTTGAAGCACATGATTAGAGCCTGGGGCTCTAATTGGCTTCAAAAAGGTTGGGCTCTGCGCCCCGAACCCACACACTTGTGACATTATCGAATCAATATTCGTTATTGTCTTCCGGCTTCTCCTCCCGGCCAATCAGGACAGGTGGTGGATCTTAAGAACGGATTAGCCGGGAGGAGAAACCGGGGAAGCCGTGACCTGGATGCGGTAAGTGCGGATCTGGCGGGGGGATTGTTTGCTGCCTCCCCAAAAAAAATGCGCACCAGCCGCTGCTAGGTGTGAAACTGCTTGTCTGTCCTGAAATATGTATTGTATTTCCTTAATACAATCAGAATGTGCAAAGCTGGCCACCGACATGAGATCAGTGTTTTAATGCCACCATTTCTTTTCATTGACATAAACACAAACATTTCAAGCGTGCAACCTTATAGATGGATCATAAAGCTACCAGGAACGGACTGGCAACTCATGGGGCCCCCCAGGCAATAGGAGATCATGGGGCCCCCTGTGTCCCTGCTCACACTCAAGCCACGCCCACACAAAGTCCCACCTACATATTGCACTGCCCACAGTTCCAGACCTCCTGGAGCTGCCTTCCCTGGGTGATAGCTTCTAAGATAAGAAATAGCAGTCCATGCCTGAGCAGGCATATTTCCCAATATACAGTAAGCTCTATGCCATGTCATGTAGGATTCTACACATCACGTTAACAAGATTCAATAATAAACAATCATTGGTTCCCTAGCATGATCGCACCACATCCCTTCTTGTACATTACATAGACAAAAAAACTTTGGGTATTGGGACTTTGAAGGCGCTGATTCAAATGCAGCATTCTTTAAAACAGGGGTCTCCAAACTATGGCCCGTAGGCCACATCTAGCCCACTGCAAGATTTTATTCAGTTCACAGTCAGTGGCATATCCTCAGCAGGCCCTGATGAAGTATTAAGGTCAGCGGAGGCTGTCCATGGTCTCCAGCTTATGGTGGCATGAGGGACTGTGATATAAGGGGTAACTCTGATGGGAACCCTATTCTAAGGGGGGACTTTGATGGGAACCCTGCTTACTTGTACTTTACCCACTCCTGACCCCTGCACTCTGTACATTACCCACTCCTGACCCCTGCACTCTGTACATTACCTACTCCTGACCCCTGAACTATGTACATAGCACACCTTACCACCAAACTCTACACATTACTCATTCCTAACCCCTGAACTATATAAGTTACCCACTCTTGACCCCTGAACTATGTATATTATCCACTCCTGACCCCTGAACTATGTACATTACCCACTTCTGACCCTCACACATTACATACTCTTGACACCTGCATTTTGTACATTATATAAAACAGATAAATGTACTCTGTATGTTACATATTTTTCACCTATATGCTCTGTACAAGTTTTAAACCCCTCTCACTGTTAGCACAATTTTGACACACTCAAATTTCTCCATCACGCACACTGCCAGCAGGCTTGGGGAAGGGGTGGTAGGGCTCAGGCCCTGGTCCTGTCAGGTAGGGGGCCCTGTCAAGTAGGCTCAATGGGGCCATATGATTTCTGACAACAGCCCTGGCTCAATTTATTTCAGACTCCTAATATACAGTGCCTTGCAAAAGTATTCACCCCCTTGCCTTTTTACGTGTTTTGTTGCCTCACAACCTGGAATTAACATGGATTGTTTAAGGATTTGCATCATTTAATTTACAGAACATGCCCACAACTTTGAAGATGTTTTTATTTATTGTGAAGCAAACAACAAATAGGACAAAATAACAGAAAAAGTCAATGTGCATAACTATTCACCCCCCTAAAGTCAATACTTTGTAGAGCCGCCTCTTGCGGCTATCACAGCTCCAAGTTGCTTTAGATAAGTCTCTATGAGCTTGCCACATCTTACCACTGGGATTTTTGCCCATTACTCCTTGCAAAACTGCTCCAGCTCCTTCAAGTTGGATGGTTTGCGCTTGTGAACAAGTGTTGCAGCCTCTGGGGCCTTTCAAAAAGGGCTGGATAAAGGCTAGCAAATGTCGCATCCGCCCTCGGGCCACAGTTTGGAGACTCCTGTTCTCTGTGCTGTTATAGGCATGTACGACTGCCTAAATATGCCGGCTCCAGTGTTGTTTCTTTTCTTCAGGGAGCGTTCCAAACATATCTAATAGGGTGTGGTTGAATCATTCTGGCTGTGGGTCTCCTTGTGGGTGGTAAGGAGTTGTTCTGGACCTCTGAATGTCTAATAGGTTTAAAGCGGTGTTCCACCCAAAAGTGGAACTTTCGCCTTAAGCACTCCTTGCCCCCTGACATGCCACATTTGGCATGTCATTTTTTGGGGGGGGAGTGTGTACCCTCTTTTTAGTGGGACTTTCTGTCCTACTTCCTCCTTCCGGTTCTTGGCCACCTATGCAACTCCTCCTCTCGTCCTAGGCGGCCCCTCTCTGCCAGCGAACAACACAGGTCTCAGAAGATTGGCTGGCCAATAGCAGAGCGACTCACGCATGCGCGGTGTATGCCCGGCCATAAAGCCGTAAGCTGTCAGGGCCAGGTGCCCACAGTATCAATAGAGACACCGAGGAGAGGAGGGGGAAAGGAGAGAGGCTTTAGGTGGCCACTTTGCTGGACCGTGGGACAGGTAAGTGTTGGTTTATTAAAAGTCAGCAGCTATGATTTTTGTAGCTGCTGACTTTTAATAAACTAAAAAATGGGTGAAACTCCGCTTTAACAGTCTATTAATGATTGTACTCTCAAAGTCTCTCCCTTGGTAAGAATGAATACATGGAAGCAGGCCGTAGTGGATGAAAAACTTCTCTATCAGAACTTTGGCCACAGTGGATGCTTGCTAGTCTTTAGTAGGGAACACCTGGGCATACTGGATGAAGTGGTCGGTCACCACCAGGACATTTCTCTGTCCACTCGAATCAGATTTCAAATGCATAAAGTTAATGCACACCAATTCCATTGGTCTTTGACTTTGGAGATGGCCCATTGGAGCCTCTATTGGGTAAAGTCTTCCTCTATATACGTCATATGCAGGAATTACAGTATCCTTTAATTTCAGTCAGCATGCAGGGCCAATAGAAGTGGTATCCCACTACAATACAGAGCAGTCAACACAGTCTCTCTATGCTTTTCTTGCAGGAACAGTTGCCATTTATCTTCAGGATCATCTGATGGACCCCTTCAGTAGGCCACTCCATTGCATAACTGCAGTCCATTCCATTCTTTGTGAACTAGAACTTCTTTTAGAGAATCTGTCAGCAGTAGATCTGGACACCGCTAGAGCTTTTAATGTTAAACCACAGAGAGGGTCCTCCATCTGGTCCTTCCATTAAGTCTTTCTTTGAGAGCTTAGTTAGGCCTTTATCACTTACTTCATAAAGGTCACAGTTGTACTTGGGGAAACCTGCAACTGAGACTCCAATGGCTTCAGCCCCTGTCACTTTTCTGGTTTGATGCTCTACTCCTTGACTCAAGGCTTGTGACCTTCTAATGTCAGTTGAGTCCACTCTTCTGCGAAGGAAGGCCCTGAGTCATAGAGTCCCCTTGAGAGGGTGCCAGCATCTCTGGACAGTGCTTCAGACCGAAGAAGAACCCCAATATGGTGGCCAACCACTTATGCCCATTGGCATCCAGCTTGGCTGTGGTAAGTATAAATGTGAGTGGGTTATTGTGAGTTTTGACCACAAAGTCTGCACCACACAATAAATCTTTCAGTTTATCCATTTCAGGGCAAGGAATTCCAGGTTGTTGGAAGGATAGTTTTTCTCAGCTGGGGCAAGGCTTTTGCTCACTTATGCAACAGGCCGCAGGTGTCCATTGTGCTCTTGATACAACACCCCACCTAGCCTATCTTGACTGGCATCGACATGTACTGTAGTACGTTATGTTTGGCTGGATCGGCATAGGCTAGAAAAGGGGTTTTCCTTAGGCTCCTCTTCAGCTGATTGAAGGCTTGTTCACATTGATCAGCCTACTGGTCTTGGATGACTTCTGAGACTTCCTAAGCCCTTCTGTTTGTGTGTCTTTATCCTCATCCTCACCCATCAACAACTCATTGAGGGGTCAAGTTATCTTAGCAAATCCCTCGATGAATCTTCCGTAGTATGATAAAAAGACCTAAGCGCCATCACATTGGTAGGTCCTGGCCAGGAGGTGACAGTTTACCCCAGTTACATGGGGTCAGTGGCCACTCCATCACCTGAAACAACATCTCTGAGGTAAATGACAGAAGATTGGTAGAACTGACATTTCTATAAGGACAACTTCAACCTCTCATCATAAGTCTCTTCAGGGCTTCCTCCAGTTGCTCTTTATGCACTTCAAGGGTTGTGCTGAAGACAATGATATTGTTTAGATACACCAGTGCTTTGATCAGATTCATGTCCCCAACTGTCTTCTCTATGAATCTCTAGAGCGTCGCTGGAGTTCTCGACAGACCTTGGGGCATTCTGCTGAATTAGAAGAACACTAGCGGATAGAAGAAGGCAGCCTTCTCTCTATCTCCTGGATGCATGGGGATCTGGGAGTACCTACTCTTCAGGTCTAGTAGACAGAATCACTTTGCACCCAACAGGCATTGTAGGGCATCTTCTTTGCAAGGTGTGGTATACTGGCTGGGGATGGTTCTCCTGTTGAGTGTGCGGTAGTTGATACACATCCTTGGAGAACCATTCTTCTACACCACTCCACAACTATGGGGGAGGCATAAGTGCTCTGTGACTCCTGAATGAAGCCCATCCTCTTCAATTGCCTGTTGCTCACAGAGATCTTCCAGATCACCCAGTGGAATCTGTCAGGCTTTTTCTCTGAATCGCTTGTTATCCTGCAGACAAATTTGGTGCTGGGCAGTTTTTGCACTCCCCATATCAAAATCACTATTCACCATCTGAGAAGCTGAGCTTTGGTTCTTTCTTTACACTCAGGTCAGAGTGGGGTGTTCTGAGGGTAGAACCTACAGGAATCTCCCCCCCACTAAATCAGAAACTGTTTTTTTCAACCTGAAACAGCCGTAGAGTTTAAAGACTTGTTGGGCCCTAGAACACTCTCCCCAGGTGATGTGATAACCTTGGTCGCCAGTAGAGTCATCATTTCCATTAGTTGGACCATCTGGGCTTTCAAGAGCTCCATTTTTGGGTTACCACCAGCTACACTAGTTAATCTCATCTCAGCAATAGGTCTTGTTTTTGGGCTCTTCTTCTTGCTCTCCAGCATTGCTTCCTCTGCATTCACAGTCCTGATTAATTCAAGGTACTTCAGGATTCCACCAGCTCCTCAAGTTTTTAGCTGAATCATGATAGGATCTAAGAGTTGGGCGCCCCTTAGGACCTGCTATGTCCAAACTTCATTAACTGAGCTAGGGTCTGTACCTTTCTTTACCAAAAGCTGGTGTATTATCTTGTTGAGATGCCTCATGTAATCAGAAAGCTTCACCCATCATTCGGGTGGGTATGTTCAAAGTGGTACATGAGGTCGGAGGCCTTTTCTGTTCTCCCGAACATATCTTACAGATAACCTAAGTAGTTGTAGTTTGTACAGTCCTGCTTGCTAAGCTTCAGGTTGTCAATAACTTCTGAGGCAGGCCCCCTTGAGTTCTCAGTGATCCTTCTGTTTTTTCTGGGCCTCGGGAATGTTCCATTCATCCAAGGCCTGTATGGTTTGCTTCAGCCATTTCTCAAAACTCTCCTCCCAAGCAGGCACTGGCTGCTTCCCTGAAAAGGCTCTCAGTTTTCGCCTCCTAGACTCGGTGTATATCGGGTAACTCTTCTGGCACTTCGCCACAGTCTCCTAATGTGACAATGTATTCAGGCCTTATCATGGTCACTAGGCGCTGGCAGGGCAGCTCCTTCTTTTGGAGTTGCCTGACTTGAACTTTCTGGGTTGATGTTTAGCATGTTGAGGGAAACCAGGCGGGCTTCAATGTCAATAGTCAGCTGCAGACTAGCCCTTTGGAAGCAGGTAGGTATTCCACTCCTTCACTCTAGTAGGAGGTAAGTGCAAGAGGTCCCTTTATCTGGTTTCAAGTCCAGTATAAACACTCTCTGATCAATAACTAATGTCATTACTGCTTGGCAGATCTGCTCCTCTGTCAAGATGTTTCCATGAATATTGACCAGCACACGTGACTCCAGTCAACCGCAGAGAGATCCCCATGTGTAGCTCTACCCCAAAAGAAGCCGCTTGGTAATTTGGGTCCTCTGTTCTGCGCCTTGACTCCAAGAACAACCTAAGCCCCTCAGACACACTTGGTTTAAGGAAAGTCACTGCAAGAACTGACGAGCATAGATACCTTTGAGTTGGCTGTGAAATAGTACCGGAAAATAAACACAAGACTTTGTAGTGGTAAATGAACTCAATGTATTGATATGGGTCATAATGAATGATGGTTTGAGTATAAATGAGCATACTTCTGAGGCAGACACAGTCTTCTAGACACTATAATTACTTAATCACTATAATCAATAAAGTTCTGTATCACTAGACTGGAATCAACTCATAAAACAGCAAAGTGAGTAATAAGCAGTGCATATAAACATTAACTGCAGTGTGGATAAGAATATTGACCTCTGGCGACTCTCGTCCTCAGCACTGAACAGACTGTATCTTACTAGCGGCTTAGTCCCTTAGCACACAAGTCTCAATCAGTACTCCTTGGATGTAGGCACAGTGCACTATAGCAGGTCCTTGCACTCTCTCATCTCATGCTTCTCTCCCCGGACCTCAGATAAATTTCCCGGGTCCCCAGTCCTCCTCCTCTTTTATTTAGAGCATGGTT
This sequence comes from Lithobates septentrionalis, assembly GCA_037952835.1. NCBI lineage: Eukaryota > Metazoa > Chordata > Amphibia > Anura > Ranidae > Lithobates > Lithobates septentrionalis. Next base: position 1,185,196 of record JBBDGP010000832.1, read on the forward strand.
GGGGCTGTAGTCCAAGGCCCATTCGTGGCACTTCAGAGGGAACAACAGGTAAACTTGCAAAAAATAGACATAGGTTCATAAGAGAAGCATTAAGTCTTAGAAAAGTCGGGGGGCGTGTCCGGACGAGCTACTGGAAGGACGTGTGTGAGCTAAGCTCCTCACAGCCTGCACTAATCTGGAGCCATCCTTTATCCCTGCTCACCCCATCACAGCCACAAACGGCACATTTTATTCACAGATCATTGCCAATTGATCCTGGGAGTACATTTTGACATCCTGTCGACCAGATCCCCTCCATATCCCCCTTTGCCACCGGGGCCGTCCGCCGCCATCTTAGGGCCTACGGACGGGCTCTCTGCCCTGTTCCTCTGGAGAGGTGGAGAGGCGAATCAAACGGACTGGTGGATGATACAGCCCGCGAGGGGCAGGCGGATTACCCTGTGGAGGAAGAGGGATTGCCTGGTTTAGTCCGGTGGTCGATCTAGGCAAGTCCCGGCCTACCATCCAGACGCGGACCGCGGCCTGGATTACGGACGCTCTCCCGGGACACTGTAAGTGAGGCATCCCGCAAAACCTCCCCCAACCGAGTCTCCAGGAGACCAAGGCCTACCTGCCCCCCCGTTCCCATACCCTCGGAGAGGTGCTGGAGACCCGGGGCGGCCGTGTGCACGTCCCCGGCGGCCGTCCCTTAGGATAGACCGCGGCTTCGGCCTACCTCTGGAAGCCGGCGGCCATATTGGGACTCCAATCTGCTCCCAGTAACAATCATCCCACCCCTTAGGCTACACAGGCTCACACAGAGTGCTGGGGATTGTGAGCACTGTCTCCTCTCTCCCAGTAAAATGATAGGGAGGAGGAGGGGAACAAACAAGGGATTTTGAGGTCCCAGATGCAGCTTGCTACTACTATATATGAAAAGGATGAAGCTTAAATAAATTCAGGGTCCTAGCCTGCTCACCGAGACCTCCGTACAACAACAGTAGCTATACACAGAGTCGGAGGTAAGCCTGCAAGTTTGACCACTAAATCCTCTGCATACCTCATGGGCAAAGTCGGCCAACAGCAACAATACTACAAATCACTGATCACACCACGAGAAGAACCAAACATGGAACGTTTTGTTACCAGATCACAACCTATCTCCTCTAATCCTTCCGTAAATCCTTTTGCCCTGCTGGATCCCTCTTTAGACTCGGAAGATGCTACAAACCCCTCTCTAACCAACCCGCAGACACCAGCGCCCACTTTGCCATCCTCAAATGCGACTCTTACCCCTGAAATCCTGGATTCCAAGCTACAACTTTTACTTCAACAGATTACGTCCAATGTCTCGGCCGAGGTAAGCAAACTGGCTGCCGAACTGAGGGGGGAAATAACCCAAATTGGTGACCGCACAGACACTCTAGAGAACAAATTCGACGAAATGATAAATTACGTGCAAACGATTGAGGAAGAAAACCATACTTTACGCCTTTCTGTATCTCAACTACAAATACAACAGGAGGACTTGGAAAATAGAGAAAGAAGACAAAACCTCCGATTCAGAGGGATACCCGAGACAGTGGGTGACTCTGAACTCCGAGCCTACCTCCTGAGCCTCTTCAATTCTCTAGCCCCCTCAGTGGTAGATATAGATTGGCGCCTGGATAGGGCCCACCGGTCTTTAGGCCCAAAACCTCCGGCTGGAGCTAGACCAAGAGATGTCGTGGTATGTTTTCATTTTTTTGAAAGTAAGGAAGCACTGACCATGGCGACTCGTAATAGATCCCAAATAATGTTCAAAGGTGCTAAATTGCAAATCTTCAGCGACCTCTCCCCCATCACCCTTGCTAAACGTAGGAACCTACGTCCCCTAACCTCACATCTGCAACAACTCAAGATTCCGTATTACTGGGGATTCCCTTTCCGTTTAACTGTATCCAAAGAGGGCACCCAATACTCGCTACGTGAATTGCAAGAAGCAGAAGCCTTCCTGAAAAATTTGGGGCTCCCCCCCCCTCCCGGAGGAGGACATGATCCCACCGGCCACACAAGTCCGTCTACCTCCGACCACTCCTACTCGCATCTGGACCCCTGTCCGGGGCAAATCTAAGAAGCATCTTTCCACCCCTCAACGTCTGCGATCTTCTAAACAACCCCCTTGAACTTCTCTGGATTTTCCTTTTTGGTTCTACTTTCTCAATTTCTTTATGTGCATTTCCGTTTCCTCTGGAGTTTTCTTTTTCTTTTTTTTTCTCCCGACGAAACGATGTTGCAGAACTGGTCCTACCGATTTCCGTCTGATCCTACCCCGTTTATCTTCGGGGGAAGATCCTTTCTCATCCCATGAGATGCATTCACAAAAGGTTTTGAAATTTTAAGTGTTCAACGTACCTGTATTATTTGTTAACCTTGTTCTTTTTTTTTAGGGTTTTACAGGTTATTTCTCTCTTCTTACTCTTCTAATGAATGTTGTCCTACTTTGTTCTATTAGCAACCAATTGCATAAGGTGAGCAGCAGACCCATCTCATCCCCTCAGACAGAGTCGCCAGATGGAAGTCCGTTCACCCCCCTACCAGGCCCTGGTCTACACCCAGGGCTTCCTGAGAGATTCTTATCTCTCAGGTACACAGAGTTTTGAACTCTTCTTTGTTTTTTTGTTTTTCATTTTAATTTCTTTTTGCTGTTTTTCCTTTTTAATTTTTTCAACTATATCCACTGCTGTGTTTCACAGACTGAAACCCCATGGTCATTATTACCTCACTTTGAGAGAGATATACCTTGGTGTTTATCTCTTAATAGTTAGAGATGGGAGGTTGCTCACCACTACTAATACCCGTAAAATGCAACATATGTATTTTCTTTCTTTAAATACTCTAATGTTTATAGTGTTAGCTGTGTTTATATCGACATTCCTACATAGACCACAGACATGGCTTTAAAAATTATGTCCTACAATGTTAAGGGATTGGGTTCCATTAGTAAGCGCTGGATGGCCCTGAAAGATTTCAGGGCCTCAGGCGCAGATGTGGTGATGATCCAGGAGACCCACTTTCGATCGAGGGGATCGTTTAAGTTTGCCTCAAGGTTCTTCCCTACTTCCTATCTTGCCTCTGACTCTACGGGCAGGGCGGGAGTGGCAATTTTGATCAGGAAAACATGTCCTATCAAAGTTCGGAAGTCCCATGCAGACCCTCACGGGAGATTTCTTGTTCTAGAGTGTGAGTACATGTCTTCCTCCTTTACACTGGTTAATTTGTATGCCCCGAACATACAGATTGATTTCCTTAACAAACTCTTTGATACCCCCCAATACTGCTCACAACCTTTTATGATAGTTGGTGGGGATTTCAATCTGGTCATGTCACCCACTAGAGACAGACAAACACTTTTTAGTCCTACCCCATCTAAAAGAGTATTGTCTCAGGCTAACGCTTTCCGTAAATGTATTAGGTCACATAGACTTTTCGACTCATGGAGGATAAAACACCCTTCTACTAAACAATTTACGTTCTACTCATCAGCTCATAATATGTATTCCCGCCTAGATCATTTCTTTATTTCAGCCCCACTTATCCCTTATTTAGTTGATTCAGATATTTCTCCCATTACATGGTCAGATCACGCACCCATTATGCTGGATTTAATGTTAGCTCAGACCTATACCAAATCCTGTCATTGGCGTTTCAATGATCATCTCTTGCAGTCTGAAATCTCCCGCTCTACTTTAGCAAATAGTTTGAGTGAGTATTTCTTACTCAACACTGGATCTGTGTCTCAGATTTCCACACTATGGGAAGCACATAAGGCTGTTTTCCGAGGCACATGTATTGCTGAGGGTTCTCGACTGAAGAGAGATAGAAATAACCTATTACAGTCCCTAATGTCTGCTCTGGTAACTGCTGAGCGGAGGCTTTTGAGCGGTCCCACAGTACCAAAACTTCGCAAAGTCATTCAACTTAGAGAACAAATTAGATCAACAAAACTTAACAAAACAGCTAGATCCATGTTATGGACGAAGCAAAAATTTTATGAATTCTCCAATAAACCTCACCGAATGCTAGTCAATAAGTTATGCCCTCGCCCGTTTAACTCCCTGCCCGATTTTCTTATACGACCAGACGGATCTAGAACTCATTGTCCTCGTGAGATGTCCAAAATCTTTGGCAACTTTTACAATAAACTGTATAATTGCCTGAATCCGGAGAATCAATTTGAATTCACCCAGGAAAATTTTGAGTCTTTTTTTTCCAATATAAAGCTACCGAAACTATCTACAACGGATTTAGAAAGCTTAAATGCAGCAGTTACAGCTGAAGAACTCTCTGCTATAATTAAAAATCTTCCATTACACAAAGCCCCTGGCCCGGACGGGCTGCCTTATTCATACTATAAATCTTTTATCGATATTTTATCTCCTCACATGCTAGCTTTATATGCCTCCTTTCTCAAAGGTACTCCCCCTCATTCACAGTTCTCCCATTCTTTCATATCAGTTATCCCTAAACCTGGAAAGGATCCCTCTCTCCCGGATAACTATAGGCCCATAGCCCTCTTAAACTCGGACTACAAGATTTTTACTAAAATTCTTGCTACCAGACTTTCTGTATTCATCCCCAAACTGATACACAGGGATCAGGTAGGTTTCGTCCTTGGGAGACATGCGGGAGATAACACCCGGCGTACAATAGATCTGATAGATCTCTTGGACAGAACTTCCCGACCGGCACTGATCCTGAGTTTAGATGCACAAAAAGCTTTTGACAGGCTAAGCTGGCCCTACATGTTTGCCACCCTAAAGATATATGGTTTTGTTGGCCCTTTTTTAACAGCCCTAGAAGCCTTATATTCCAACGTCTCTGCGCAGGTACAAATGTCGTCTTTCCTGTCTCCTGGCTTTCCCATGACTAACGGAACTCGACAGGGTTGCCCCCTCTCGCCATTGCTTTTTATTCTATGCCTAGAACCCCTGGCTGAATATATTCGGGTTCACCCGGATGTCAGTGGGGTGGTGATGAGACAGGGGGAATATAAACTATCGTTATTTGCAGACGACATACTGCTTACAATCACTAACCCGCTAATATCCCTTCCCTCACTACATAAAGTACTGAACTCTTTTAGTGCTATTTCCGGGTACAAAATCAACACTTCCAAAACTGAAGCCCTTCCTATACACATCCCATCGCCATTAATATCTCAACTTAAAGAATCTTTCCCCTATAAATGGTGTAATACCTCTCTTAAATATTTAGGTGTACTACTTACCCCTTCTTATACCTCCCTATATGATACAAACTTCCCGCCCCTGATACTAGATATTAATAAATCTCTGTCGAACTGGACCAAATACCCCCTATCTCTATTAGGCAGAATTAATGTTTTGAAAATGTCTATACTGCCTAGATTACTTTATTATTTTGAAACCCTTCCAGTAGCTGTACCTGCCACACAATTAAAAACACTTCACAGAACTTTCCTGAAGTTTATATGGAATGGCGGAGCACACCGTATAGCAAGCTCAGTGTTGTTTGCCATTAGATCCAGAGGAGGCTTAGGAGCTCCTGACATCATCAAATATTATTATGCTACACACCTGAGGGCCATTACCTCTTGGTCTTCCTTACATGCACCAAACCAATGGTCTGCTATTGAAAAGGGAGTACTTTACCCGGTCCACCCGGGATCCTTGATATGGGGCGCTCCCCCTACTCTAGATCCTATATACAAACGTCAATGTACTGGACCAATGATACTGACTCTAAATATATGGCGTAAATGCCTTAAACGCTTTTCCCTTATGTCACTCTGCTCCCCTCTCATAAACGTATTATTTAACCCTCTCATTCCGGATAGTATGTCCTTGGGCAGGATATTCCCATGGGTGAACGCTCACCTCTTCCAGCTCAGGAACCTTGTACATCCCATAACACGGAAACTACATACCTTCAACACTTTAAGTGAGAAATTTGGCCTTTCACCACATCTCTTCCACTTTTATATGCAAATTAGACATTTCTTTCATTCTAAATCACCATCCCTAATTCTAGATAAACCAACTACTTTTGAATATCTATGTGCCCAAGGCCCCCATCAATTACACTTAATTTCCTGTATATATAGTATCCTCCATGAGTCGTCTCCCGTCACAGAGACATTACATTTGTATATGCGCAGGTGGTCCCATCTAATGGGCCGTCCTGTTACAATACAGATGTGGGATAGAATCTGGTCCTCTACATTTAAATCTTCCAAATGTGTCACCCAGAGAGAAACAACCATTAAAATTCTCATGTTCTGGTACAGAACACCCGATGTAATTCATAAGTATGACCCTTCAGTCTCCCAACATTGTTGGCGATGTGGAACTGAAATAGGCTCACTGTTTCACATTTTTTGGCAGTGCTCTTTGATTCAACCTTTTTGGTGTGATGTACATTTTCTTATACAAAAGGTGACGGGGGTGTCCCTTCCGGTGGATCCCTTGACCTATCTATTGGGCCTACCTCCATCAGGGATATCTAAAAAGACAAGCAAATTAATATCCTACATATTACTGGCCGCCAGAAGACTTATTCCGTTATTTTGGTTATCCAACACTCCTCCCCCACGGTCCAGATTACTACTCTTGGTGGCTGAGATTCGGACAATGGAGTTTTTGACAGCCTCGGTACACGACTGTGTCTCTAAATTCACTGAAATATGGGAACCATGGGATCTATTGGAGTATGGGACCCCCGTGACACCAGGCTCACCCTAATCTTAAGTCAACCCTATACTACCTGTGTATATGGCCCGAACTGATCTCAAGGATCCAGACTCCCTCCAATATTACGCTTATTCTCACACCATAGGGAATTGACCTAATTTATCTACGTGTTTTGTTACTGTGAACACTTTTTGTCACCTATATTTGTTACTTTATATTTGTTACTTTATACTTTGTTTTTCTTTTTTCTATAATGATTACTGTATAATGCACATGCATTGACAATGTAATGCTCGTTTTGCTAAAACTTTGTACTTAATTTTTGAAAATCAATAAAAAAAAAAAAAATACAAAAAAAAAAAGTCTTAGAAAAGTCTTTAGTGTCCTAAACTTGGCACATCCTGGAATGGTCAATAAAGACATAAGGATGGCAAAGCCTATAAAGTCCCTTATGGGTGGAAGTAGGAAATCTTTCTAGTTGGTTGAAGAAACTTCCTGAAAAGTTGATGACTGGAGTAGACAACGCTGATGAGTTTTAGGTTTTTCTCTGAGCAACTTTGTAGCATCTACTGAGGTAGTAAAATAATTTGGATTCACTACCGGTAGTTACACATATATAAACTAATGAGCGTCAGCATTGTTGTGCAGGATCATCATATTGGTAGATCATAGTCACTTATTAAAGGCTCAGTCATGTTGATGTCACAGTAGTAATTTGAGATGTTGTTTCACTGATACCTCTGTAACATGATTTTCTCGGGTCGACTTGATTGCTTACAAGAAGTCTCATTGTCAATGTTGATATCTTTATTAAATCCCCATACCATGAGTTTTGAGAGGTAAAAGGGTTGTCTTGCATTTTTTTAACAATAGCTTTACAGGCACATACCCTGGACTCTGCTTCTCACTTTCTTTAGGTGTTTTATTGCACTAGTTTTCTAGTCCATTGTGATATTGCTCACTGAAGTTGGAAGTGATCATTAGAAGTTCCTCAGAAATCACAGAAATAGAAAACAGTTTATAACAACTGGATTCACACACTGCAAACAGTGTCTAGAAACCCGAGGTATAGTTGGTGAGGATCTGCCTTAGCAAGTTATACATCAAGCAAAAGATCAATTAGTTCCTGAAAGTTCTGATTATCCTTAAAGGATATCTAAGGAAATTCTTGCAGCCTCCTGAACAGAGCCTCTTCTATAGCTTCTGGACTGTCGTAACTCTAATCTAACCTCTCCCAAGCAGCATGGAGACCTGCATTCAGATTGCCAACATGAACAACTCTTGGTCTATTGACACCCTCTGAGGATAGAGGACCTAGCCACTTTGCTAACATGTCCAATTCCCACCCTAATGAATACCCTTGTAAATAATTGCCCAACTCTACTGTAACCAACCCTTTTTCCCTTTATTTAACTGTGAAGGGGTGACATTTTTAAACACATTTTTTAGGCTCATTTATTTGTGAATCAAACTCCTTTACCGCAACCTTGAGAGCTTTGGGCCAATTCATTCAGCCCTATGTTTACTGGGTTCACTCTCATTACCATCTTCAACCTGTAGGGGGCCTACTTATACAGTTGTATTCACCTCTGCTGTGTCTGTTAAGCAATCACCCTTCTCAGTAAATTTTTTCAGGATTACCTGCAACCAGCAGCTGCCCGTCCATACGGGGCGCAGGGGCGCCGCCTCCCTAATCCATGCGCCCACCCCCTAAATTACATGCAGGGCGTAGGACACATGGATTCCAATGGGTTTTTTTTTTTTTTTTTTTTTTTTTAGAAGCACATGATAAGAGACAGAGGCACTAATTGGCTTCAAAAAGTGTGGGCTCGGGGTGCAGTACCCACCCATTTGTGTCTTCCTGAGTCTCCTCCTGAGACCCCATTGGCCAAGAGGAGAAGCGATCCTATTGGCTGCAGAGGAGGAGGAGATGCAGGGGAAGCCGCACCACCGTAAAGCAGAGGAAGGTGGAGACGCAGGCTGAAGCCGCTGCCTGCCGGCCAGACTAGGCCCGCAACCTAGATGGGGTAAGTGACCAATCGACTGACCGGGGTGGGGCAACCACCAAGGGGGGGTGGCGGCATATGAATTCCCGCCCCCCCCCCCCCAAAATATATACCACCAGCCGCCACTGCTTGCAACCATGCCAAATTGACATTCAGGTCTACCAATATTTTCAATGTCACCCATGGCAACCAAACCATCAAAAATCATCATTGCCTTGCATTGCCCTTTTTATCATTGTCAGAAATATCAACACTACTGTCAGAACTCCTTTTTTCAGCGTTCAGCAGAACAATGTCTGCAGAGAAATCACACACAGTGGCGTGGTTATCTCACATGGCCATTTCACAATACACCAACTCCACTGGCACATGACATTCTGCCAGCAACTGACCTGACCTTCATTAGTTAAATATTTGGGTCAGTGCTCGCTGACCGCAATCCCTACATCTACAATTGTGTAAATGTGTCTATTTGCCTTTGTGCCATCTGGCACTTCAACCAACAGAGTGTTTGGCACCACATCATTATTAAAGTAAAGGCAGAAGGCTTTTTGTTTTAATGCATTATAAAGGCAGAAGGCTTTTTGTTTTAATGCATTCTATGCATTAAGATAAAAAGCCATCTGTGCGCAGCAGCCCCCCTCAGCCCCCCAATACTTACCTGTAGGGATGAGCTAGATGTACGAGTCATTCGCCCGTTCGAACAGCAAACATTATGGGGCGTTCGTGGGAAATTTGAGCGCTGCAGAACGCCCCATAATGCACTGCGAGTGCATTGCTGTATGATGATTGGCAAAGCATGCACCTGACCTGCATGCTTTGGCCAATCACAGCGTGCTCTGCTGAGAGAGCCATAATTGGCCAAAGGCAGGGTGCCTTTGGCTAATCATGGTTCAGAGGGACTAAGTCCACACCCCACACTATATAAGGCTGCTTACATAGCGGCCGTGTGTAGTGTTGTTGGCGTGGACAGAGAGATAGCTTGAGGTAGATTAAGTCCGCCATAATGTCACAGTCTCAAAAAAAAATCGCATATCGCCACCATTACTAGTAAAAAAAAATAATAATAATAATACCATAAATCTATCCCCTATTTTGTAGAAATAACTATAACTTTTGTGCAAGGCACCCCCCAAAGCACCTTGTCTCTATGTTGATGGGAAAAGGGTCTCATCCCCACAACCCTTGTCTGGTGGTTGTGGGGGTCTGCGGGCGGGAAGCTTATTGGAATCTGGAAGCCCCCTTTTAGCAAGGGGGCCCCCAGATCCCACCCCCACATGTGAATGGGTGGGGGTACATCGTACCCCTACCCATTCACCAAAAAAGTGCCAAAAAAGTAAAAACGACAGGAGACCATTTTTGACAATTCCTTTATTGAAAAAAAAAGTGTCCCACAATGTCCATCCATTTTCAATCACAGCGCCTGGACCCGAAAAAATAGAAAAAAAAAAAAAGCTCTGCCTCGATGGGAGGCGACCCATCGACCCTTGTCTCTTGGCTGTGACTGTTGTTATATAGGCAAGGGCGACCCCACCCCCTTCTGACATCATGTGACTTTTGTGACATCAGAAGGGGGCAGGGTAAACCTGTTTATGTCACCGGATGGCCCCACCCTTGCCTATATAACAGCTGTCACCGTGAAAAGACAGCAATCGGGGGTACAGCAGTTGAGGCAGAGCTTTTTTTTCTTCAATTTTTTGGGTCCAGGCACCATGATTGAAGATGAATGGACATCGCGCTACACTTTTTAAATTTTTTTTATAAAGGAATTGTCAACTGTCTCCTGTCATTTTTACTTTTTTTGTGAATGGCTAGGCGTACCCCATAGCCATTCACATGGGGGGGCCGGGATCTGGGGACTTGTTAAAGGGGGCATTTTTAATGATTTTTTATGTATATTGTCGAACTTTAGAGGCAGACTAAGGGGACCCCAAGGCACGATATATAAAGGAACATTTCATTCTTATTGTTTCACCTTAAGCATTATTAAAATCAATGCTCCTGAAAAACCAGCCGCATTAAAAAACTGTTACATTGATACACTTCCCCTGGGGCAGTACTAGGCTCCCCAAACACTTTTTTTTTTTTTTTTCAAATAACAATTTTTATTGGTCACAGATATATAAAAGTACAAAAGAGTTGTAGTTTGCTCGATACAGAGTATCATTGGTAGACATTCAACCTGACATTCGATAGGCAATGGGATATTTTCAGCTAGATAAAATAAAAATGAAGTACATTCTTTATCTGGAAAATTCGTCAACCAACAGATATCTATTTTATACTGGACATAGTCCAAAAATAAGGAAAGAGATAGTAGAGAGCGAAAGGAGAAGAGAAGAGAATATAGGAAAAAAGAAGGGGGGGGGAGGAGGGGGGAGGGAGGTTCTGCCGCCAGTCTAGGGTGGGTCCTCCTGTCTATGCCAATCTTCCCAGACTTTGTCATGTGTTTCCAGTCTATCTTGTAAGCGGGCTGTCATTTTTTCCATGAGCTCTATGTCCTTTATTCTGGTGTATAGATCTGTTTGAGTGGGAGGGGTCTGTTTTTTCCAACGCAGTGCGACCAGGCACCTTGCCGCCGTGATTATATGGCCCATCAATTTCCTAGAGTGGCGGGGTATATTCAACCCGGACACCCCAAGGAGAAATAATTTCGGGGACCAGGGCACCTGTACCCCCAACAAGCGAATCAGTAGCGATTGAACTTCCGTCCAGAACGGGGCAATTTTAGGGCATAACCAATAAATATGAAATAGGGTCCCTCTATCTTTGCAACATCGCCAACATCTGTCCGAACTGGAGGGGTATATGGCTCGGAGTACGTCAGGCGTCATGTACCAGAAATAGAGAATTTTATATGCGTTCTCCTTGTACAAAGTACAGAGTGAGCTTTTGGCTGCCTGGGACCAGATCACCTGCCATGTGTTTTCTGGTATCTCCTCGCCTAGATACTTCTCCCAGCGGAGCATGTATGTGTGCTTGCCCTGATCCGGGAAACTGTAGGAATTCAATATTCGGTATATGTCAGAAATTAGCCCACGTCTAGTCGAGCCTTCTAGTATCAGGCCCTCAAATGTGGTTGGGGTTGAGAATTGTAGATCTGGGGTGATAGATTGGGCATAGTGTCGGAGTTGCAGGTAACCATAGAATGCTTGCTTTGGGATGCCAAATTTTTTTTGAAGCTCCGCGAAGGAGAGTAGCCTGCGAGTGCATGGGTGGACTAGGTGACCGAAGTGGAACAGGTTTCTGGTCGCCCACGGGGAGGACATCTGATGTGTGAGACCTGCGGGCATTTTGGGATTGTATAGAAAGGACGTGAGGAGTGATCTCTCGGAGCATAGTGTGTGGACTCGTGATAATCTACGCCAGAGTGTGCTAAGGTGCAGCATGGGGCCCAGAACCAAACACTTTTTATGGCAATAACTTGCATAAAAGCCTTTAAAATTAACACTTTTTATTTTTCTGGTTCATGTTCCATAGACTTTAACGGTATTCACCTGTTCGCACAAATTTTTCTGTCTGTTCACATGTTCTGTGTGAACCGAAGCGAGGGGGTGTTTGGCTCATCCCTACTTACCTGAGCCCATCTCCATCCAGTCATGTTGCACGAGAGACTCTCCTCCTTATTGGCTGAAACAGCAGCAGAGTGTCATTGGCTTCCGCTGCTGTCAATCAATGTCTGTGAGACAATGAGGGGAGAGAGGGGGCGGTGCCTAGCCTCTGCTCCGTGTCTGAATGGACACAGGGAGCTGTGACTCAGCTCGGATGTCCCCATAGCAAGCTTCTTGCTGTGGGGGCACTCATCGGGAGGGAGGGGCCAGGAGAGCCAAAGAGGGACCCGATAAGAGGAGGATCTGGGCTGCTCCGTGCAAAACCACTTCACAGAGCAGTGTTTGTTATTTTTAAGAAAAAAAAACAAGACTGTACAATCACTTTAACTCTTTTGTGGGTCATGGACAAGACCTCTGCTGTGTGCTCACCATCTTGTGAGGGTTTATTCTGCAGCAGCAAACGTGCCTTTGACTATAAGCTGTTCTATAGTCCCTCCATTTGGCACAGCAAAAATAGTGTCCAATCCATTGTTACATATAGGGGCCCCTATCAATATCGATAATAAACTTTTGGCAAAATTATTTTGCCTGTGCTCCTATCAAATGTACTTTGCAGCATTGACCCATATCCTCAGGTCTGGAACCAGGAATCGGGTATTATAGCTGAGCACCCAAGATCTAGATGACACTAGCTTAGGTGCAAACTGGAACTCACTTTATTGTAAACTCACACAGAATATATATACCACACAATATCAGATAACAGCTTGATCACGTTATGCAAAAAGTAAGATAATTAACATAGCTAAGGAGCAGCCAACATAAACATCAACATTAAGCTAATTAAACAATAAGCTATTTAACAACTTGTCACCTAGACAAGCCTAGGTGACTCAGTGCCCACCCAGACTGTTTGGTACCAGTTCCCCAGTAAGAAGACCTAGGGTTCTCCAAATCTCTAAAGGATTAGAAGACAGAGAGAAAAAATAGGTGACTGAATTAACAATGGAAATTCACACCTAGGAAGCACACGATGGGGAAATGATACCATGAGTGATATACACCTAAGTAAACAGATTACAGCAGGAGACCCCAGCATCAGGTTGTTTTGAGCTGATTACATCAACATCTATTCTAAATCTCTAAGTCTAAGAGGGGGGGTGAAGCAGTTAGGGTGGTAAAGCATTCATTGTTGATTTGGGTGTAGCGGCCCCAAATCTCTATCTAGGTCCTAAGTTCCCAGAGTCTGTGTGTTTTGGGGGTAAACAGACCCGAATCCGAAGCAAAACCTATCAAAGTGTCTCCCAGGCACACACCTCTCAAGAATAGAGCTCCCCAAAAGCAGGGGGCCCATAGTAGGCACAAAGCTACCCTGCAGTTCCCACCAAAAGCCCCTGTCCTAGTTAGGTCTGTCACAAAAACCATCTGTGTTTTCCCTCCCCCCAAATTATTTACCAGACCATGTGACTATGGTCACATGGACCTTGCCATTGGCAGTGTGCTCCAGCAACAAGGAGATCTCTTCCACATACCTTTTGAAGGGAAGGGATGGCCTTCTGGTTGAAAAAATAGCAGCTGAGAACCTGCCACTGTTATACAGCAAAAGGCCGTAAATTCTCTTAAGGGGGCAGACTTCACTAGCCTGAACAGGAGCAGCTGTAAAACCAACAATTTTGCCAAGCTCACATTGACACACTGGGCATAATAGAAACTCCGTCCATTTTCTTCCTTTTGCGGTAGAAGCTGGGAAAGGGACACCTGTCTGGTCAAGGAAGAAGCTGAAGATAACAGTAGTTGACTTTGAGCCTGGTTAAAGCCTACGTTTGGTCCTACTATGCGTGAAGTCATGATGACCCCTCTTTACTGCTTGATGTTCCATAAGCTACACTTCTCAAACCCCAGCAGATGCAGACAGGGATTCCTATGGAGTGGTGGAAGAGGTGGAAAGGTAAGTGCAAGGAGGAGGATTACAGACCTTTAGCTGCCATCCAGTATCATTCATGTGGTACTCCCATTTAACTTTATGGTAAACAGTCTTGTGTCTCCTTATGCATGTGGTTCCAAACTGACTTTAGGGCAGAGGTTGCACACCAGGTGCTCTCTGCAGATGTATAAAAAAGGACCACAGTGCTGAACCCTGCAGAGAGGACCTAGGGATTCCAGGGGCCTTCACTCATGTTGCACTGCCATCTAGTAGAATAGTGTGGCTGCTCCTTCCACTCCCAAGTGACCATAATGAACAGTAATATAAAGCATACACATATGTTATTTATTGTATGTTATATCAGAATACCTTGTTCGAGGAGGTTGGGCCACCGTACAGTAGTTATGATAATTATACCTTTACACATATAATGTTATATATACAGTATATAAATTGTTATACCAGAGAAGTTGGCATGTATTTGCCCTGAATACAATTTTGTAGGTTTGGTAATTAAGTTATTCTTCTCTGTGACTCCCATTAGCCCATCTGCATGAAAAGCTTTCAAGCAAATATCCAAAAAGATTCCTGTGTTTTTATTGTTCTAGATCTATCATAGCGTTCTCAAGGTCTGACATTTTGTATGGGTGTAACCAGTGGCAGTTGATGCTCTATTTTTTGGGGGGCAGCAAAACACCCCCCCCCGGTCAGTAAGTCGGTCGGCCACCCCCCCGAGTCGCCGAGTCGCTCAATAATCATCCCACCAGCCCAGCACCTACCTCATCTAGGTCACGGCCACGGCTTCCTCCTCCTCTGCTCCCCCTGTGTCTTCTCCTTCTCAGAGGCCAATACGATCGTCTCTCCTTTCGGCCATTCAGGACCCGCTTCCTGATTGCCCATGAGGAGAATCAGTAAGACAATAGCGAATAGTAATTCGCTAATGTCACTACACAACTGGGTGGGCTCAGGGTGCAGCACTCTGCATCCTGAGCCCACCCTTTTTTGAAGCTAATTAAAGCCTCTGGCTCTAAACACATGATTCTAAAAAAAAAAAAAAAAACTGAAAAAGGACATGGTGCTTTGATTTTCCTTGTTCATGAAAGCTTGAATATTATTGGGCCTATTTTGTTTGATTTTTTTTCTCAGTTTTTGCGTGGTCCTTCCCACTGTTGCCACTAGGCAACTTGGGCATTCTTACAGATATGTTACATATTTGCAAGTTAAAAATATTTAATGGGGTATAATTCTTGTGCTGACAAATTGGTTTTATATGGTTGTTTAAGGGTTTACAAGAAGCTAGCGTGATTACATCTCTAATTCCCTATCAGCATATTTTTTTAAATAGGCTTGGCTCGCGCGTGTGCTGATCAGCAGACTCCCCGATGGCCGCGCAGGCACCGTTCGGCTGCTTCCCCACAGCGGAGGCGCTAGGTGGGGGGGGCGGTGACGTCACGGCGGGGATTTTAAAAGCGGTTTCTAGCTCAGCGAGCAGAGACAGCAGCCTTTTCCCAGCCCTGGTCTGCCTTGGTAAGTTTTAATGCCTGGTGCCTTCTTTTCTCTAAATTAAAATATATTAATTCCTTGGTATTTAAAAATTAAAAAAAAAAAGAGAAGAGGAGAAGGAATATTAAAGGTTAAATGTTATTGATATATATAAATGTATATTTCGTTTTTTATCCCATATTATCTGAAAAAGTGTGGGAATGTTTATACAATTAATTTTGTTATTTAAAAAGAAAAAAAAAGGGAGGCAGATAAGATCTGTTCCCTGTTCCTCGCTAGCTCTGGTTTATTTGGCATTATCAGGCCTTGGCAGATCATCTGTTTCATGATGTTTTTGTCTAGAGGTCATGGACAAGTCACCGCCTTCATGTGGCCAGCCCTCACGCACAAGGTATGTGCAAGTGAGGGGAGGGGTCGAGGTACGGTCTCAAGTGTTGGGACTTTTAATGTCATATCTTGCTCCCCCCCCCCTCCAATTCCTTTTTCAGCCCTTTCAGGTTGGATTCTCAGGTGGTGGTCCAGAACAACAGAGACCTTGCCAGGCCATAACATTATGCCAACAGCTGAGGAGATGTTCCCATTCCTCCTCCAGCAAGGAGATGTTTCTATTCCTCCTTTAAACAGAGGAAACATTCCCATTCCTCCTCCAACAAGGAGATGTTTCCATTCCTCCTCCATCTGAAGAGAGGGTCCCATTCCCTCTCCAGTCACCGCACACACCGCCATGACAGCCGCTCTGGTTGCAGAGCCTGCTGGGGATGTGGGACATGTGTCCCGGAGGGCAAGTCACTGTGTGACCCATGTTTTGCCCGGGAGGTTAAAGAGAAAGAGACACAAAACAACAGATGGAGTCTCTTGTCAAGCGTATGGTTCAACAATCCCTAAAGGAGTGGGATACAACCAACACGCGGAGCCAGTCTACTACCCTATCTGGCTCCCTGGCTGACGAGGCCCAGGAAGATCCAGGCCCATTCCAGCCCTACGATGCCTCCCCGGGTTTTTCGGTCAGTGATTTGGAAGAAGATGAATTCTTCGGAGGATTCAACTTCTCTCTGGATTCCCCACTAATCAAAGCGGTCAATGAGGCCCTGAAGTGCGAAGAGCCTTCCACTCCGCCGGATAAGCAAAGGTAAATCACCTGGGAAAGGAACGCTCTGACTTTCCGCTCCTGGTGAAATTGAAAGATATTATTGATGAAGAGTGGAGAAAAATGGACAAGAAAACTTCTATGTCAGATAAAACCTCTAAACTTTATCCCTTCAAAGCAGAGGAGGTGAAACATCTGGAAAAATGCTCCCCTCGTGGACGCAGCATTGTTGGGTCTGGCTAAACATGCCACCTTTCCTTTACAAAATGCCGTATCCTTTAAGGACAGGCTCGAGAGGAGATTGGACCAAGATCTTAAAGTTACTGGTTAGCCGGTATGGCTTTCAAACCCATCCTGGCCCTAGCAGCCTTGTCCAAAGCGATGGAAGCTTGGACAGAAATCGTGGACTCCGTATTTTTTTTTTATTATTATTTTTATTTTGTTTTATACAATACATATTATAAAAAGCCACACAATGTGGGCTACAACTAGCCACAAACTTGCCGGTACACTACAGAAAAACAATACAACATAAAAGTTCTCACAGAAACTTGTGGTACATTCCCCCCTTAACTTTGCCCAGACAGGTACACAAACGTTCCTACCTCCAGCCGGAGGCAGACTACCATCACACAAGGCTACAATTCCGCGGCTCCCCCCCACGTTCTATCAGATGTCCCCCGTGGAATGGTTACGCTCTCCACCCCCCATAGTGACATGGTTTAATTAAGGAGAGTTACCTATCCCCAATTGTGCAGTGTGCAAATTCTTCAATCGCTCACTAATCTTCTAGCCCTTCAAGACAATCGCCCTTCTGTGTTACCTTATCTACAAAGGATCTTGGGTTATGTCCCAGTGTGGTTAATCTGATACCGTGTCCATGGAAGCCATCCACCCCCCCACCCCCAAACCTTCTCAAATTTGTTCAGAGTCTCTCTGTTAAAGTATGTAGCCTTGTAAAAGGGTACTGCTTTGTTGACCAATGTTTTCCAAGACTCCAAGGTCGGTGACACAGAGCTTTTCCATGATAGGATAATGCGCTTTTTAAAACAGTAACAGGGTAAGAAGGGACCGTATGGCCCTGGTAGTGGCCAGGGGTTCCATTAAGTTTTATAGATAACAATCCTCAAAAAAGAGGGAACATTTAGTACCCCCCAGTACCATGGGACTTTACAGGTGAACAAGTATTTTTAATAAAACCATATTATTTATTTGGGAAAGTACTTAAAAAAAAAAGACCTTTATAAAAACATGATAGCAGTCAATACAAAAAATGAATTCAAAACAGAATTTGCATATAACAGATTCTCTACAGAACAATTGAATACAGATTCCTCCATAAGCTTAACATGTTTCAGGACAGTGTCCCTTCTTCAGAGGCGTTTTTGGGAGAGAACGTAAATATATTCTGAAAAACAGGTAAAATTGAATTTAGCGTGGGCATTTTATTCAAAGTGAACATTGCAGCATTCTAAGAGTGTCCAATATACATACCAATGCTTGATTGTACAGAAAGTATATCATTATATGCAGAAAATAATTTTCTTGAATAGCTTAAGATAAACTTCCGCCGTCATTTGTCCACCAAAAAATAATGATGGAACCCGTCCGTGCTCAAAGAGGCCACACACAAAGGTCCCCAAAGAGGACGACCACCACGGTACAGCCACAGGACGATCCTGGGAAATAATAGGATGACTTATTATAAATAGGTACAGTGAGTTAAGATTACATATAAAATGGAGATTTTCACATTTTTTTCTTTTTACTAAAATAACATTGGTGCAAAATACTTGGAGAAGAATACTTCCTATGTTATAAATAATTGTCCTGAAGAGAAGTGTTTCAATAATAAAAGACTCCTCTGCCTCTTCTATAGCCAAGTAATGATATTCAAAAGGAGGGCTAACTCTATTAGTTCTTGTACTTACTTTGAAATGAAAATAGATCGTAAGAGGCTTGGGCTTTGTTCCTTAGACAGGCAGAAGTTTGCATTGTGCAGAGCGTCTACAGCGGACTTTAAAGACCGCCGTCGCCTGCGCAGTGCTGATCACTTGTAAGTCAAATGTAAGGACATGTCAGACAGTTTCTTAAAATAATAATTTTTTGAAAACATATCAAAAAGTTGCTATTGACGTGGAAGCGTTATACAGCTCAATCCCTGACAACGTAGGACTCATAGCAATTAAACATGTTCTATCACAATCTCATAAAGATGATCGCAAGCTAAATTATTTCTTGTTGGATGCGTTGGATTTCATCCTGACGCACAACACTTTTTCTTTTGATGGATCCCACTACCTCAAGGTGCAGGGGGTGGCGATAGGGACTTGCTGTGCCCCATCGTACGCCAACCTGTACCTTGGGGAGTGGGAGCAGTCTTTATTGTCGGATCCCAGTTTGTCGTCCTATACCACCCATGTGGTGGCATGGTTTAGGTATATAGACGACATACTGATGATATGGGATGGCACACCAGAAGACTTACAAGCCTTCATCCACATTATGAACAAAAATACATTCAACTTATATTTCACAATGACTTTTAGCGATACTTCTATCACATTCCTTGATTTGAACATCTTTAAATCAAAGGATTGTTCTCTATCCAGTGACCTCTATCGCAAAGAAACCGCTGGAAACACTATTTTACATGCATCCAGTTCGCATCCTAAATCCCTGGTACTATCGATTCCATATGGACAATACTTGAGGCTCAGATGTAATTGCTCCACAGACACTGAATTTATCCTTGAAGCCTACTTACTAAGGAAAAGGCTATTGGATCGAGGGTACTCATCCACATGTCTGAAAAAAGCTTTCAAGTGTGCACGTGGACACCTGAGACAAAACATATTATTCCCTAATGAAACACCTGTTGATTCAAAGCCAATCACCAGATTAATTACCACCTACAACAAACAACATACAACCATTAGAAATATCTTACAGAAGCATTGGCATCTATTACAAATTGACCCCAATTTAAAATCACATGTATCTGCAACACCCACCATTACTTTCAGATGGGCACATTCACTAAGAGACCACTTGGTCAAAAACGAATATACTGGAAACTTCCGCTTTGATGTATGCAAAAGATTTGGAACTTTTACTTGTGGTAGGTGTTCCCTTTGCCGATACATGAATACACAGTCTAAATTTATATTACCAAATGGCAGAACATATAGGCCTAGACACTACACCAACTGCAAAACGCCCGGTGTCATTTATCTTCTGTCATGCCAACGCAAATGTTTTTATGTTGGAAAAACAAAATTAGAATTTCACAAGAGAGCAGTACGACACGTTACCAGCATGAGACAGGCAAACCCGGACCTCCCTTTGGGTCGACATGTGCGAGACCATCATGCAGGCAAATTTCCTCATGTTCATTTCACCATTCTCGATCGGGTCCATCCGGACAATCGCGGTGGTGATTGGAACAAAATCTTGCTCCAAAGGGAGGTCCGTTGGATTGCTGATCTCAACGCAACTCAATTTCCAGGACTTAATACTCAATTTAGCTTTCGCCCATTTTTGAATGGTTTTGTGTCAGGAGGATGTGAAAAGGAGTAGTTATTCATCAATGCTCGATCACCTCTCTAAATTACATGTGTAAAACTAACATCCTAGGAAACTTTTTGATATGTTTTCAAAAAATGATTATTTTAAGAAACTGTCTGACATGTCTTTACATTTGTCTCCATATCTGTGAGGTATTTCCGCTGTCTTTATTTTTTCAAATATTATGCCATTAAAATTGATGTGATTATAGGAGAATACTATATGATCATACTTTTTTTTTTTTTTTTACCTTGTATGATTGGATACTCTAGACTATGTTTATCTACCCTTTGTTTGTACCCATCCATATTCAACGTGACTTTATTGTATGCATTTGGTTGTGTCCATTATATGATATTACTATCTTTATTAATATTTGATTTGGATCAGTGTGATTCAGTGCTTTTACTTCCTGTATAGTGTTCTGTAGAGAATCTATTATATGCTAATTCTGTTTTGAATTAATTTTTTGTATTGACTGCTATCACGTTTTTATAAATGTCTTTTTTTTTAAATTACTTTCCCAAATAAATAATATGGTTTTATAAAAAATCCTTGTTCGCCTGTAAAGTCCCATGGTACCGGGGGGTACTAAATGTTCCCTCTTTTTTGAGGGTTCTTCTCTATAATTGAATTTGGGATGTCGGCAACATTTTAGTGAGAATTTAATTTTTCTCCTTGTGGTTCACCACTATACTCAGGGGTTCCACTAAGTGTAGAAGACATACTTCGATGGACATAGGGAAAGAAATTGAGGTGACCGACCTTATACAGGAGGCAATGGCTTGCCAATAAGATTTAATTAGTGGGCTTTCCCAGAAAATATGCATGAAGTTAGCTAAGGGTGCAGAGCATCTCCAGCACAGGGAGTGCTTTTTCCCAAACATCTTTGTCAGTCTAGCCGGGGTGAGGTAAATTCTGTGTAGGAATTTGTAATTAATCAATCATCTCTGCTAGATACTAGATACTGGACCGCGGTCCCCTACATTTAGTCCCAATCGTCTCTGTCCAGCCTCGGAGCTATAGCCTCCCAAGCTCTCCTGCAAGGCCCCAACAGGAGGGTTGTTTCATGGAATAGGTCTTTATATAGGCAGGAAACAGTTTTTTGCAGTGATTCACTGCCGGTCAGTAGCTCTAGGTCACTGGGCTCAAGGTCAAGGGGCTCCCCACCAAATTGCGAGCAAAAAGCATGCCGCAGTTGAATGTACCTGAAAAAGTGTGAGGTTGGCAGATCATATTTTAGTTTTAATCCATCAAATGACAATAAAGTACTGTTTGATACAATGTGGAGCAAGGGTTTGATACCATGTTTGGTCCATACCACTGGGTCTAGGTAACCAAAAAAGTGAGTTAAATTATGGTTCCTCCACAGTGGGGTATTAGGGGAAAGTTTGGTTGAGCTAGGCGCTCGCCCTCCCTGGGCCATGACCCATGCTTTCATCACTGAGCGCATGGAGAATGTCAGTGGGTATGGAGCTTTTAGACCCCTGTATACAAAATGAGACAGTGCCTCGTAGGAGCCCACACAGGCCGCTTCCAGGGATACAGGGGCATCATCCGGAGAAGCAGTCAGCCAGCGGTGTGCCACTGTCAACAGCCAGAAAGTATTTTTGAAAATTAGGAACCACGAGGCCCCCCTCTCCCCATGGCTGTTGTAGTATTGCTAGTTTGTGACGGGGGCTTCCTCCTTGCCGCAAAAAGGAGGAAATCGTGGCATCGATTGATTTAAAGATGGACTTGGGGATCCAAACCAGGGAATTCCAAAGGTTGTACAATAAAAGGGGCAGAATTGTCATTTTGATCAAGTTTAGTTTCCCTATGAGAGACAGAGGGAGGTTTTTCCAAGCCTGAAACTTCTTAGCTATTATAACAAGCAGCGGGGAAATATTCAGATTGATGAAGTCAGACACCGAGTTAGTGATCTGGAGCCCCAAGTATTTCATTCGGGAGACCCATTGTAGGGAGATGTTGAGGTCAGCTTGTTCGGGGATAGGATGGGAGTGAAAGGGGAGTATTTTGGATTTAGATCAGTTAACCTTGAGCCCAGAGACCAGTGTGAATCTGCCCAAGAGTGCCAATGCCGCCTGTAAGGAAGGTCCGATGTCGCTGACAAACAGAACCAAGTCATCTGCATACAGTGCTGTGGTTTCAGTTAGGGTGCCTACCTTAATGCCCTGAATCTGGGGGGAGGAGCGCAGTGCAATCGCCAAGGGCTCCATTATTAGTGCAAATCGACGAGGAGAGAGGGGGCACCCCTGTCTGGTGCCCCTGGACACTGGAAAAGTCTCAGACACCCCCCCATTAAAACGGAGGTCCGTTACCGGGCGCTCATACAGCAGGGAAATCCATTTGAGGAATGTAGGGCCAAACCCCATGTGTTGCAGTATATGAGTCATATAGCCCAAGTCGATAGAATCAAAGGCCTTTTCCAGATCAAAAAACACCAGTGCCCCCAGAGGATGACTCTGCCCACAACTGTGTATGAGTATATACTCTCCGTATGTTGATATCTGTGGCTTTTTTGGACATAAATCCTGTCTGATCAGGTGATACTAAGTGGTGTATAATTTTCATCAGTCTGTTGGCAAGCATTTTGGTAAGTATTTTTAGGTCCATATTTAGCAGGGCTATGAGGAACAGCAGAGTGGGTCCTTGTCAGGTTTGTGCAATAACACTACATGTGCCTCATAGAAGGAAGTTGGTAGAACCCCCTTGTTCAAAGCAGTCCATGTAGAGTCGTAGAAGTCTGGGCAACAAGACACCTATATATTGCTTATACCACTCCGTTGGGAGTCCGTCAGGTCCCGGTGATCTACCGTTAGGGAAGGATGCAATAGCAATCGCCAGTTCTTTGTCTGTGAGTCTTTGGTGTTTGTCTTTGGGCCTCAAGACTGGTCACTGCCTCATCGGGCAACATCGGGATCTGAAGGGGGCCCAGCAGGTCATTCAGTATCTGGTGGTCATCTGGTGGGATAGCAGAGTAAAGGTCTGTGTAATATGCTACAAAAGCCTGCATGATACCCTCTCTATCCCTTACCATGTTTCCCTCTGAGAAATAAACACAGGGTATAGCTGTGTGTGTCTGTGTATCTGCAGTTAGGTATGCCAACAGCTTCCCATTTTTTTGTCCCCTTTCACAAATAGTTCCTCAGCCCTGCTTCTGCAGTTCCATTGCGTAAGATTGTGGAAATGTACCAATAGGGCCCTTCTAGCCATCTGCAATTTGGTTAGGGAGGATGTGGAGGGTGCCTCAGCATGTGCTTTAGCACAGTGTGTTTTATGAGCCTGGAGTTCATCAGACTTGGAGTTTTTTTCAGCCTGTGTAGCTTTAATGGCTGACACATATGCTCCTCTAGTGGACGCCTTGAACGTGTCCCATACCACAGGCCCCCCTGTTGAGCCCTCATTGTGTTCCCAGTATTCCTGTAGATGAGGCAAAACCAGGGCCTCGACCGAGGGCTCACTTACCCACCCAGGGTGCAGTCTCCAGGACCTGTTGCGGCCTCTTGCGGCAAGAGTCAATGTTACCTGGGGGGGGTGTGGTCAGACAGACCCCAAGCCAGGTAACCGACCTCTGAAATATGTGGCCACAACGTTGGAATCACAAATGCCAAATCTATGCGGGAGGAGGAGGAACCGACGTGGGAAAGATAGGAGTAACCTCTCTCACCAGGATGTTTCCATTGCCAGACCTCCTCCATAGCCGCAGACTCTGCCCAGTGCCCAAGTTCCAGATTCTGTGCCCTGGCCTGGTTTGAGGTATCTAAGGAATAGTCTAGAATGTTGTTGAAATCGCCTGCCACAAGCAGCTTCAAAGGGCCAAAGGTGGCAACTTTTTCCAATACCAGGTATAGCATCGCATTTTTGAAAGGGGGAGGGACATATACATTAGAAATAGCTATTAGCTGAGATTCAACAGTCATAACTACAATAACATAGCGTCCCAAGGAATCAGTTACCACATGATCAATAGCACATGTTAGCTTTTTGTGGATCAAAATAGCCACCCCTCTAGCATAAGAGGAGTGGGTTGAGTGTATGGCTCTATGTATACAGTTCAGGGACAATATCCTGTTACCCATTAAGTGCGTCTCCTGTAACAGGATAATGTGGGGGTTTAGAGCTTTAAGGTATTGGAGGACCAGTGACCTCTTAAATTTGGAGTTTAATCCACGGACATTCCATGAAAGAAGTTTGAGATCACTCATTAGGTAAAGTTTTGTATAGCATGAGGACAGGTGAGGGACTCAGAAGAGGAAAGACCTGGGCGGGAGGAACCTAAACACAGAGAGCCACGGTCATCAAGTAACTATAGTTAAATTTCATGTACCATACTGGGCAAGTAAAACGTCTATCTTCACCAGCCTTCTCAGCAGGGCACAGACGGCGCATAAAAAAGACCCCAAATTAAATAAATAAATTATGTATAGGATGATTGAATGCGAGAAGTGGTCAGCAGAGTGAATGCACCTATCCTGGATGATACTGTAGAAACCACTATGATTCTACAAAACCCTCCTGTAAACAGGACCCACCTCAAGGAGCAACAAGAGACAGCTGACAAAGAAGAAAAAGAAAGGTGGATAAAAAAAGGAGCCACAGAAGTTGAAGGAATCATGTAATTAAACAAGAGACTGTGTCTGCCATGTGGGCAGACACAGCCTACCGACATGACGGCAAAGACCACAGGTAAAAGACTTTTAACAGAAATAGTGTGCAGTTATGGTGTCCCAGAGGTCATAGAGAGCGTTCAGAGGCCGGCTTTCATGGCCTCAGTAACCAAGGAGATATGGACAGCTTTAGGTAGGGGTCACACTAGCTTTCCACACCAGATGACCCATCCTCAGAGCAGTGGGAAGGTGAAAAGATTAAATGGCACAATAAAATCTAGAATGCTAAAAATGTCACGCCTCCCACTGCAAGAAACGGGAATGAGTTGGCCTCAGACAGCCTACCCATTGCCTTATTCAGTGTTATGTACACTCCAAGGGGAAACCATGGTCTGTCATCCTATGGGATATTGTTTGGTTCAGCCCTCAGACTAGGTTGTTATTTCCCACAACAGTTGCAGCTCCAATCTGATGTATTGACTGATTATGTGACTGCTTTATCTCGAGAATTAACCCGTATTCATTCGGAAGTGTTTTCTTCCATTCCAGATCCTGAGCTAGATACAGGAAAGCACAAGCTGGTTCCTGGTGACTGATAAAGAAGTTTGTGAGAAAACATACTCTTGAACCCAGATATGATGGTCCTTTCCAGGTACTCCTAACAACTGTCACATTAGTCAAGGTGGCCGGGAAGAACACGTGGACACACGCCTCCCACTGCAAGAAAGTCCCTGTACCTGAGGAAGAGGCAGAGGGGACCAAATGATTCTGTATATCCTTTTCATAGTATTCATTGCTCAGACGCAAGAGGTAGCCATCAAACAAAAAGATGGTATAACCCAGTTCTGGTATATACACACGTTGACACTTTTATATCCTTTTATGAACAGATAATTCCAGGTACTATCTACAAGATCCGGACCTGGGATGAAGCAGTAAGACCCATGACTGTGTATGTATGCGTCACTGACACCTATTGGGGTAACAACTGTGATTCCTGGGGAGCAGTGGATGGGAACACTGGGGGTACAAACTGGGGGTACAAACCTGAAAACGCCCAAAATAGAAAAGACAAAAATGGGAAGTCACTCTTAGATAGAATGACAATCAACAAACACACAGATCAGCCTTACACTAAAGAGTTCAGGCTGACCATTGAGAATCCTAGCCCAGAACACAGTGGGACCTATGTTCTGGGCCTATGGTGGGGAAGTGGATATCCCGGTTTTAGAAAGTCTTTCCAACTGAAAGATATGTTCAATAACCCAGAGTGGGGAGTTCCCCAATCCACATCTAGCACAAACTCCCTGAGGCCCCATATACAGACATTAAAGGACATGGTGGCCATAGCAGACCCTACCTTTGAGGATACCATGGCTGCAGAAACTGGGTTCTTAGATGTCAACTTGTGGCTCGAGTGGATGAGGTACAGTGCAGGGAAACACAATAAGGCCAATTGTTATGTGTGTGGGGGGGCTAGACCACACTTAGGAACGGTAACCTGGAACATATCCCCTGAACATGAAACATGTTTCCTCAGCCTGTTTACCAACACAACCACTAACCACTCCCTGTGTGAACATTGCCCCAGCAGGAAGCTTCAACCCACATGTATACATAGATGCCATAAGGGTCCCTAGAGGGGTCCCAGATAAGTTTAAAGCAAGAGACCAAGTAGCAGCAGGGTTTGAGTCCCTGATCTCCATCATCACTGTAAACAAGAATGTAGACTGGATAAATTACATCTACTACAACCAACAAAGATTTGTCAATTACACCAGAGATGCACTCCAGGGTTCAGCCGAACAGTTGGAAGCGGCTTCATACATGACTTTCCAAAACCGTATGGTCTTAGACATGCTCCTAGCTGAAAAGGGGGGTGTATGTAAAATGATCCCCGAGACAAGCACTTACTTTACCATTTGGGCCGGTGTTGTCTGGGACTTTAGCCATCCAGAAACTAGAGGACCTGTCCAAAGAATTAAAACAGAATTCAGGGCTCACCAACCACTGGGATCAGTATTTTACCTGGATAAAGGGAGGATGGCAGGGATTGTAGACCCAGATAGGAATAGCTATCCTGGTAATGGCGGCTATAATCTGCTGCATTCTCCCCTGCATCAGAAAGTGTGTGGAAAAGGCTGTTGACCAAACTACCCCCATGTTCATGAACAAAGAGATACCAGATGATGATGAAGATGTCTATGTAAGGCTTGATGAAAATTATGATGAAAATTATGTGTTACACTCCGTTACAGTCACCCTCCCCCGAAATGCAAGACCGTAGGGCTATAGGGACAGATAGCACCTGGCCGCACTCCTCTAGCTGTATCGAGGGGGGTAGTGAACTAGTCACTGTTCTTTCTCTACACACGGCTCAAAAGAGTTGCAGAGGGGGATGGTCTGGGTGTAGAACTTTTTAGTATGAGGGACAGTTTGAAATAGACAGCTTCAAGGGGGGACTGTAATGGATGTGATCATGGTGAACTGTCTATTCCAACACCTGCTTTATATACCTAACATATATAAACTCAGCTTCTATGCTTATTAAGCCTTAAGACATTTACAGCTATTCTGCAAAGCTTGCTTAGGAACTGGACTGACTGCAAAGAGTTAATCAAAAAGTTTGCGCCTGCTTCCCAGAATACATTCAAAATCTAACAGCATAACACAATGGAGCAAGAGAATGTTGCAAGAACAATTTTTCACTTCTGCAAATGTGCATCAGCTGAAAGCCAAAATTTTGTCACATATTTGTATTTTTATATTTGTGGTTTATATGCGCCAGTCTTGTTGACGTATCTCAATCTTCAATGGAATTGTACAAAAGTCTTGAGAAGCAGAAATATTAAACAGAAAGTAATTTGACTGTGAACTAAGCAGTCTCAGTGTGAGCTTACTTGAAGCATGCATGCTTTTGTATTCAACAATCTGATCGAGGGTAGATATAATAATATCGGAACTTTTGTTCTGAATCCAAAACACCTTCATTCCGGTCTAGGTCTATCTCTATTCATCGGCTCTCCTAGAGTCTGAGCCTCAGCCTTCTTAGTTTTCTCTGGTACATCATGGGCTGTTCACCCTTTAATCCAGCAGTTCTTCCGTGGGGCATCAAGACTCAGACCACAAAGGAGACCAAGACTTCCCAAATGGGATCTTCCCCTTGTTCTCAACTCAGTATTACGGGGTCCTCCCTCCTCTCAGGGTTCCTTAAGTTTCCAGAAATCATCCTGCCTACATTCAGGACCCCGGGGTCCACTAAATTTCATCCTCTAAACATAGGCAAAATTTCTGAAAATATACCTGCAAGTTACTTCCTCCTTCACATGCTCTAACTACCTGTCTGTCCAGCACTCTGGCAGTAACAGAGCGACTACGGCCTGGATTATCCAGTTCATCCAACAGGCTTATAGAGCTAGGGGCCTGGCTCCTCCGGGGGCAGTAGAGACACGTTCTACCGGGGTATAGTGGCTTCATGGGTGGCAGTCCGGCATGTGGCTCCAGACACCATTTGCAAGTGGCCTCATGGGCCTCTATTAAAACTTTAACCGCTAGCTGACCGCCGGCTGTCTATTGACGGCCAGGCGGCGCAGCTCTCGTTGCGGGCATCATATGACGGCCTCGCATTCCTAGGCCACCAGGGGGCGCGCGCGCGCCGCCGCCGGCGATCGCGCGCGCCCGCCGTGTCACTAGGCACCCGGTGCGCGTGCCCGGCGGCCGCGATGTCCGCCGGGCACCCGCGATTACCGGTAACACAGCAGGACCGTAGATCTGTGTGTGTAAACACACAGATCCACGGTCCTGTCAGAGGAGAGGAGACCGATGGTGTGTTCCCAGCACAGAGGAACACCGATCGGTCTCCTCCCCTAGTGAGTCCCCTCCCCCTACAGTTAGAATCACTCCCTAGCAACACAGTTAACCCCTCGATCACCACCTAGTGTTAACCCCTTCCCTGCCTGTCACATTTATACAGTAATCAATGCATTTTTATAGCACGGTTCGCTGTATAAATGTGAATGGTCCCAAATATGTGTCAAAAGTGTCCGATGTGTCCGCCGCAATATCGCAGTCACAATAAAAATTGCAGATCGCCGCCATTACTAGTAAAAAAATTTAAAAAAATTAAAATGTTATAAATCTATCCCCTATTTTGTAGACGCTATAACTTTTGCGCAAACCAATCTATATACGCTTATTGCGATTTTTTTTTTTACCAAAAATATGTACAAGAATACATATCGGCCTAAACTGAGAAAAAAATTTGTTTTAAAGAAAAAAAAATTGGATATTTATTATCGCAAAAGATAAAAATTATTGTGTTTTTTTTAAAACTTCTCACTCTTCTTTTGTTTATAGCGCAAAAAATAAAAACCGCAGAGATGATCAAATACCACTAAAAGAAAGCTCTATTTGTGGGGGAAAAATGATAACAATTTCATTTGGGTACAGTGTTGTATGACCGCGCAATTGTCATTCAAAATGCGACAGCGCTGAAAGCTGAAAAATGGCTTGGGCAGTAAGGGGGCGAAAATGCACTGTATTGAGGTGGTTAACATCACATTACTATACTGAGCCTGCTCCGCTATCTTCTGTGAACTTTGGTTTATAAATCCTGTTGGTCAAATTAAATTTATTTATGTTCAGCATAGCCACCCGTGTGGATTGGCTAGTTACTTCCCACACATAGGCTGCCATTGAGTCTGTCAGGAAAAAGGAAAATGTATTATCAAATACTTACCCTAATTTTCTTTTCCTGATGGACTTCATGGCAGACGGAGTTCCCACCCATCGGTCAAGAGTAGGCTAGTTACGGAACACAGTCTGTACAGGTGAGCTCAATCTTATAGGGTAGGGGGTCCTATAGCATTAGAGAAAAGGCCGGGTTAACCCACACATAGGCTGCCATAGAGTTCATCAGGAAAGGAAAATTACAGTAAGTATTTGATAATAAATTTTCCTTTTTGCTGTAACTGCTTATAGAGTATTAGCTGGAGTTTGGCTTTAATTTGTTTCTGTATTTAACTACTTCTATACTGGGCCAATTCTGACATTCCTTTACTACATGTAAAAGTTATTTTTTTTGCTAGAAAATTACTCAGAACCCCCAAACAGTATAACATTATATATATATATATATATATATATATATATATATATATATATATATAGCAGAGACCCTAGGGAATAAAATGGTGGTTCTTGTTATTTTTTTATGTCACACAGTATTTGCTCAGCAATTTTTCAAATTTTTTTGGGAAAAAAACACTTTCATGAATTAAAAAAAAACAAAACACAATATTTACCCCCAAATGTTTTTATATAATGTGAAAGATGTTGTTATGCTGAATAAATAGATACCTAAAGATACCATTATCATATAAAAGCAAACACAGTCAGCTGATACGGCACTTATGGACAAATAACACTTTCAAACAATGAATGAATGAATGAGCTGTTTTAAAAGTTTTATTTCCAGCAAAAAAAAAACCTTTTAAGATTTACACTTACAAACTGTTAGATATAAAAAAAGCCTATTGAGAAAGACGTAATGACGAAACGCATCTAGGCGTGACCAGGCGGCTCGTTGTAGCTATCAGCTGCTACGGTCTCCCGGGCATCACCGTGGATGAGACATCTCCAGATCGATGAGAGAGTATTGTGCTGTGCTGCACAGACCAGATGGTTATACCATAAAATGCTTTTTTATATCTAACAGTTTGTAAGTGTAAATCTTAAAGGGTTTTTTTTTGCTAGAAATAAAACTTCACGCTATGAGGATTGTTTCTTTTCCCTTATGTAATGAGCCAATAAGCCAGCAAAGACCCTTTAAGTGGAATTCCTATATGACTGATCGTATTTGTGGGGAATTATGTACTAACCCCTTGTGACTATCAATAAGGATTCAAGGAAGTGGAGTCACTTCTGGCGAAATATCCATTTGTAAAATAAAGTTGTATTATCAGGTCCTTCCGTGAGTGTTAAATATGAGGGGAGCGGTGTCACGTGGTGCGGTGAAAGCCTGTCATCCTTTCTGACGAGATCCCATATGAACACTGTTTAGGATTATTAAATTCTTTGCTGGACTTGCCCTTCATAGGGCTGCTTATCATGATCCAGTGTTTATTTATATTACCTTTAAGTGCTGCTTCAACCTATGAATTACATATATGAACTTCTTGGGTTGCTTTCCTAAAGATACCATGCTTTAAAATTGCACTCATGGAATGGTGCCAAAATTCAGTACTTAAAAATCCCCATAGGCTACGCTTTAAAATTTTTACAGGTTACCAGTTTAGAGTTACAGAGGAGGTCTTGTGCTAGAATAATTGCTCTCACTCAAATGTTTGCGGCAATACCTCACATGTGTGGTTTGAATACTGTTTACAAGTGAAGGCGTTTCCTACGTAGGCGTTCACTTCTGCTTGTTTGAATGTTTTTTTTTTTTTTTTAATTGTTTATTTTATTTTTATTTTTACACTTTCCCTTTAAAAAAAAAGATCTCAGGCATTCCAGTAAACAAATGTAATGTTTACACCTGCCAGAGCCGAAGTGACGCACGTCATGACGTCGCTTCCAGCCTCCAAGGGTCATAGAGATGGCTGGGGATAATTTGGTCCGCAGCTATCTCTAAGGTAAATTGTCACTCCCAGCAGATTCATTCTCCAGCTCCCTGATCACACGGGAGAGACCAGAGAAGAACCAGAGGGCAGGGGGAGTGGGGGGCGTCCCCTCTCGCCACCCGTAAAAGTAATCAAGCACCTAAACAGCTGCTAAGATGGCTTTTACGTGAGGGAATCGCCAGCTGAAAAAAAAAGATATGTGGATGATGCTTGTAGCTGCAACCATCATTCAAATATTGCCACTCAAAATCTAGGACGTCATATGACGTCCTACAGGTGGGAAGTAGTTAAGTCCACTAATACATTTAACACTCCCTTCCCCCCAGACTGACAATGTCTCTTTCCAAACCTGTCCCCTGTGCTCCTTCATCCAGAGTGGTGTTTGTATAATATAGGAAGTGTATTACTGGCCAGATCACCGGGTGAAAACAGAGGTTAAAAAGCCTAAAAAAAGAAAGAAAAACAAATGCAAAATGTAGCATGTCTGTATGTTTTGCAGCTCCCCCCTCAAGGCTGCATAGTAGAGTGAATGGGGTTTATGGAAAACAATTGTTTTATATGTGTCTTTCCTCCCCCTTTAACACTACCCCATTCTTTTTTTCCCCCCTCCCCCCCTCTCTCTCCTTCTTTCTCCCCCCTCATTTCTTCACCCCCTCCTTTCCCTCTTCCTTTCCCCTCCTTCCTTCCTTTCCCTGGAGCACAATTCTTGCCATACACGGGTAATATCTGATCCAATGTTTACAATCTGACCCTTATTCTCATTAAGATTTTAAGTCTGCACAATCCCCCTGGTTGGGGGGGGATTTTTGAGCGGCCGGGTTTTGTACCGGGCAATTGACTTGTTGGGTAAGCAATTTTCCATTTTTTTTTGCTGAACTGTATTTATCTACCTGATGTTGTCATAAATTCTCGTTATGTGTTTTTGTGTTTCATCTGATTACTTGTCTTATAGATTACTCCTCCTGACGAAGCAGTGTTTGAACCATGAAACTAGTTGAGGTCTGGTTAATCTTTGGGAAAGATCTCACCAACAGATACTTCTAGGGGAAACCTCTGAGTATTTGTAAATTGTATATGCAATCATTTGAATGTGATTTTTTTATGTCTTGTTCTTCCCCCTTTTTTTTATGTAGCTCTGGTAGATTTTTAATCTACCGCTGATAGGTTAATCTTGTGGGTTACTTGTTAGAGGAAGTTAGATTTGCCTCTGTTCCAGCTTGGCTGAGTTGCATGTAGTTCCACACTGTGCCGGTGGGTGTCGTTGTCACCATCGGCTGGTGTTGGAAAAGCAACGTGTTGAAGCGTATGAGTGCTCCTCTGTCCCGGGGACAACTCGGTGGAGGTGGTCCTCCGAGTTGCATTCTGGGAGAGGGTATTTATGGGACAGACACCATGTTTAGAGGTTAGTTTTCAGCCACCCGCTGGCCCTCCTGGCCGACAGGTATGCGTTAAGAGTACCACCTTGTGGTCCTCCGTTCCGGAGGCCCACGCCGCTGCGGCCTGTGGGTGGGCCCAGAAGCCTGTCTGGGGCCTACCACAGCAGCAGAGGAACGGTCCTGAGCTGTCTATCCTGAGTGAAGAAGCTGGACAACCGAGGAGATCCCAGGGGAGGACCCGTCATGGAAGGATCAGGCAGAGTGCTGGTCTGGAGAGGGGCCTGGTGACTCAGTTGGAGGACGTATCCTGAAGTAATCTTACTGCATAGTACTGCCGGGTTGGCTTAAAGGTTCAAGTACTGTGTCTGACGTTCATTGCAAACCAATACATCCTGTGGCAGAGGAACGTACGGGTTTTATTTCAAACAAGTCTGTGGCAGAGACTTTTGTTCGTGCTGCGTACTGGCTGCTAGACAAGTGAGAGAGGTCTATCCAGGTGGGCAAAGATTGGGTCCCACAAGGGGGAGCGCATTCAACCGTTCAACCACAAGTGTTCAATTCCAGAGAATGTTCCAAAGAATACTAAGGAAAGGTATTTGAGCTCCCCTGCAACTTTTCTTCTGCCTCTTTCCTGCTACTTCCTTTATTATTTGTTCATTAAAGCATTGGAAAATCTATTCAAGCGTTAGTGTCTACATCGTCCAGAGGTAAACTCAACGGGACCCTAGACCCGGAGCCAGTGAAACAGAGGTTTCAAGAGTGAAGGTAACAACCCGCTTTAAACCACCAGCTCCACCGAGAGTTAGTGCTACATTTATATGTAATAAATGAATTTTTTATCCAAGAATTGTGATTGTATTTATCAGTACCGAGATAGTCCACTACTAACTTTTTGGGTTCGAGCATATGTGTGGCTAGCCTCAGCAGCTACCCTAACGCTCTTACCCCTTTTCTTGCTTTCCTATATGCCCTAGAGATGAACATACGTTATTCTGGAGGTGGCCACATATGATGTGAACCCCTATATTTTGTAATGTGGACCACATTGTTCCATTAGCATCAACTTTTTTTAACCACTTCAATACAGGGCACTTAGACACCTTCCTGCCCAGACCAATTTTTAGCTTTCAGCGCTGTCGCAGTTTGAATAACAATTGTACGGTCATGCTACACTGTACCCAAACTACATTTTTATCATTTTGTTCCCACAAATAGAGCTTTCTTTTGGTGGTATTTGATCACCTCTGCGTTTTTTTTTTTTTTTTTTGCTAAACAAATAAAAAAAGACTGAAAATTTTGAAAAAAATAAAAGTTTAGCTTTTGTTTCTGTTAAAAAATTTTGCAAATAAGTAAGTTTTCTCCATCACTGATGGGCACTGATAAGGCGGCACTGATGAGGTGGCACCAATGAGTGGGCACTGACAATGGGCACTGATATGCGGCACTGATGACCACTGGTAGGCGGCACTGATATGCAGCACTCATGGGCATTGATAGGCGGCACTGATGGGCACTCATTGGTGGCACTGTGTGGCACTGATGGGCACAGATAGGCAACACTGATGGGCACAGGCTGCAAAGATGGGTTCTTATGGGTGGCACTGATAGGCGGCACTGATAGGCACTGATAGGCAGCACTGCTGGGCACTGATATGTGGCACTGATGGGCACTCATACGCGGCACTGATATGAGGAACTGATAGGCATCCCTGGTGGCATTGGCAGTGGTAGGCATTGTGAGTGGGCACTGATTGGCAGCTGCCTGGGCATTGATTGGCAGCTGCCTGGGCACAGATTGGTATTTCCCTGGGGGTCTAGGGGGCATACCTGGTGGTCCAGTGTGGATGTCCATCCTGGTGGTCCTGGGCGGCTTCCCTGGTGGTCCTGGGTGGGATCCGAGGGGGGGCTGTGCTGATAAACAATCAGCACAAACCCCCCCTGTCAGGAGAGCAACTGATTGGCTCTCCTCTACTCGCGTCTGTCAGACGCGAGTGAGGAAAAGCCAATCACTGGCTCTTCCTATTTACATCGTGATCAGCCATGATTGGACACGGCTGATCACGTGGTAAAGAAGCTTACACTGGTCATGCGCGCTCCTTTTTCAAGTGCTTGAAAGTACTTGAAAAAGGAGCGCGCATGCCCAGTGTAAGCTTCGCTCATGCTCTGAAACGCGTTGTGTATTCCTCTCTATCCCGGTGACGTCACACGCCCACGAGTGCCTTGTCGGACTTACGGAGCTTCCATCCAACCCAGCTGCCTGTCTCTCCGTGCGGGGGACCGCGGCCATCCCCTCGGAGCCATCTCGCAGCCTCCTGCCATGGACATTGTGACTGATCGAGGATAATTTCCCTGTAGGAGCTGAACTTTCCTTACCTCATTGTAAGTGTGAATACTTGCTTATTGCTATCAATAAATACCTGCACTCA
Organism: Lithobates septentrionalis; assembly: GCA_037952835.1. Classification (NCBI taxonomy): domain Eukaryota; kingdom Metazoa; phylum Chordata; class Amphibia; order Anura; family Ranidae; genus Lithobates; species Lithobates septentrionalis. The sequence goes on from JBBDGP010000832.1 coordinate 1,220,555, forward strand.
GAGGCGCTTTCTTTTTCTTGTTTTCTCATGTTTGCCTAGAGAGCTGACTTCGCTCATCTTGAAAGCCTGCCCTCAGCGCTGGTGTCAGCAAAAAGACTTTGTGTTTTTTTCCCATCACAGCCCTTAATCACAGTGGCTAATTGCTATGGACATTTTACAAACTTTACATAATTTCCAGCAACCATAGCTCTACTTGTCATTGTTATGTTATTTTATTCTTAATCCATCGAAATATTCACTGTAATTTATGTTATACTGGTATCTATCCTTTAGCCAACTGCATATCCACTGAACCACCCCAGGGTTAAGTCCTAGTTGGTACAACTCTATATTAAATCATTATGTGGAACTGTATCAAATGCTTTCCTGAAATTGAGATAAGCTATGTCCACAGCACCTCCTTGGTCCAAAAAAAAAAAAGTGATGTAGTCAAAAATCAATCAGGTTAGTCTGACATGATCTGCTCTCATTAAATCCATGCTGCTTTGGGTCCAGCAGGTTGACATCCAATGGTTACACCATAGTTAATATTTTTCCTGGTAAGCACATCCAAGGTATTTTCGAAAAGGACAACACATAATTACAAATCAATAATCAGCTGTGTTAACCACTTGCCGACCGCCTCACGCCTATATACGTGAACAGAGCGGCACGGGCAGGCAAAATCACGTACCTGGTACGTGATTGCCTTCCCGCGGGCGGGGGGTCCGATCGGACCCCCCCCCCCCGGTGCCAGCGGCGGTTGGCATTTGTCTGGGAGCATTTAGAGATGAGGGGGAGGCCATCCGATCATGGCCCCCCGACGCGATCGCTCCCAGCCAATGAGAAACATCCCCTGCCTCTGTATAGTACACAGAGGCAGAGGATGTGATGTCATCTCTCCTCGGCTCGGCAGTTTCCGTTCCGGCGCCGAGGAGAGAAGACAAGTGAGTGCACAACACACACACAGTAGAACATGCCAGGCATACAATACACCCCCGATCCCCCTCCGATCGCCCCCCGATCCCCCCCAATCACCCCTCCCCCTCCCTGTCACACTGACACCAAGCAGTGTTTTTTTTTTTTCTGATTACTGCATGGTGTCAGTTTGTGACAGTTAGAAGTGGTACGGCAGTTAGGGTTAGCCCCCTGTAGGTCTAGGGTACGCCCCTAACCCCCCCTAATAAAGTTTTAACCCCTTGATCACCCCCTGTCGCCAGTGTCACTAAGCGATCATTTTTCTGATCGCTGTATTAGTGTCACTGGTTCCGCTAGTTAGGGAGGTAAATATTTAGGTTCGCCGTCAGCGTTTTATAGCGACAGGGACCCCCATATACTATCTAATAAATGTTTTAACCCCTTGATTGTCCCCTAGTTAACCCTTTCACCACTGATCACCGTATAACCGTTATGGTTGACGCTGGTTAGTTTGTTTATTTTTTTTAGTGTCAGGGCACCCGCCGTTTATTACCGAATAAAGGTTTAGCCCCTTGATCGCCCGGCGGTGATATGCGTCGCCCCAGGCAGTGTCAGATTAGCGCCAGTACCGCTAACACCCATGCACGCACCATACACCTCCCTTAGTGGTATAGTATCTGAACGGATCAATATCTGATCCGATCAGATCCATACTAGCGTCCCCAGCAGTTTAGGGTTCCCAAAAACGCAGTGTTAGCGGGATCAGCCCAGATACCTGCTAGCACCTGCGTTTTGCCCCTCTGCCCGGCCCAGCCCAGCCCACCCAAGTGCAGTATCGATCGATCACTGTCACTTACAAAACACTAAATGCATAACTGCATCGTTCGCAGAGTCAGGCCTGATCCCTGCGATCGCTAACAGTTTTTTTGGTAGCGTTTTGGTGAACTGGCAAGCACCAGCCCCAAGCAGCGTCAGGTTAGCGCCAGTACCGCTAACACCCACGCACGCACTGTACACCTCCCTTAGTGGTATAGTATCTAAACGGATCAATATCTGATCCGATCAGATCTATACTGGCGTCCCCAGCAGTTTAGGGTTCCCAAAAATGCAGTGTTAGCGGGATCAGCCCAGATACCTGCTAGCACCTGCGTTTTGCCCCTCCGCCTGGCCCGGCCCAGCCCACCCAAGTGCAGTATCGATCGATCACTATCACTTACAAAGCACTAAACGCATAACTGCAGCGTTTGCAGAGTCAGGCCTGATCCCTGCGATCGCTAACAGTTTTTTTGGTAGCGTTTTGGTGAACTGGCAAGCACCAGCGCCCTAGTACACCCCGGTTGTAGTCAAACCAGCACTGCAGTAACACTTGGTGACGTGGCGAGTCCCATAAGTGCAGTTCAAGCTGGTGAGGTGGCAAGCACAAGTAGTGTCCCGCTGCCACCAAAAAGACAAACACAGGCCCGTCGTGCCCATAATGCCCTTCCTGCTGCATTCGCCAATCCTAATTGGGAACCCACCGCTTCTGCAGCGCCCGTACTTCCCCCATTCACATCCCGAACCAAATCAGTCGGCTGCATGAGAGGCATTTTCTTTATGTCCTCCCGAGTACCCCTACCCAACGAACCCCCTCAAAAAACATGTCGTGTCTGCAGCAAGCGCGGATATAGGCGTGACACCCACTATTATTGTCCCTCCTGTCCTGACAATCCTGGTCTTTGCATTGGTGAATGTTTTGAACGCTACCATTCACTAGTTGAGTATTAGCGTAGGGTACAGCATTCCACAGACTAGGCATACTTTCACAGGGTCTCCCAAGATGCCATCGCATTTTGAGAGACCCGAACCTGGAACCGGTTACAGTTATAAAAGTTACAGTTACAAAAAAAAGTGTAAAAAAAAACACACAAACAAAAATATAAAATAAAAAAAAATAGTTGTCGTTTTATTGTTCTCTCTCTCTCTATTCTCTCTATTGGAGAAAAATGGGAATTTGGGACTTTAAATGAGGTCCATGGACAGCGTGGAGGTGAATTGAATACAGTATATTTATTGATCATAAATGTATCAAACATATCACAGCAAGAACCACATAGAGGAAAGAACATTGTAGTGAATGTCATTCCAAAATTGTTATACACACATATGTATGTGCGCATACAAAGGGGCATCGAGAGTACATCAATTATGTCAACAAGACACCACATAGTGGTCGTAACTGATAAGTAAGTACATACAATGAATGCATATAAAAAATACACGTAAAGAGTGCGCATGCGCAAGGGACTCCAAGATGGCCGCGTAAGCCGGGAGCTCCTCACTACCCCAGCCAGCCAGCCGCCCTAGCGCCGTTTCGGAAGCCGCTGCCAGCCCGAGCACTGCAGAATCGGCTGGGGGAACACAGCGGTTCCCCACCCATGCCATCCACGGCAGCCAAGAAGGACCTGGGACCCCGTTTTGAGGCTGTGAAGTTACAGGCCGAATCCAAGATGGCGGCCGCGCCTCAGACACAGGCAGCGCCTCAGACACAGGCAGCATCAGGGGGAATACAAGAACCCAGGCAAGTGATCGCTCCTGCTACTCTCCCATACCCTACCTCTGCAACCTCCTATTCTCATCCCACCACATCCCCCTCAGGCCACAACTCGGCTTTCCTGAATGAGAGCCCCCTGGCAGCCCCCTTGCTATCTCCTCTGGGACATTCTCCTCTTCCTCAGCACAGTAATGACTATATGGGAAGCACAGGCACAGACATGCCCCAGAATGCGGGGGATCTTTTCCTCAAACTAGCTGACTTGCTGGAAAGGGGCTTAGCTAATACAGCTCACAAAATAACAAATGACATTCGATCTGACTTCCAGAATCTTGGCACCAGAATTGAAGCGATTGAACAAAAACTGGATTACACAGTCTCCAGAACCAATCAAAACTCTGATCACATACAGATCGTGCAGGATCAGTTAGATGCTGCCTTAAGTAGGATTGACGATTTGGAAAACAGATCGAGAAGGGAGAACTTCAGGGTCAGAGGCATCCCAGAAGCGTGCACGGATGTCCCCTCAGCAGTACAAGAATTAATTAAATCCCTTTTCCCTGATATCTCTAAACATAACCTGGAATTAGACAGAGCCCACAGATCTCTGGGTCCCCCCAGGAAAGACGGGTCTCCCAGGGATATTGTGGTGAAGCCGCACCACTACGGAGTGAAAGAGAGCATCATGAAGCTCTCCCGCCAGCAGCCACACTTATCATTCCAAGGCCATGATATTCAAATATTTGCCGACATATCGCCTATGACGATTCAAAAACGTAGAGCCCTTAAACCTCTACTTCTAATCCTGACACAAAAGGAAATAAAATACTGGTGGGCTTTCCCCTTTGCTCTAAAATTCACCTACAAAGGCAAGACACACTCCTTCACCACTCTATCTGAAGGAGAGCGGATTCTCCTGTCACTGAAGCTTATATCCCAGGATTTAGAGATGGACACATCAAACACGCAATCCGGATCTTATAAGAGACAGACTCCTACCAGCCCAGTCTCCCCCTTGTGGAAAACCACGAAGAGTAGACGAGTAAGGGAACCGATGCCCTCCTGAATAACCTGTATACGTCCGGACAGTACCCAGACACATTACTCAGGACACCTTCCAAGGCGTCAACCACCCTAAAAGACCATCTTGAACTACTAAGGATCAGGATGCACGATCCCTGAACCCATCAGGGACACTGGACTCCCACTTCCAGATAGACTTCTCCAGTTCTCGACACAACTGACCGGTTAGGTCACCCCACACCTAGAAAAAGAATCGCTTGGACATGCGACCTCTCCCAATGGGGCATCTGTCCCTTTTCAAGCGACTCGTTAACACTTGGCTCCCACCCCTTCCCACAGAGGGCGCCTAGATCTTCTACAATCAACTTTGCAACGTACACCGAAGAACAAGTTGTTGGGACTTCCCACCTGCGGGTCCGCCTTACCACCGGCTGGTGATGTGGTGGACCAGGGGACGGACACAATGACTCACGGGCCTATTGGGAAAGGACAGCTCCTAATAGGGTTTTTTTACAGCCCCTACAACTACCCCCCTGATTGAACTCATCCCTTCCCCCCTGTTCCCCCTCCTCTCCTTTTCCCTCCACCCTCCCACCCCCCTTACCCTTCACACATCCCCCCTGGGCGTTTTTGGCCCACAGCAGGACTTTTTTTTTCTGTTTTTTTTTTTTTTTTATTAAGCCGGCTGGCTTCGATACATTCGTCTTGAAATGCTACAGTGTTGAAATGGTTGTCCTCACTAGGTTTTGTTAATTTCATTCTTTAGGATTACCAATTGGGTAGGCTCTGACTGGGGTAGCAGTCATGCGCCTCCACCCATCTCACGACAATGGAACCTCCATGGTCGGGAGATGGACTGATAGCCCCTTCGGAGGGCTACTATTGTTTATTGTTGGGCGACATGGAGGGGATCTTTACACCCCCTCGATGCCGCAGGTTCCTCTTGGGTCTATTCTCACGAGAACACTTGCATTTACTTTCTTCCTTTTTCTCTTTCTTTTCTGTCCTTTTCTCTAACCCTATTTTTTGTGTGTGCCAGTCCACAGGATTCTTGATCAGCCATCTCTCCTCCAGGCTCCAGATCCTATCTCGCGATCCGAATAACCATGCTCCACCACACTCCAGAGGAGGTAAGAAATACCGCACCACAATCGTTCCCCCCAATTAGCCGACATGTCTAGTGACAATTTGGTTCATCCGTCCTTTAAATTAGCCTCCCATAATGCCCAGGGACTTAATTCAGCGGTAAAGAGGCGTAAATTACTCCAATCTTACCACGCACAAAAATTGGCGGTAGTCATGATCCAGGAAACACATTTCCCCTCCAATTACAACCCAACATTTCTACATGCTCAATATCCCACATTCTTCCTAGCGAATGCAGAGGATAAGACCAGAGGGGTTGCGGTAATATTTGCAAAACAGTGTAAATTTAAGCCCGATTTAGTGCACAGAGATCCTGAAGGCAGATTCTTGTTGGTTAAGGGTAAAATAGATGAAAGCCTCTATTCTTTCATCTCGTATTACTCCCCCAATAAGGGCCAAACAAAATTCTTCCAAGCAATGATACAAATTCTAAGCCCACTATTGGAAGGAACGGTAATTTTCGGAGGTGACTCCAACATGGCCTTTGACCCAGGTCTAGACAAATCCAAACCATTAAAAGCACAATCAATCCGCCCCACAAAAACAAGCTCCAAAATAGCGAAAATAATATATCGACAAGGCCTAGCCGATATTTGGAGAGAACTCAATCCCACTAAGAGGGATTATACACATTTTTCAAACCCTCACAAAACATACTCCAGGATCGACCACATACTCCTGTCGGTAGTACATATTCCCTATGCGATTAAGGCCTATATAAAGGACACTGCCCTCTCAGATCACGCCATGGTGATCGTAACACTAAGGGGCGGTTCTCACAAACCGCCCAATACCCATTGGAGAATCAACGACACTATTCTTAATGACCATATTTCAGTCATAGAGCTTGAGAAGGACATAAAAGATTATTTTTTGCGGAACAATGTGGAGGGAATATCAGCCGAGACTCTATGGGCCGCTCATAAAGCGACCATAAGGGGAAAGCTCATTCAAATAGCTTCCAGAAAAAAGAAAGAGCAGAAGGCGGAGATAGAGAAACTAGAGAGGGAATTCAAGGCTCTATGCAAGCAACATAAACGGGACCCTTTTTTGGTCAAAATAGCCCAACTAGACGCAGCCAGAACAGCATTAAATATGGCCCACACAGTGAGGGCAGAGACACACTTGAAATGGAATAGCGCAAAATTCTATATTCAGCGAGATAAGATGAGTACCCTTCTAGCAAGAAAGCTATCTCCCAAAATCACTAACTTCACCATCCCCAATATTAGACTTCTGGATGGCACCTCAACCCTTAACCCCCCAAAAATCCTGCAAGCCTTTCATTCCTTCTACTCTAAATTGTATCAGCAAAATGACACAATGTCTGAATCCTCCTTAAAAGCTTTCCTAGATAGCATTAACATTCCAACCCTGAGTAAAAAACATAAGGATATCATGGAAGCCCCCTTCACCATAGAAGAAACATTAGAGGTCATTAAAAACTTAAAAGGGAGCTCAGCTCCTGGCCCCGATGGTTTCTCCAATCAATACTATAAAACATTCAGGAAAACTTTGGCACCCTTTATTACAAAATTCTTCAATTCCAAAAGAGAAGGGACACCCCTTGAGTCACAACTAAATTTAGCTTTTATCTCGGTCATCCCCAAGCCCGACAAGGATCCATCTCTAGTCGAGAATTACAGACCAATCTCGTTGATTAACAACGACCTGAAAATACTCACTAAAATCCTGGCTAATAGAATCAACTCCTTCATCACCCACTATATTCATAAAGATCAAGTAGGTTTTATGCCGGGAAGACAAGGCCCGGACCAGGTCAGAAGGGCGGTTGATATAGTATCTTTATTACAATCGGGTTGGGATGGAGGCCCAAGGCAGGAAGGTTTATTACTGTCTTTGGACCTCCAAAAAGTCTTCGATTCTTTATCTTGGTCCTTCCTATTTTCAGTCCTGGGGAGATGGGGATTTGGGGAAAACTTTATAAACACCCTGAAAGCACTGTATTCCACTCCGAGCGCCAAGGTAAAAATGCACGGCTTCTACTCGGATCCCATTCAAATAACCAGGGGAACCAGACAGGGGTGTCCCCTTTCTCCTGTGATCTTTGCCTTAGCCATAGAGATCCTGGCAATTGCAATCAGGTCTAACCAAAACATCAAGGGGGTTAAGTGTGGAGCGCATTCCCACAAATGCGCCCTTTTTGCGGATGATATCCTTTTATTTGTCACTTCCCCTACTACCTCTCTACCCAATATTTGTAATCTCTTGAGGGCATTTGGATCCTTGTCGGGCTTAAAGGTCAATATGGATAAGTCACAGGCATTAAATATTTCTCTTCCCGACGCAGATGTGAATAGGCTCAAGCCTGCTTTCAAATTTAAATGGAGCGATTCCTCGATCCGATATCTAGGGATAAACCTCACCCCCAAGTTTGAGCAACTTTTTCAGGCTAATTTCCCTCCCATGTTCCGCACACTAGAATCTGACATCCAAACATGGTCCAACTTCAATATTTCATGGCTGGGCAGAATTAATTCTATCAAAATGACACTACTGCCCAAGCTCCTTTACTTGTTTAGGTCACTCCCGATAGATATTAGAAAACACCATCTTAAACCCCTACAAGGGAAGATAATAAAATTCGTTTGGGGTAAAAAAGGATATAGAATAGCCCGTAATGTGCTTTGTAGCCCCAAAACCAAAGGGGGTCTGGGTCTTCCAGACCTGTTCAGTTACTTCCAAGCGGCAAGGTTGGCCCAACTATCTATGGTATATTTCAAAGTCGAGAAACCCGATTGGATAGAAATAGAGAGACAAGCTGCTCCGACGTATACCCTGGACTACTTGCTCTGGTGCCCCATGAAATTAAGGCCTACCATTTTAGCTCCAACATTGTCTCAATCCTTTAAATTATGGGACTCAATGAAATGCTCTCCAGCTTTGACCTCACCTTCACGCCCTCTGGAGCACATCTTTCACAACCCCCGCTTTGTTCCGGGTCTGGACATCAAGTCCTTCAAATGGTGGTTAGACAAGGGGATGTACCGTATAGGTCACTTTCTCTCCCCATCTGGCCCAATTACGCTAAAGCAATGCCTAACTAAACTCAAACTCCCAGGTACAGAGAGGTTTAGATTTGCTCAGATTTCCCATTTTCTTGCCTCCCTAACGAAGGGACAGGAACTCCCTCTGGAATTTACATCTTATGAGCGTTGGTGCGGTCAAGCACTTGACACAGGGGGGGGAATATCTCTCATTTATGCGTCCCTTGTGGAACCCACCGCAAAATTCTCATACATGGACTCGTGGGAAAAGGATCTGCGGGAGTCCTGGAGCCTGGAGGAATGGCATCAGAGAGGATCCACGGCCTTTAAAGGTATTCTAAATATAGCATTGATAGAAGCTAATATAAAAGTGCTTATGCGATGGTACTTTGTACCCACCAGACTTGCAACTATGTTTTCTTCTGCCTCCCCGTTATGCTTTAGAGGGTGTCAAGCCCAGGGCTCTATGATCCATATCTGGTGGGAGTGTCCGAAAATAAGAGGTTTCTGGAACAAAATATTCACCTTGATCCGAAAAGTAACGGATCTTCCCATCACTAAATCAGCCCAAGTGGCCTTACTCAATGCACCATCCCCTAAAACAACAAAACACTCTCAAAAATTAATATCCTTTATGCTACTAGGAGCTAAGACTCCTTTAGCCAAAGCCTGGAAGCAACCCACAGTGTCTTTCCAGGCTGCCAAAAGAAAGATATCGTGGATCATGTCCCTTGAAAAAATAGTCAGCTCTATGACGGACACCTCTAAGTCATTTGAGGCGACATGGGAGCCCTGGGCTAGTCACCTAGGCATTTCCCTCATCCCAGGTATTCAATTGTCTCAGCCAAGTTGAGTCTTTTATTTAAAAAAAAAAAATAAGGGGCAATATAAAATAAAATAATAATAACTATAATTAAAAAAAAAAAAACACCTTGGACTGGACACAATCGTATCTCCTATGACAGTGAACCCTTTTTTCTTCTTCTTCTTCTTCTCTTTTCCTTCTCTTCTTCTCTTCTGTCTCACCATATCTTTTAGTTATGTACAACGAAATGATTTCAAGTTAGCAGTGTAACAGTTATGTTTTACTTTCTGTTTACATGATGGCAGAATCTCTCTTGTCTCCATCAGATTGTCTTTAACGAGTTCTAGCTATAGACTCAGAACGGATTACTGCTTGTTGAAGGTTATCTGATGGAGGGGTCTTCTGGCCTCATTAGGGGTCTTTTATCCCCACCTCTAGGGCGGTGGCAGGTCCCCGGGAGTGGGGACAGTAGGTTTCCTGGGTTAACCTCATTGCTTTTCCTGTGGTGGGTGGAATCCTAACACAGTGTGTTCCCGTTAGGGGTGTTGGGATTCTCAACCCATACAGGGGACATCAACATTAGTTTTACCTACTGTACCAACGGCTACTGTAATTGGTTTTGAACCTTTGTTTACTTGCGTTATACATGCATAATATCTATCCCATACTTACAAGGGATTCGTCCAACATTCCTATGTATCTTAGCTAATGTATCTTATGTTCATCAATGTACTGCACTGCTCTTTAATAAAGCTTTAAAATTAAAAAAAAAAAAAAAAAAAAAATACACGTAAAAAACAGCACTAGGCAGTAAGAGTAAAATTAATGACACAACATAAAACCATAATTGATTGAAGAACTGTGTTCTAAATTGCTGGTAGGTTGTGAGCATATGGATGCATGACAAAAATGCCCAACGCGTTTCGTGTAACCACTCATCAGGGGCAAGATGCTCAACAGTATCTGTGAAGTGTAGTGAAAGTATCTATTAATATAGGTGCTATACAACTGTTAAGGGCAGGGAAAGATGAATAAGTCCCCCCTAGGTACTTACATGAGGTCAGTACACAGGGATGCGGCAATGATGGGACCGAGGCCAAGGTGGTGGTCCTTACCGGGAGCTGAGGTGGGAAAGCCGTGCACCGGCGGAGCGCGTGCAACAAATGCCCCCCCACACACACACATGTAAATTGGGTGACTTGGTCCTGGGGTAAAACATGTATGGTACTGTGCCAAAAAAGGATCTGGGAACAGAGAAAAAGGGGGGAAGTGCATAAATATATATATCCTGATATGCAAGAATCTAATATTGCATCAGGTTAAAGAAAAAAATAATAAGTTGTCAAAAACAAGGAATGAAAATAAACCCAATCCATTGCCCAAATGGGTGGTACAACAAAGGGCAGTGGAGGCAGTACCTGATGTATCAGGACTGAATAAGTAAAAAACAAAAAATGGCAAAAAAAGATGGGATGTAAAAAAGGGGTAACCAGATATAAGCTTACATGTGTCCCACCGAGGTGGATAGTTGCTGTAATGAGGTCTGTCATAGTAAATTTCTAAACACCCAAAGTGTGTGAGCGGCGGCCATATATATATGTGCACCCGCCCCCACCACGTGCACACTGACACCACCAGCGTCACGCCAGGCACGGCAATTGCAGGGAGGGGCCCTGACGTGGACGGGAGAACACCGCCCAGGGGAGACGCCCACATAACCCAGCTGACCGGCTGTAGATGGAACACCTGATGTCCGCATGTACGCGACGTCAGTGATGATGTCACCCATGCGGCAGGAGGCGTGGCGCCGATGCGCTGTGGGCACCCGCCCACCCCCCTAAGCATATGCGCTTCCCTCCCCACCCCGAATGGAGGGGGGAGGGGAGGGGGAAGGGGGGACACGCAGAGCGCATGGCAACTCCCGGATAGCGGACAACAAGCCGGCCCAGGTGTACCAGCTGCCACATCTGACCAAAGTAATGTCCAAAATGATAGTGTGTCAAGCTAGGCTGAAAAAACTCATGGACACATGATGGTTGTGTCCATTGAGTGTACAGGATCCAGGTAGGTACACTGCCATCTAGACCCTGAAGACCTCACACATGGGTGGCAGGGGAACACTACCAACCCTGTCCATGGACCTCCATCCCTAATGCGAAGATAAAAGAAGGAAGTTGGGACTTTAATATGAGGCACATGTGTGGTGTGCCTCCATCCCTGGTTCAAGGAGAAAAATGGGAATTTGGGACTTTAAATGAGGTCCATGGACAGCGTGGAGGTGAATTGAATACAGTATATTTATTGATCATAAATGTATCAAACATATCACAGCAAGAACCACATAGAGGAAAGAACATTGTAGTGAATGTCATTCCAAAATTGTTATACACACATATGTATGTGCGCATACAAAGGGGCATCGAGAGTACATCAATTATGTCAACAAGACGCCACATAGTGGTCGTAACTGATAAGTAAGTACATACAATGAATGCATATAAAACATACACGTAAAAAACAGCACTAGGCAGTAAGAGTAAAATTAATGACACAACATAAAACCATAATTGATTGAAGAACTGTGTTCTAAATTGCTGGTAGGTTGTGAGCATATGGATGCATGACAAAAATGTCCGACGCGTTTCGTGTAACCACTCATCAGGGGCAAGATGCTCAACAGTATCTGTGAAGTGTAGTGAAAGTATCTATTAATATAGGTGCTATACAACTGTTAAGGGCAGGGAAAGATGAATAAGTCCCCCCTAGGTACTTACATGAGGTCAGTACACAGGGATGCGGCAATGATGGGACCGAGGCCAAGGTGGTGGTCCTTACCGGGAGCTGAGGTGGGAAAGCCGTGCACCGGCGGAGCGCGTGCAACAAATGCCCCCCCCACACACACACATGTAAATTGGGTGACTTGGTCCTGGGGTAAAACATGTATGGTACTGTGCCAAAAAAGGATCTGGGAACAGAGAAAAAGGGGGGAAGTGCATAAATATATATATCCTGATATGCAAGAATCTAATATTGCATCAGGTTAAAGAAAAAAATAATAAGTTGTCAAAAACAAGGAATGAAAATAAACCCAATCCATTGCCCAAATGGGTGGTACAACAAAGGGCAGTGGAGGCAGTACCTGATGTATCAGGACTGAATAAGTAAAAAACAAAAAATGGCAAAAAAAGATGGGATGTAAAAAAGGGGTAACCAGATATAAGCTTACATGTGTCCCACCGAGGTGGATAGTTGCTGTAATGAGGTCTGTCATAGTAAATTTCTAAACACCCAAAGTGTGTGAGCGGCGGCCATATATATATGTGCACCCGCCCCCACCACGTGCACGCTGACACCACCAGCGTCACGCCAGGCACGGCAATTGCAGGGAGGGGCCCTGACGTGGACGGGAGAACACCGCCCAGGGGAGACGCCCACATAACCCAGCTGACCGGCTGTAGATGGAACACCTGATGTCCGCATGTACGCGACGTCAGTGATGATGTCACCCATGCGGCAGGAGGCATGGCGCCGATGCGCTGTGGGCACCCGCCCACCCCCCTAAGCATATGCGCTTCCCTCCCCGCCCCGAATGGAGGGGGGAGGGGAGGGGGAAGGGGGGACACGCAGAGCGCATCGCAACTTCCGGATAGCGGACAACCAGCCGGCCCAGGTGTACCAGCTGCCACATCTGACCAAAGTAATGTCCAAAATGATAGTGTGTCAAGCTAGGCTGAAAAAACTCATGGACACATGATGATCCCATTTTTCTCCTTGAACCAGGGATGGAGGCACACCACACATGTGCCTCATATTAAAGTCCCAACTTCCTTCTTTTATCTTCGCATTAGGGATGGAGGTCCATGGACAGGGTTGGTAGTGTTCCCCTGCCACCCATGTGTGAGGTCTTCAGGGTCTAGATGGCAGTGTACCTACCTGGATCCTGTACACTCAATGGACACAACCATCATGTGTCCATGAGTTTTTTCAGCCTAGCTTGACACACTATCATTTTGGACATTACTTTGGTCAGATGTGGCAGCTGGTACACCTGGGCCGGCTTGTTGTCCGCTATCCGGGAGTTGCCATGCGCTCTGCGTGTCCCCCCTTCCCCCTCCCCTCCCCCCTCCATTCGGGGCGGGGAGGGAAGCGCATATGCTTAGGGGGGTGGGCGGGTGCCCACAGCGCATTGGCGCCACGCCTCCTGCCGCATGGGTGACGTCATCACTGACGTCGCGTACATGCGGACATCAGATGTTCCATCTACAGCCGGTCAGCTGGGTTATGTGGGCGTCTCCCCTGGGCGGTGTTCTCCCGTCCACGTCAGGGCCCCTCCCTGCAATTGCCGTGCCTGGCGTGACGCTGGTGGTGTCAGCGTGCACGTGGTGGGGGCGGGTGCACATATATATATGGCCGCCGCTCACACACTTTGGGTGTTTGGAAATTTACTATGACAGACCTCATTACAGCAACTATCCACCTCGGTGGGACACATGTAAGCTTATATCTGGTTACCCCTTTTTTACATCCCATCTTTTTTTACCATTTTTTGTTTTTTACTTATTCAGTCCTGATACATCAGGTACTGCCTCCACTGCCCTTTGTTGTACCACCCATTTGGGCAATGGATTGGGTTTATTTTCATTCCTTGTTTTTGACAACTTATTATTTTTTTCTTTAACCTGATGCAATATTAGATTCTTGCATATCAGGATATATATATTTATGCACTTCCCCCCTTTTTCTCTGTTCCCAGATCCTTTTTTGGCACAGTACCATACATGTTTTACCCCAGGACCAAGTCACCCAATTTACATGTGTGTGTGGGGGGGGGGGCATTTGTTGCACGCGCTCCGCCGGTGCACGGCTTTCCCACCTCAGCTCCCGGTAAGGACCACCACCTTGGCCTCGGTCCCATCATTGCCGCATCCCTGTGTACTGACCTCATGTAAGTACCTAGGGGGGACTTATTCATCTTTCCCTGCCCTTAACAGTTGTATAGCACCTATATTAATAGATACTTTCACTACACTTCACAGATACTGTTGAGCATCTTGCCCCTGATGAGTGGTTACACGAAACGCGTCGGGCATTTTTGTTATGCATCCATATGCTCACAACCTACCAGCAATTTAGAACACAGTTCTTCAATCAATTATGGTTTTATGTTGTGTCATTAATTTTACTCTTACTGCCTAGTGCTGTTTTTTTACGTGTATGTTTTATATGCATTCATTGTATGTACTTACTTATCAGTTACGACCACTATGTGGCGTCTTGTTGACATAATTGATGTACTGTCGATGCCCCTTTGTATGCGCACATACATATGTGTGTATAACAATTTTGGAATGACATTCACTACAATGTTCTTTCCTCTATGTGGTTCTTGCTGTGATATGTTTGATACATTTATGATCAATAAATATACTGTATTCAATTCACCTCCACGCTGTCCATGGACCTCATTTAAAGTCCCAAATTCCCATTTTTCTCCTTGAACCAGGGATGGAGGCACACCACACATGTGCCTCATATTAAAGTCCCAACTTCCTTCTTTTATCTATTCTCTCTATTGTTCTGCTCTTTTTTACTGTATTCTATTCTGCAATGTTTTATTGTTATTATGTTTTATCATGTTTGCTTTTCAGGTATGCAATTTTTTATACTTTACCGTTTACTGTGCTTTATTGTTAACCATTTTTTTGTCTTCAGGTACGCCATTCACGACCTTGAGTGGTTATACCAGAATGATGCCTGCAGGTTTAGGTATCATCTTGGTATCATTCTTTTCAGCCAGCGGTCGGCTTTCATGTAAAAGCAATCCTAGCGGCTAATTAGCCTCTAGACTGCTTTTACAAGCAGTGGGAGGGAATGCCCCCCCCCCACCGTCTTCCGTGTTTTTCTCTGGCTCTCCTGTCTCAACAGGGAACCTGAGAATACAGCCGGTGATTCAGCCAGCTGACCATAGAGCTGATCAGAGACCAGAGTGGCTCCAAACATCTCTATGGCCTAAGAAACCGGAAGCTACGAGCATTTTATGACTTAGATTTCGCCGGATGTAAATAGCGCCATTGGGAAATTGGGAAAACATTTTATCACACCGATCTTGGTGTGGTCAGATGCATTGAGGGCAGAGGAGAAATCTAGGGTCTAATAGACCCCAATTTTTTCAAAAAAGAGTACCTGTCACTACCTATTGCTATCATAGGGGATATTTACATATCCTGAGATAACAATAAAAATGATTTAAAAAAAAATGAAAGGAACAGTTTAAAAATAAGATACAAAAGCAAAAAAATAATAAAGAAAAAAAAAAAAAAGCACCCCTGTCCTCCCTGCTCTCGCGCTAAGGCGAACGCAAGCGTCGGTCTGGCGTCAAATGTAAACAGCAATTGCACCATGCATGTGAGGTATCACCACGAAGGTCAGATCGAGGGCAGTAATTTTAGCAGTAGACCTCCTCTGTAAATCTAAAGTGGTAACCTGTAAAGGCTTTTAAAGGCTTTTAAAAATGTATTTAGTTTGTCGCCACTGCACGTTTGTGCGCAATTTTAAAGCATGTCATGTTTGGTATCCATGTACTCGGCCTAAGATCATCTTTTTTATTTCATCAAACATTTGGGCAATATAGTGTGTTTTAGTGCATTAAAATTTAAAAAAGTGTGTTTTTTCCCCAAAAAATGCGTTTGAAAAATCGCTGCGCAAATACTGTGTGAAAAAAAAAATGAAACACCCACCATTTTAATCTTTAGGGAATTTGCTTTAAAAAAATATATAAAGTGTGGGGGTTCAAAGTAATTTTCTTGCAAAAAAAAATATTTTTTTCATGTAATCAAAAAGTGTCAGAAAGGGCTTTGTCTTCAAGTGGTTAGAAGAGTGGGTGATGTGTGACATAAGCTTCTAAATGTTGTGCATAAAATGCCAGGACAGTTCAAAACCCCCCAAATGACCCCATTTTGGAAAGTAGACACCCCAAGCTATTTGCTGAGAGGCATGTCGAGTCCATGGAATATTTTATATTGTGACACAAGTTGCGGGAAAGAGACAATTTTTTTTTTATTTTTGCACAAAGTTGTCACTAAATGATATATTGCTCAAACATGCCATGGGAATATGTGAAATTACACCCCAAAATACATTCTGTTGCTTCTCCTGAGTTCGGGGATACCACATGTGTGAGACTTTTTGGGAGCCTAGCCGCGAACGGGGCCCCGAACACCAAGCCCCGCCTTCAGGCTTTCTAAGGGCGTAAATTTTTGATTTCACTCTTCACTGCCTATCACAGTTTCAGAGGCCATGGAATGCCCAGGTGGCCACCCCCCAAATGACCCCATTTTGGAAAGTAGACACCCCAAGCTATTTGCTGAGCGGTATAGTGAGTATTTTGCAGACCTCACTTTTTGTTACAAAGTTTTGAAAATTGAAAAAAAAAAAAAAAAATTTTTTTCTTGTCTTTTTTCATTTTCAAAAACAAATGAGAGCTGCAAAATACTCACCATGCCTCTCAGCAAATAGCTTGGGGTTTCTACTTTCCAAAATTGGGTAATTTGGGGGGGGGTTTGTGCCACCTGGGCATTCCATGGCCTCCGAAACTGTGATAGGCAGTGAAGAGTGAAATCAAAAATTTACACCCTTAGAAATCCTGAAGGCGGTGATTGGTTTTCGGGGCCCCGTACACGGCTAGGCTCCTAAAAAGTCCCACACATGTGGTATCCCCATACTCAGGAGAAGCAGCTAAATGTATTTTGGGGTGCAATTCCACATATGCCCATGGCCTGTGTGAGCAATCTATCATTTAGTGACAACTTTGTGCAAAAAAAAAAAAAATTGTCACTTTCCCGCAACTTGTGTCAAAATATAAAATATTCCATGGACGGGACGTGCAGCTGGAGAGACGAGTGTGAGCCAAGCTCCTCACGGCCCACAATAATCTGGAGCCATCCTTTGTCTCTGCTCATCCCATCACAGACACAAACTGCACGTTTTGCTCCCAGACCACTGCCAATCGGTCCTGGGAGTATATTTCTGCCTAATATCAGCCAGATCCTCTCCATTTTTCCCTTTGTCACCGGGACCCTCCGCCGCCATCTTGGGGCCTGCAAGCAGGCTCTCCGCCCTGTACCTCTGGAGAGGTGGATAGATAGATCGAGTGGTCTGGTGGATCGTGTGGTCTCTGAGGGACGGGCGGATTGCATTGCGGACACGGAGAGGCCGCGGGATTCCGTCCGGCGGCCGATCTGAGCAAATTGCGGCCTATCAATCAGACGCGGACCGCGGCCTGGATTACGGACGCTCTACCGGGACACTGTGAGTAAGACATCCTGCAATATCCCTTACAACCGGGTCCCCAGGAGACAAAGGCCTACCTGATCCTCTGTTCCCACATCCCCGGGGGAGTTCTGGAGACCCGGGGCGGCCGTGCACACATCCCCGGCGGCCGTCCCTTAGGATAGTCCGCGGCTTCGGCCTACCTCTGGAAGCCGGCGGCCATATTGGGACTCCAATCTGTTCCCAGTGTCACCCATCTCACCCCTTAGGCTGCACAGGCTCACATAGAGTGCGGGGGACTGTGAATATTATCTCCTCTCTCCCAGTAAAATGATGGGGAGGAGGGGAGGTGCAAACAGGGGGATTTGAAGGTCCAGATGAAGCTTGCTATCACATATGAAAAAGATCCAGCTTAAATAATCTCGGCGCATGCGCGGCCGGCGATGATGGTGGACGCTCATTAGAGAAGCTCCGGACCCGCTCCTTCCATCCCCGGATCCTGCTCCACAACACTAGCATTAATAGATCCAGGATCCACTGGAAAAGACCCCGGAATACCCCGGGCACCTCATGGGGAAAATAGGATCCCAACGACACGGATACCAGGGGTTTGTCCCGCCTCCGACCTCCCGGCCGGCTCAAAACATGGAGCGGTTCCTGTATAGGCCGCAATCCCCGGCCTCAAGTAGCCAGACGGCTACAGCGCTCGCCGCGGAGCGAACAGCAGATGCAGTGGCCACTGCACCGGATCGCTCTGCACACAGCCCCCTATCCCAGGAGACACCCTCCTTTGCACAGCAACAGAGAAGGGAGACTTCACACAGCAACTATAGAGAAACAGAAGAACATACTGCAGACCTCCTTGCTGATCATCCTGCATCATCCACAGGTACTTCCATATCTACCCCCCCATTCCCAGACAACTCAGTCACAGTTACAGTTGCGGTGCTGGACTCAAAGCTACAGTCCCTGCTACAGGACCTGACTCGTAACTTTACAGTAGCAGTAGGGAAACTGGCCCAGGAGTTACGAGGGGAAATCGATCAACTTGGTGATCGAACAGATACCTTAGAATCCAAATTTGACGAACTGGTGAAATACTTACACGTGCTTGAAGAAGACAACGTGACACTCAAACAAAGCATTTTTCAGGTCCAATCACAGCAGGAGGACCTTGAGAACAGGGAGAGACGTCAAAATGTGAGAATACGTGGAATTCCGGAAACAGTCCCTGACAAAGAAATACGTCCCTATCTCCTAGGACTGTTTGTCGCTATGGCTCCACACATTCCGGATATCGATTGGAGGCTAGATAGGGCCCATAGATCCCTAGCTCCGAAACCACCCCCTGGCACCAACCCGAGAGATGTAATCGCTCGCCTCCACTACTACGAAAGCAAAGAAGGTCTCATGACGGCCACGCGAAATAAACATCGCATTGAATATAAAGGCGCTAAAATCCAAATATTTAGTGACCTATCTCCCATCACTCTCGCCAAAAGACGCGACTTACGGCCAGTGACCATGCACCTACAACAACATCAAGTCGCCTACAGATGGGGTTTCCCCTTTCGCCTCTCAGCCTCGAGAGATGGCACTCAATATTCAATGCGAGCCTTACACGAGTGTGAGGCCTTTGTCCGTAACTTGGGACTGCCGCCCATCCCTGAAGAGGAACTTCCCCCGCCACCACTAAACACGACCCCCGGCCCTCTTCAACCACTTACAACGATCTGGACCCCGGTTCGTCGGAGACGTCAAAGAAACCTTTCCACTCCTCAACGTCCGGCCTCAGCTAGACTACCTACCTGAATTTATCCCACACAAGGAGAAACAGCTCCTCAACATTTCACTCCTTTTTTGGCTGCCGTCTTCCTCGACACCTCGAGGGTTTGATAGCGGTACTATCCTGGTATCCGCAGAGAGAGACCTCCCCATTTCAGTCCCTGATGGCCTAGGTTAACGGCAACTGTTCCAGTCTTGGACTTCCATTCCTCGGCCGAGAAGATCCCATCTCTCTCTTTGATTTTCTTTTACTCTCCCCCAGAATTTAAAGTTTAAAGCTTGCGTACACAATTTTCTTTTCCTTTTGGAGGGAGCGGGTACCATCCCGCCCTTGTCGCTGACCGACATGCTCCTCTACAGGTCTATGGCTGCTAGCCAAGACTTCCTGAAGATTTTTACACCTTCAGGCTTACAAAATGTTTTTTTTTTATTTTTATTATTATTATTGTTATTTTTTGGACCTTTTTTTATAGTTCATATTTTTCCTTTCCTCTTTTTTCCTTTTTTCAAACCTAGGCCCTTTTTTGGCCTGAATATATACTTAACATTTTCTGGTTATTTTGTTATTGTATATTTGCTCACTGTCTACATGCTAATTGAGAAATGTGCAAAGATTTTACTAACTAATTTACACTGGTTAAACATGCTGTTACTTATTACTAAGATTTCACTAGCTGTAAATTGCTTGTCCTCCTTATGGCTCTGAAGGTCTTCTCATGTAACGTGAAGGGTCTGAACTCCATTCACAAACGCTGGTTGGCCTTGAAGGAATTCAGAGCCTCTGGAGCTGATGTGGTCATGGTTCAGGAGACACACTTCCGAACGGGTGGCTCCTTTAAGTTCACTTCTAAATTATTTCTCAACACATTTGTAGCCTCTGCCTGGCCCCAATGCTCTTTACACTGGCAATATGGAAGAAATGCTCCGCTAAATACTCACTATCATCCACAAGTTCACCTCTTACTAATATCCTTTTTAATCCAGACATCCCAGACAGTCTGTCCTATGAACGTATGATGCCCTGGACTAAGGCCGGGATTTTTCAACTACGACAACTAGTCAATCCAGCCACAAGACACTTACTATCCTTCGAGGACCTTAACAAACAACACCAATTACCCAAAACAATATTTTATTCATACCTCCAAATCAAACACTTCTTTTCTACCAAAAACCCCACACTATCTTTAGATAAACCTACCCAATTCGAAATGCTATGTGCTACAGGCCCTCATGAACCCCAACTGATATCCACCATTTATAGAATACTCCATGAGGCCAACCCCCTAAAAATAGATACGCATTATTATATGAAAAAATGGTCACAGATTCTCCAACATGACATATCTCTCCTAGACTGGGACAAGATTTGGATCTCCATCTCCAAGAGCTCCAGATGTATTTCCCACAAAGAAATAGGTTACAAAGTACTTATGCCGCGTACACACGGTCGGACTTTTCGTCTACAAAAGTCAGACAGCCTGTCCGACAGACTTCCGGCAGACTTTCGGCGGACTTTCGACGGACTTGCGGCGGACTTTCTAACGAACAGACTTGCCTACACACGATCACACAAAAGTCCATCGAATTCTTACGTGATGACGTACACCGGACCAAAATAAGGAAGTTCATAGCCAGTAGCCAATAGGTGCCCTAGCGTGGCTTTTTGTCCGTCGGACTAGCACACAGACGAGCGGATTTCGGGGTCCGTCGTAGTTACGAAGTAAAGATTTGAAGCATGTTTCAAATCTAAAGTACGTCGGATTTGAGGCTAAAAAAGTATGTTGAAAGTCCGGAGAAGCCCACACACGATCGGATTACCAGCCAGCTTTAGTCCGTCAGCGTCCGTTGGACTTTTGTAGACGAAAAGTCCGACCGTGTGTACGCGGCATTATGTTTTGGTATAAAACTCCAGAAAGACTACATGCGGCGGATCCGTCCATATCCCAAATATGCTGGAGATGTAATAAGAAAGTAGGCTCCCATTTTCATATCTTTTGGGAATGCTCTTTGGTTACACAACTTTGGGAGCAGATCCAAAAGTTATTAGAGAAACTGGTGGGAATCCTCGTTCCCCTGGATCCCATATATTATCTACTTGGTCTTCCCTATCAAGGTCTTCACAAAACAAAACAGAAACTGATGTCATACGTATTACTAGCAGCTAAAAAAACTATCCCCAAACTTTGGCTATCCACTTCCCCTCCCACCCTACCACATACTCTAACCATCTTAATGGATATGCGTAGAATGGAACATCTAACTGCCATTGTTGAAGGTTCCATACAGAAATTTTCTATCATCTGGCAACCTTGGGACGACTATGATGACAATAGTACGACAAATGAAACAGGATGAAATGATAGACGTCTATGGCAATAAACATTTTATATCTCTTGGGCTAACACACACCTTACCCCTCTGTTTGTGCAAATTCTCCTCAACAAGATTTCCTTTTCCTATAGGACAAGTAATGTAATCACAGTAGATTCGCCTAATTAATAACCAAAGGTTCTTATCACTTGTTATTCCTAACCTTACAGTTGTAGTGTAAGATATCCTATGGTTCCTGATAAGGTCATGCACTCTCGATAGACAGTATTGAAGCCTCATGTTTTCCTTTTTTTTCTGAATGTGACAACGATGTTATTATAAATGTCATGAAAAATGTTAAATACACAATTTAAAAAAAAATAAAAAATTCCATGGACTCAACATGCCTCAAAGCAAATAGCTTTGGGTGTCTACTTTCCAAAATGGTGTCATTTGGGGCGGGGTTTATGCCATCTGGGCATTTTATGACCTTCAAAACTGTGATAGGTAGTGAGGAGTAAAATCAAAAATTTATGCCCTTAGAAATCCTGAAGGCGGTGATTGGTTTTTGGGCCTCATACGCGGCTAGGCTCCCAAAAAGTCCCACACATGTGGTATCCCCGTACTCAGGAGAAGCAGCTGAATGTATTTTGGGGTGCAATTCCACATAGGCCCATGGCCTGTGTGAGCAATATATCATTTAGTGACAACTTTTTGTAATTTTTTTTTTTGTCATTATTCAATCACTTGGGACAAAAAAAATGAATATTCAATGGGCTCAACATGCCTCTCAGCAATTTCCTTGGGGTGTCTACTTTCCAAAATGGGGTCACTTGTGGGGGTTTTGTACTGCCCTGCCATTTTAGCACCTCAAGAAACGACATAGGCAGTCATAAATTAAAGGCTGTGTAAATTCCAGAAAATGTACCCTAGTTTGTAGGCGCTATAACTTTTGCGCAAACCAATAAATATACACTTATTGACATTTTTTTTACCAAAGACATGTGGCCGAATACATTTTGGCCTAAATGTATGACTAAAATTGAGTTTATTGGATTTTTTTTAGAACAAAAATTAGAAAATATCATTTTTTTTCAAAATTTTCGGTCTTTTTCCGCATATAGCGCAAAAAATAAAAACGGCAGAGGTGATCAAATACCATCAAAAGAAAGCTCTATTTGTGGGAAGAAAAGGACGCAAATTTCGTTTGGGTACAGCATTGCATGACCGCGCAATTAGCAGTTAAAGCGACGCAGTGCCAAATTGTAAACAGTGCTCTGGTCAGGAAAGGGGTAAATCCTTCCGGGGCTGAAGTGGTTAAATAAATTAGGAGATTCGTATAAAACCTGCATTTTAGATCAATATTGACAGCTGCACCAGGTGAGGCTGAATACAAACCTAACAAATAGATCAAAAAGGAAAAAAACAGGCGAGCTTATCCTTTTAAATTACATAAGGTGTCTGTCCCTTTAAGAACTCATATAAATAATATCTCAGCATATAAATGTGAAAACATTATATAAAAAAATAAAATAAATAAGCACATAAAAAAATATGTGCAAAATAGCAATTGCTATTTTGCTTATATTTATTTTTTGGTAACAATGTTAAATAGTCCATTGTTGATAACGCACATATTATAGATGGTGAAATAAAAACTGTAAAAAAATTAGTTTAAAAATGTAATAAGTTTTGAAAAAAAGTTGAAATTAAAAATATCCGCCAGTTCTTATATAATACAGTGTATGAATCAAGAAACAGTCCCACTGGTACTGACTAGCACATGTGAATATGTGGTAACATGCTTGTCAGTATCAATTACTGGGACTGTTGCCTAATTAAGAACAGTGGGCATTTTAATTTGGACCTATTGGTTTTCTTTTAGCTACCTGTCCCATACACCTCAACTCATCCGGTATCAGGCAAATTTGGTCCATGCTTTACTATCTTGGTAGTGGAGTGCAACATTACTTATTGACTTTAGTGTCGAACTCTTATACTGCACCCAATTCTGGTTTTCTTCACCTTAAACTGAAATTGAATTCTATTGAATTCAGGCTTTCTCTTGCATGGGCAAAGTGCATGTAGGCAGGGCCAAGATAACATAGGGGCACCAAACTCATTTCACAGGCACCACTAGCAAATTTCAGGCATCCATCACATCAGTGTGAACCACCCTCTCCCAGAGGAAGTTAATGTACCCCTAATCTTCATGCAAACCTGACTTGCTAAGCAGTAAAGTCAAGCACCATCAGTTCCATATACCTCTTCCCACCCCATCACTGGATGATCCAGGGGTATACTTACTCCACCAGGTATAGGCCACAGCCAATGGGCATAAGGAGAGATGAGTTCAATACTCTTTTTCTGCTTTTCTTTTACTGTTGTGAAACAGGCAGCAATATGGTGATTATAATCATGGCAGTACTAATAGTGTTCTCCTCCTCCTCGGACCTATCCTACTAGGGAGTACATCTCTGTAGCATTCTCCAGCCGGGGAAGGTTTTTTTTCCAGAATAGTTACATCTTTTTATGAAACCCCCAAGGTTTCCCATGGGAGCCAACATACAAATTCTCTGCACACTTCCTTGGACACCTCTACCTCTAGAAAATTACTCAGAACCCCCAAACATTATAACATTATATATACAGTGTGTATATATATATATATATATATATATATATATATATATATATATATATATATATATATTAGCAGAGACCCTAGGGAATAAAATGGCGGTTCTTGTCATTTTTTATGTCACACAGTATTTGCTCAGCAATTTTTCAAAATGTCTTGGGGAAAAAAAACACTTTCATGAATTAAAAAAAAAACCACAATATTTACCCAAATGTTTTTATATAATGTGAAAGATGATGTTATGCTGATACCTAAAGATACTATTATAAAAATAAAAGCAAACACAGTCAGCTGATCCGGCGCTTATGGACAAATAACACTTTAAAACAATAAATGAATGAATGGATGAGCTGTTTTAAAAGTTTTATTTCCTGCAAAAAAGGAACCCTTTTAAGATTTACACTTACAAACTGTTAGATATAAAAAAATCTATTGAGAAAGACGTAATGACGAAACGCATTTAGGCGTGACCAGGCGGCTCATTGTAGCTATCAGCTGCTACGATCTCCACCCAGGCATCACCATGGATGAGACATCTCTGGATCGATGAGAGAGTATTGTGCTGTGCTGCACAGACCAGATGGTTAAACCATGAAATGCTTTTTTATATCTAACAGTTTGTAAGTGTAAAGCTTAAAAGGGGTTTTTTTTTGCTGGAAATAAAACTTCACGCTATGAGGATTGTTTCTTTTCTCTTATGTAATGAGCCAATAAGCCAGCAAAGAGCCTGTAAGCGGAATTCCTATATGACTGATCATATTTGTCGGGAATGATGTACTAACCCCTTGTGACTATCAATAAGGATTCAAGGAAGTGGAGTCACTTCTGGCTAAATATCCATTTGTACACTAAGGTTGTATTATCAGATCCTTCCGTGAGTGTTAAATTTGAGGGGAGCGGTGTCACATGGTGCCGGGAAGTCCTGTCATCCTTTTTGATGAGATCTCATATGAACACTGTTTAGGATTATTAAATTCTTTGCTGGAAATGCCCTTCATAGGGCTGCTTATCACTATCCAGTGTTTATTTATATCACCTTTAAGCGCTGCTTCAACCTTTGAATTACATATATGAACTTCTTGGGTTGCTTTCCTAAAAATACCATGCTTTAAAATTGCACTCATGGAATGGTGCCAAAATTCAGTACTTAAAAATCTCCATAGGCTACGCTTTAAAATTGTTTACAGGTTACCAGTTTAGAGTTACAGAGGAGGTCTTGTGCTAGAATTATTGCTCTCACTCAAATGTTTGTGGCAATACCTCACATGTACCTCACATTCTACCATGGCTTCCCATCATCGCAGCACAGCAGCTCTCCTCCTCCTCATCGCCTTTAGTTCTCTGAGTGACCAGCTGTGATAGGGGCCCCGCCTCAGGAGACATTACCGGCAGGGAAGGAGCAGACCAGGCTGTCCAGACAAACAGCTAGAGGAATGAGACAATCTTTATCCCAAAAGGAAAAAACCTGTAACTGCTTATTAAGTGTGAACTGGAGTTCAGCCTAACGTGCTTCTAAAGAAATACCGGGAGGAATTTTGAGGATCTTTTCCTCCATATTGGTGTTTTTGCCACTGCGGACCAGCAGTGGAGAGAGGAGACCAGTAGGATAACGTGAGGAGTCCATTGAGGGATACATCCAGGAATTCACCCCCCACTACTAAGCCTGTTTTGACCCCCCTGAATAAGGGCGGTCGCAGGCTTTCTGGTAAGCCTCCAACTTTATCATCTGGTGGTGGGCTACACTGATGGTGGATTATGTAACTCCGGTCCTTTCATCAGGCTCATTTGTGCATCCAATATCTTCACTTTGTCACATTTATGAACTTTTTCTTTAAAGTATTTTTTGACACGCAATTTTGGTCACTTATATGAACTTTTTGATAAATATTTTGTTAATATTTATATAGAAATATTTTTTATTTTCAGTTTTTTATTTTCAGTTTTGTTTACACTTATTTAAGTCATGGTTTCACATCATCTAATATCACATATTGACTCATGATAAGTTTGTGGGTCTTGTTTTTATATATCAACACGTGTCCTTTTTCACTAGTCCAGCGCTACACTGTTCTTTTTTGTACTTTAATACCTCATATGTGTGGTTTGAATACTGTTTACAAGTGCAGGCGTTTCCTACATAGGCGTTCACTTCTGCTTGTTTGAATGTTTTTTTTTTTAATTGTTTATTTTATTTTTATTTTTACATTTTTCTTTGAAAAAAAATCAATCTCACGCATTCCAGCAAACAAATGTAGTGTTTACACCTGCCAGAGCCGAAGTGACGAGCGTCATGACGTCGCTTCCGGCCTCCAAGGGTCATAGAGATGGCCGGGGACAATTTGGTCCGCAGCTATCTCTAAGGTAAATTGTCACCCCCAGCAGATTCATTCTCCGGCTCCCTGATCGCACGGGAGAGACCAGAGAAGAACCAGAAGGCGGCGGGAGTGAGAGGGCGTCCCCTCCCGCCACCTGTAAAAGCAATCAAGCACCTAAACAGCTGCTAAGATGGCTTTTACATGTGAGGGAATCGCCAGCTGAAAAAAAAGATATCTGGATGATGCCTGTAGCTGCAACCATCATTCAAATATCTACACTCAAAATCCAGGATGTCATATGATGTCCTACAGGTGGGAAGTAGTTAAGTCCACTAATACATCTAACACTCCCTTCCCCCCAGACTGACAATGTCGCTTTCCAAACCTTTCCCCTGTGCTCCTTCATCCAGAGTGGTGTTTGTATAATATAGGAAGTGTATTACTGGCCAGATCACCGGGTGAAAACAGAGGTTAAAAAGCCTAAGAAACAAAAAAAACAAATGCAAAATGCAGCATGTCTGTATGTTTTGCAGCTCCCCTCAAGGCTACATAGTGGAGTGAATGGGGTTTATGTAAAACAATTGTTTCCTATGTGCCTTTCCTCCCTCTTTAACACTACCCCCCTCCTCCCCCTTCTTCTTTTTTCCACCCATCCCCCCCTTCTTTTTTCCACCCATCCCCCCCCTCTCTCCTTCTTTCTCCCTCCTCATTTCTTCACCCCCCCCCCCCCCCTTTCCCTCTTCCTTTCCCCTCCTTCCTTTCCCTGGAGCACAATTCTTGCCATACACGGGTAATATCTGATCCAATGTTTACAATCTGACCCTTATTATCATGTAGATTTTAAGTCCACACAATCCCCCTGGTCCTCCGCAAGGGGGGGGGGGGGGGGGATTTTTGAGCGGCCGGGTATTGTACCTGGCAATTGACTTGTTGGGTAAGCAATTTTCCATTGTTTTTGCTGAACTGTATTTATCTACCTGATGTTGTCATAAATTCTCGTTATGTGTTTTTGTGTTTCATCTGATCACTTGTCTTATAGATTACTCCTCCTGACGAAGCGGTGTTTGAACCATGAAACTAGTTGAGGTCTGGTTAATCTATGGGAAAGATCTCACCAACAGATACTTCTAGGGGAAACCTCTGAGTATTTGTAAATTGTATATGCAATCATTTTAATGTGATTTTTGTATGTCTTGTTCTTCCCCCTCTTTTTATATGTAATAAATGAATTTTTTATCCAAGAATTGTGATTGTATTTATCAGTACCGAGATAGTCCACTACTAACTTTTGGGGTTTGATCATATGTGTGGCTAGCCTCAGCAACTACCCTAACGCTCTTACCCCTTTCCTTGTTTTCCTATGTGCCTAAGAGATGAACATACGTTATTCTGTGCAAAAGAATGCAGGTGGCCACATATGATGAGAACCCCTATATTTTGTAATGTGGACCACATTCTTCCATTAGCATCAACTTTTTTTAAAAAGGTTTTGAATGGATCTTTTTATCTTCTTAAATTTAGAGTTTCAGTTCTAGAAATTGATTGTGTGTTGTAGTCTTGCTCCTGAAAAAGCAGATCCGGTACTTGAGAAACTCATAGAGGAATTTTCATTTCACCATCTACCTAGTAATATAATATGGAAACACAATAATTCTATATGGATATGTTCAAAATCATAATAAAAAGTAACATATACATAGCTAGTAAGTGATGTAAGAGGTTATATACATTATTTTTAATGAAATGAAAAGATGTTGCCATAATGATTTTATATATTTTTTTTTAATCTGTAATTACAAATAACACATATGATTTTGACTACATTGTCTTGTGGGCAACTAAAGACATTTTTTTTTCACATACATAATTACTTTTCTGTATTCGAAATTCCAAGGATGCGGCATCCCCAGAAGCTATTACCTGTATTACAAACAAAAATGTTCACAGAACTCTTACTAATAGCCTATAAAAAAATAAATGGAACTTTCTAAAATTTTGGAGGTTATTTACTAAAACTGCAGCTAATCAGCTTCTAGGTTTTATTTTCAGGCCGGGTTCACACTGGTCCGACAAACGCTCCGACATTGGGAGCTCATGTCGCATGACGTGTGAAATCCAATGTTTCCCTATGGGAGCCGTCCTAACTGGTCCGACACAAGTCGTTCCGACTTTAGAAATGCTCCCTGTACTACTTTGATCCGACTTTGATCCTACTTCAGCCTATTGACTATCATTGAAGTCGGATCAAAGTCGGATCGCCGTCTTGCATGATCCGACTTCGGCCCGCGACTTGTGCTCAGATGATCTTGAGGGGGAACTCCGCGCCAAATTTTAAATAAAAAACCGGCATGGGTTCCCCCTCCAAGAGCATACCAGGCCCTTGGGTCTGGTATGGACCTTGAGGGGAACCCCCTATGCCGAAAAAACACTGCGGCCCCCCCACCCCAAAGCACCTTGTCCCCATGTTGATGAGGACAAGGGCCTCTTCCCGACAACCCTGGCCGTTGGTTGTCGGGGTCTGCGGGCGGGGGGCTTATCGGAATCCGGGAGCCCCCTTTAATAAGGGGGCCCCCAGATCCCGGCCCCCCACCCTATGTGAATGAGTATGGGGTACATCGTACCCCTACCCATTCACCTAGGGAACGTGTCAATTAAAAAAAAAACACTACACAGATTTTTAAAGTAATTTATTAGACAGCTCTGGGGGTCTTCTTCCGACTTCGGGGGTCTCTCCGGTTCTTCTCCACGCTCTCCGGATCTTCTGCCGGGCTCCTCCGCTCTCTTCTGCTCTTTTGCCGCTCTTTTGCTATAGCGGAGGAGCCAGGTCTTCAGTCTTCAGTCTTCTGCCTTCTGCCCTCTTCTCTTCTTCTGATGTTGACACGACGCTCTCTCCGGCTGGAATGCTCTCTGTGCGCTCTGCTATGGCTTATATAGGCGGTAACCCCGCCCCCTTATGCCGTCACAATCCCTGGGCATGCTGGGATTGTGACGGCATAAGGGGGCGTGGTCCTCGGGTGATGACCACGCCCCCTAAAACGTCACAGTCCCAGCATGCCCAGGGACTGTGACGGCATAAGGGGGCGGGGTTACCGCCTATATAAGCCATAGCAGAGCGCACAGAGAGCATTCCAGCCGGAGAGAGCGTCGTGTCAACATCAGAAGAAGAGAAGAGGGCAGAAGGCAGAAGACTGAAGACTGAAGACCTGGCTCCTCCGCTATAGCAAAAGAGCGGCAAAAGAGCAGAAGAGAGCGGAGGAGCCCGGCAGAAGATCCGGAGAGCGTGGAGAAGAACCGGAGAGACCCCCGAAGTCGGAAGAAGACCCCCGGAGCTGTCTAATAAATTACTTTAAAAATCTGTGTAGTGTTTTTTTTTTAATTGACACGTTCCCTAGGTGAATGGGTAGGGGTACGATGTACCCCATACTCATTCACATAGGGTGGGGGGCCGGGATCTGGGGGCCCCCTTATTAAAGGGGGCTCCCGGATTCCGATAAGCCCCCCGCCCGCAGACCCCGACAACCAACGGCCAGGGTTGTCGGGAAGAGGCCCTTGTCCTCATCAACATGGGGACAAGGTGCTTTGGGGTGGGGGGGGGCCGCAGTGCGCCCCCTCCCCCAAGGCACCAACCCCCCCATGTTGAGGGCATGCGACGGTACGGCTCAGGAGGGGGGGGGGCGCTCGCTCGTCCCCACCCCCATTCCTGTCCGGCCGGGCTGCGTGCTCGGATAAGGGTCTGGTATGGATTGGGGGGGACCCCCACGCCGTTTTTTCGGCGTAGGGGGTTCCCCCCAAGGTCCATACCAGACCCAAGGGCCTGGTATGCCCTTGGAGGGGACCCCCACGCCGTTTTTTCGGCGTAGGGGGTTCCCCCCAAGGTCCATACCAGACCCAAGGGCCTGGTATGCTCCTGGAGGGGGAACCCATGCCGGTTTTTTATTTAAAATTTGGCGCGGAGTTCCCCAGTGCCGGGCATTGGCGGGGATCCAAGTCGGATCCCCGTTCATTGAAAGTCGGACATATGCCGGCTTCATGTCGCAGGGCAAAGTCGGATCCAAAGTAGGACGGCTGTCGTGTCGCACCAGTGTGAACCCAGCCTCAAGGATTAATTGAACAAGCTGAAGTTAGAAGCTGATTGGCTACCATGCACAGCTGCACCAGATTCTGAATGCACAAGTTTCAATAAATCTCCTCCTTTGTGACAAAAAACTGAAATCTCCCTAAGCATATGGGACTTTAAGCCTGAGTTCACACCAGTGGCTGCTGGTGGAATATATTTTTTGGGGGGGGGATCTGTCCGTATGCCACCATGCCCCCCCCCTCAGGCGGTCAGGCGGTCCGTCACCAGCCTCTGCGTCTCCTCTTTTCTCTGCTTACTGCGGCACGGTTTCCCCTGTGTCTCCTCCCTCCTCCTCCTCCTTGGCGGCCAAAAAAGGATCGCTTTGCCTACCGGCCAATTGGATCTCAGGAGCTGCTTCCTGAGCTGGGATTGGCCTGGAGCAGAATCAGGAAGATAATCAGAGGCGGCTGGTGTTTTTTTCATTTGGGGGGCGGCAAACAGCCACCCCCCGGTCGGTATGCGGCGGCAGCGGCGGCAACCCTTCTCCCAAGGAGGACAGCTGGGACATCAAAGCACTTACCCCATCTAGGAAGCAGGCGGGCAGCATGTCTGGCAGCTTTTTTCCTCCTCCTGTGGTGTGGATCACGGTGCCTTCTGCCGTGCATCCCCCTACTCCTAGGCGTCCAATAAGATTGCCTGACCTTTCAGCCAATCGGGAAACGGTTATCAGACTAGTGGTTCCTGAATGGCAAAGAGGCTATTCAGTATTAGCAAAGCGAATATTAGTTTGCTTTTCTAACACACCTGGGTGGGCTCTGAGTGCAATGCTCTGCGCTCCAAGTCCACCCTATTTTGAAGCCTATTAGAGCCTATGACTCTAATCAGGTGCTTCAAAAAAACACCCCGCCACTGTAATTCATGCGCCCAGCATCCTGAAAGAGGCCGGACGCATGAGTAGGTGGTCGCCATTGTGGCCGTGGATAGATTCATGCTATGCATGAATCTAATCATTAACCATATTAACCATAGGGGGTGGCATGGATAGAGGGGATTGTGCCCGTGCGCCCTTAACCTCCCTGGCGGTATCATTATTTCAGATTTTTGCGTCTCAAAGCGGTACAATTATTTTGCATAGAAATTTGGCGTTTTATATTGCAGGCCTGTAATTCTTAGCAATAACGCACTTATATCTGTCCACCAAGGGTCTAGTAGACATTCCGGGTATGATGAAGTTTAAAACACAAAAACATAAATTATAATATAATAAATAAATAATTATAAAAAATAATAATATAATAATAATAAAATAAATTTCCCCACGATTCACTATCGCTCAATTCTGCAAGTGTTCTAATTTACTATCGCTGTTTTCTAGCTGGTCTAAAACCACTTTTGACGTAAAGGGACACTTTTTGGTTGCTATGGACAATCTCCAGTTTCCAGGAAGAAAGAACAGTATATATAATATAAAACTGCATGCAGGGCATTGGACAAAGCACTGGGGACAAAAGGGATGTGAAATGATTTCATACAGTAATGTAATCTGTAAGATTACAGTGTACTGTATGTGTTACCGCCAGGCTCCGCCCCCGTGCGCTGCGACGCTCGCAGGGACCAGGGACCGGAGCCCGGCACAGAGAGGCTTCAGGAGGAGGACAGAGCCCGCAGACACAGCGGGAGGACCTCACAGGATCCTGGGGACAAGGTAAGTATACCGCACCAGGATCCTGAGATGTAATCCCGAGTGCGGCTCGGGGTTACCGCTAATGATGCTGAAATTTAACCCTGAGCCACACTCGGGAAAACCGCCAGGGAGGTTACTGGACGGGCC
The DNA here is from genome assembly GCA_037952835.1 of Lithobates septentrionalis. Lineage (NCBI taxonomy): Eukaryota > Metazoa > Chordata > Amphibia > Anura > Ranidae > Lithobates > Lithobates septentrionalis. The sequence continues at coordinate 1,253,174 of JBBDGP010000832.1, forward strand.
ATCCAAGAAGACAATAGCGAATATTAATTCACTATTGTCATAAAACTGGGTGGCCCACCCTTTTTTGAAACCAATTAGAGCCTCGGGCTCTAATAGCACAGGACCTAGTACAAAGCCTTGTGGTACCCCACTAGTGACTGATCTCTGTTCTGAGTGAACCCCATTTACAACCACACTCTGATATCTATCCTTTAGCCATCTGCATCTCCACTGAACCACCCCAGGGTTAAGTCCTAGTTGGTACAGCTCTATATTAAATCATTATGTGGAATTGTATCAAATGCTTTGCTGAAATTGAGATAAGCTATGTCCACAGCACGTCCTTGGTCCAAAAAAAAAATGTGATGTAGTCAAAAATCAATTAGGTTAGTCTGACATGATCTGCTCTCATTAAATCCATGCTGCTTTGGGTCCAGCAGGTTGACATCCAATGGTTACACCATAGTTAATATTTTTCCTGGTAAGCACATCCAAGGTATTTTAGAAAAGGACAACACATAATTACAAATTAATAATCAACTGTGTTAAATAAATTAGGAGATTCGTATAAAACCTGCATTTCAGATCAATATTGACAGCTGCACCAGGTGAGGCTGAATACAAACCTAACAAATAGATCAAAAAGGAAAAAAAACAGGCGAGCTTATCCTTTTAAATTACATAAGGTGCCTGTCCCTTTAAGAACTCATATAAATAATATCTCAGCATATAAGTGTGCAAACATTATATCAAAAAATAAAATAAATAAATACATAAAAAAATATGTGCAAAATAGCAATTGCTATTTTGCATATATTTATTTTTTGGTAACAATGTTAAAAAGTCCATTGCTGATACCGCACATATTATAGATGGTGAAATAAAAACTGTAAAAAAATCAGTTTAAATATGTAATAAGTTTTGAAAAAAAGTTGAAATTAAAAATATCCGCCATTTCTTATATAATACAGTATATGATTTAAGAAACAGTCCCACTGGTACTGACTAGCACATGTGAATATGTGGTAACATGCTTGTCAGTATCAATCACTGGGACTGTTGCCTGATTATGAACAGTGGGCATTTTAATTTGGACCTATTGGTTTTCTTTTAGCTACCTGTCATCTCATCCGGTATCAGGCAAATTTGGTCCATGCTTTACTATCTTGGTAGTGGAGTGCAACATTACTTATTGACTTTAGTGTCGAGTTCTTACACTGCACCTAATTCTGTTTTTTTTTTCACCTTAAACTGAAATTGAATTCTATTGAATTCAGGCTTTCTCCTGCATGGGCAAAGTGTATGTAGGCAGGGCCAAGATAACATAGGGGCACCAAACTCATTTCACAGGCACCACTAGCAATTTTCAGGCATCCATCACATCAGTGTGAACCCCCCTCTCCCAGAGGAAGTTAATGTACCCCTAATCTTCATACAAACCTGACTTGCTAAGCAGTAAAGCCAAGCACCATCAGTTCCATATACCTCTTCCCACCCCATCACTGGATGATCCAGGGGTATACTTACTCCACCAGGTATAGGCCACAGCCAATGGGCATAGGGAGAGATGAATCCAATACTCCTTTTCTGCTTTTCTTTTACTGTTGTGAAACAGGCAGCAATATGGTGATTATAATCATGGCAGTGCTAATAGTGTTCTCCTCCTCCTCGGACCTATCCTACTAGGGAGTACATCTCTGTAGCATTCTCCAGCCAGGGAAGGCTTTTTTCCAGAATAGTTACATCTTTTTATGAAACCCCCAAGGTTTCCCATGGGAGCCAACATACAAATTCTCTACACACTTCCTTGGACACCTCTACCTCTAGAAAATTACCCAGAACCCCCAAACATTATAACATTATATATACAGTATATATATATATATATATATATATATATATATATATATATATATATATATATATATATGCAGAGACCCTAGGGAATAAAATGATAAAATGGCGGTTCTTGTCATTTTTTATGTCACACAGTATTTGCTCAGCAATTTTTCAAACATGTTTTTTGGGGAAAAAAACACTTTCATGAATTAAAAAAAAAAACACAATATTTACCCAAATGTTTTTATATAATTTGAAAGATGATGTTATGCTGATACCTAAAGATACCATTATCAAATAAAAGCAAACACAGTCAGCTGATCCGGCGCTTATGGACAAATAACACTTTAAAACAATAAATGAATAAATGGATGAGCTGTTTTAAAAGTTTTATTTCCTGAAAAAAAAGAACCCTTTTAAGATTTACACTTACAAACTGTTAGATATAAAAAAAAATTATTTAGAAAGACGTAATGACGAAACGCATTTAGGCGTGACCAGGCGGCTCGTTCTAGCTACCAGCTGCTACGATCTCCACCCGGGCATCACCATGGATGAGACATCTCTGGATCGATGAGAGAGTAATGTACTGTGCTGCACAGACCAGATGGTTATACCATGAAATGCTTTTTTATATCTAACAATTTATAAGTGTAAATCTTAAAAGGGTTTTTTTTTGTTTTTTTTTTGCTGGAAATAAAACTTCACGCTATGAGGATTGTTTCTTTTCCCTTATGTAATGAGCCAATAAGCCAGCAATGAGCCTGTAAGTGGAATTCCTATATGACTGATCATATTTTTCGGGAATGATGTACTAAAAACCTTATGATTATCAATAAGGATTCAAGGAAGTGGAGTCACTTCTGGCTAAATATCCATTTGTACTCTAAGGTTGTATTATCAGATCCTTCCATGAGTGTTAAATTTGAGGGGAGTGGTGTCACGTGGTGCGGTGAAGGCCCGTCATCCTTTCTGATGAGATCCCATATGAATACTGTTTAGGATTATTAAATTCTTTGCTGGAAATGCCCTTCAAAGGGCTGCTTATCACTATCCAGTGTTTATTTATATCACCTTTAAGCGCTGCTTCAACCTTTGAATTACATATATGAACTTCTTGGGTTGCTTTCCTAAAAATACCATGCTTTAAAATTGCACTTGTGGAATGGTGCCAAAATTCAGTACTTAAAAATCTCCATAGGCTACGCTTTAAAATTGTTTACAGGCTACCAGTTTAGAGTTACAGAGGAGGTCTTGTGCTAGAATTATTGCTCTCACTCAAATGTTTGTGGCAATACCTCACATGTGTGGTTTGAATACTGTTTACAAGCGCAGGCGTTTCCTACATAGGCGTTCACTTCTGCTTGTTTGAATGGTTTTTTTTTTAATTGTTTATTTTATTTTTATTTTTACACTTTCCCTTTAAAAAAAATCAATCTCACGCATTCCAGCAAACAAATTTAGTGTTTACACCTGCCAGAGCCGAAGCGATGAGCGTCATGACGTCGCTTCTGGCCTCCAAGGGTCATAGAGACGGCCGGGGAAAATTTTGTCGGCAGCCATCTCTAAGGTAAATTGTCGCCCCCAGCAGATTCATTCTCCGGCTCCCTGATCACACGGGAGAGACCAGAGAAGAACCAGAGGGCAGGGGGAGTGGGGGGGGCTTCCCCTCCCAGCACCTGTAAAAGCAATCAAGCACCTAAACAGCTGCTAAGATGGTTTTTACATGTGAGGGAATCGCCAGCTGAAAAAAAAGATATCTGGATGATGCCTGTAGCTGCAACCATCATTCAAATATCTCCACTCAAAATCCAGGATGTCATATGATGTCCTACAGGTGGGAAGTAGTTAAGTCCACTAATACATCTAACACTCCCTTCCCCCCAGACTGACAATGTCGCTTTCCAAACCTGTCCCCTGTGCTCCTTCATCCAGAGTGGTGTTTGTATAATATAGGAAGTGTATTACTGGCCAGATCACCGGGTGAAAACAGAGGTTAACCACTTCCCTACCCACATATAGTCATATGACGTCCTGGGATGGGATCTCCCATCCTGGGTGGACGTCATATGACGTCCTGGGATTCCCGGCCGTCTAGGGGGCGCGCGCCCGCCGCATTGCTCGGGACCCGGTGCGTGTGCCCGGCGGCCGCGATGTCCGCCGGGCCCACGCGATTGCCCGTTGACCGGGCCGAACCGTGGATCTGTGTGTGTAAACACACAGATCCACAGCCTGTCAGGTGAGAGGAGAGCGATCTGTGTTCCCAGAACGGAGGAACACTGATCGGTCTCCTCCCCTTGTGCGTCCCCTCCCCCTACAGTTAGAAGCATTCCCTAGGAAACATATTAACCCCTCCCCGCCCCCTAGTGGTTAACCCCTTCACTGCCTGTCACATTTACACAGTAATCAATGCAATTTTAAATGTGAATGGTCCCAAAAATTTGTCAAAAGTGTCCGATGTGTCCGCCATAATGTCGCAGTCACGAAAAAAAATTGCGATCGCCGCTAAAAAAAAAAAATAAATATATATATTTTTTTAAATGCCATAAATCTATCCCGTATTACCAATCAATATACGCTTATTGCGATTTTTTTTTACCAAGAATATGTAGAAGAATACGTATCGGCCGAAACTGAGGAAAAAAATTGTTTTTTTAAAAAAAAATTGGGATATTTATTATAGCAAAAAGTAAAAAATATTTGTTTTTTTTTCAAAATTGTCGCTCTTCTTTTGTTTATAGCGCAAAAAATAAAAACCGCAGAGGCGATCAAATACCACCAAAAGAAAGCTCTATTTGTGGGGAAAAAAGGACGTAAATTTTTTTGGGGTACAACGTTGCACGCCCGAGCAATTGTCGTTTAAAGTGCGACAGCGCTGAAAACTAAAAATTGGCCAGGGAAGGAAGGGGGTGAAAAATGCCCTGTATTGAACCGGTTAAAAAGCCTAAAAAACAAAAAAAAAACAAAAAAAAACAAAAAAACAAATGCAAAATGCAGCATGTCTGTATGTTTTGCAGCTCCCCTCAAGGCTGAATAGTGGAGTGAATGGGGTTTATGTAAAACAATTGTGCCTTTCCTCCCTCTTTAACACTACCCCCCTCCTCCCCCTTCTTCTTTTTTCCACCCATTTCCCCCCCCCACCCTCCCACCCTCTCTCTCCTTCTTTCTCCCTCCTCATTTCTTCACCCCCCCCCTTTCCCTCTTCCTTTCCCCTCCTTCCTTCCTTTCCCTGGAGCACAATTCTTGCCATACACGGGTAATATCTGATCCAATGTTTACAATCTGACCCTTATTATCATGTAGATTTTAAGTCCGCACAATCCCCCTGGCCCGCCGCAGGGGGGGGTGGATTTTTGAGCGGCCGGGTATTGTACCTGGCAATTGACTTGTTGGGTAAGCAATTTTCCATTGTTTTTGCTGAACTGTATTTATCTACCCAATGTCATAAATTCTCGTTATGTGTTTTTGTGTTTCATCTGATTACTTGTCTTATAGATTACTCCTCCTGACGAAGCGGTGTTTGAACCATGAAACTAGTTGAGGTCTGGTTAATCTATGGGAAAGATCTCACCAACAGATACTTCTAGGGGAAACCTCTGAGTATTTGTAAATTGTATATGCAATCATTTTAATGTGATTTTTGTATGTCTTGTTCTTCCCCCTCTTTTTATATGTAATAAATTAATTTTTTATCCAAGAATTGTGATTGTATTTATCAGTACCGAGATAGTCCACTACTAACTGTTGGGGTTTGATCATATGTGTGGCTAGCCTCAGCAACTACCCTAACGCTCTTACCCCTTTCCTTGTTTTCCTATGTGCCTAAGAGATGAACATACGTTATTCTGTGCAAAAGAATGCAGGTGGCCACATATGACGAGAACCCCTATATTTTGTAATGTGGACCACATTCTTCCATTAGCATCAACTTTTTTAAAAAAGGTTTTGAATGGATCTTTCTATCTTCTTAAATTTAGAGTTTCAGTTCTAGAAATTGATTGTGTGTTGTAGTCTTGCTCCTGAAAAAGCAGATCCGGTACTTGAGAAACTCATAGAGGAATTTTCATTTCACCATCTACCTAGTAATATAATATGGAAACACAATAATTCTATATGGATATGTTCAAAATCATAATAAAAAGTAACATATACATAGCTAGTAAGTGATGTAAGAGGTTATATACATTATTTTTAATGAAATGAAAAGATGTTGCCATAATGATTTTATATATTTTTTTTTAATCTGTAATTACAAATAACACATATGATTTTGACTACATTGTCTTGTGGGCAACTAAAGACATTTTTTTTTTCACATACATAATTACTTTTCTGTATTCGAAATTCCAAGGATGCGGCATCCCCAGAAGCTATTACCTGTATTACAAACAAAAATGTTCACAGAACTCTTACTAATAGCCTATAAAAAAATAAATGGAACTTTCTAAAATTTTGGAGGTTATTTACTAAAACTGCAGCTAATCAGCTTCTAGATTTTATTTTCAAGGATTAATTGAACAAGCTGAAGTTAGAAGCTGATTGGCTACCATGCACAGCTGCACCAGATTCTGAATGCACAAGTTTCAATAAATCTCCTCCTTTGTGACAAAAAACTGTCCACACCAGTTCACACCAGTGGCTGCTGGTGGAATATTTTTTTTTGGGGGGGGTCTGTCCGTATGCCACCATGCCCCCCCCTCAGGCGGTCAGGCGGTCCGTCACCAGCCTCTGCGTCTCCTCTTTTCTCTGCTTACTGCGGCACGGTTTCCCCTGTGTCTCCTCCCTCCTCCTCCTCCTTGGCGGCCAAAAAAGGATCGCTTTGCCTACCGGCCAATTGGATCTCAGGAGCTGCTTCCTGAGCTGGGATTGGCCTGGAGCAGAATCAGGAAGATAATCAGAGGCGGCTGGTGTTTTTTTCATTTGGGGGGCGGCAAACAGCCACCCCCCGGTCGGTATGCGGCGGCAGCGGCGGCAGCGGCGGCAACCCTTCTCCCAAGGAGGACAGCTGGGACATCAAAGCACTTACCCCATCTAGGAAGCGGGCGGGCAGCATGTCTGGCAGCTTTCTTCCTCCTCCTGTGGTGTGGATCACGGTGCCTTCTGCCGTGCATCCCCCTCCTCCTAGGCGTCCAATAAGATTGCCTGACCTTTCAGCCAATCGGGAAACGGGTATCAGACTCGTGCTTCCTGAATGGCAAAGAGGCGATTCAGTGTTAGCAAAGCGAATATTAGTTTGCTTTTCTAACACACCTGGGTGGGCTCTGAGCACAATGCTCTGCGCTCCAAGTCCACCCTATTTTGAAGCCTATTAGAGTCTATGACTCTAATCAGGTGCTTCAAAAAAACACCCCGCCACTGTAATTCATGTGCCCGGCATCCTGAAAGAGGCTATGCATGAATCTAATCATTAACCATATTAATCATAGGGGGTGGCATGGATAGAGGGGATGGTGCCCGTGCGCCCTTAACCTCCCTGGCGGTATGATTATTTCAGATTTTTGCGTCTCAAAGTGGTACAATTATTTCGCATAGAAATTGGCATTTTTTATTGTAGGCCTGTAATTCTTAGCAATAACACACTTAAATCTGTCCACCAAGGGTCTAGTAGATATCCCGGGTATGATGAAGTTTGAAACACAAAATCATAAATTATAATATAATAAATAAATAATTATAAAAAATAATAATATAATAATAATAAAATAAATGTTCCCACGATTCACTATCGCTCAATTCTGCAAGTGTTCTAATTTACTATCGCTGTTTTCTAGCTGGTCTAAAACCACTTTTGACGTAAAGGGACACTTTTTGGTTGCTATGGACAATCTCCAGTTTCCAGGCAGAAAGAACAGTATATATAATATAAAACTGCATGCAGGGCATAGGACAAAGCACTGGGGACAAAAGGGATGTGAAATGATTTCATACAGTACTGTAATCTGTAAGATTACAGTGTACTGTATGTGTTATGAATTTTTACTTTTTTTGAATTTAACGCCAGGCTCAACCGCCGTGCGCCGCAACGCTCGCAGGGACCGGAGCCCGGCACAGTGAGGCTTTGGGAGGAGGACAGAGCCCACGGACACAGCGGGGGGACATCGCAGGATCCTGGGGACAAGGTAAGTATACCGCACCAGGATCCTGATTGTGGCTCGGGGTTACTGCTAATGGTGCTGAAATTTAACCCTGAGCCACACTCGGGAAAACCGCCAGGGAGGTTACTGGACGGGCCATCCAAGAAGACAATAGCGAATATGAATTCACTATTGTCATACAACTGGGTGGCCCACCCTTTTTTGAAGCCAATTAGAGCCTCAGGCTCTAAAAGCACAGGACCCAGTACAAAGCCTTGTGGTACCCCACTAGTGACTGATCTCTGTTCTGAGTGAACCCCATTTACAACCACACTCTGGTATCTATCCTTTAGCCAACTGCATCTCCACTGAACCACCCCAGGGTTAAGTCCTAGTTGGTACAACTCTATATTAAATTATTATGTGCAACTGTATCAAATGCTTTCCTGAAATCGAGATAAGCTATGTCCACAGCACCTCCTTGGTCCAAAAAAAAAATGTGATGTAAGCAAAAATCAATCAGGTTAGTCTGACATGATCTGCTCTCATTAAATCCATGCTGCTTTGGCTCCAGCAGGTTGACATCCAATGGTTACACCATAGTTAATATTTTTCCTGGTAAGCACATACAAGGTATTTTAGAAAAGGACAACAAATAATTACAAATTAATAATCAACTGTGTTAAATAAATTAGGAGATTCGTATAAAACCTGCATTTCAGATCAATATTGACAGCTGCACCAGGTGAGACTGAATACAAACCTAACAAATAGATCAAAAAGGAAAGAAACAGGCGAGCTTATCCTTTTAAATTACATAAGGTGCCTGTCCCTTTAAGAACTCATATAAATAATATCTCAGCATATAAGTGTGCAAACATTATATAAAAAAATATAATAAATAAATACATTAAAAAAAATGTGCAAAATAGCAATTGCTATTTTGCATGTATTTATTTTTTGGTAACAATGTTAAATAGTCCATTGCTGATACCGCACATATTATAGATGGTGAAATAAAAACTGTAAAAAAATCAGTTTAAAAATGTAATAAGTTTTGAAAAAAGTTGAAATGAACCACTTCTGGACCGCCGCACGCCGACGTACGTCCAAACTTTGAAGGGGGATATCGTTGTTATGGCAGCAGCTAGCTGCCATAACCCCAGTATCCCCGTTTTCGTGTGGCGGTCCACTTTCTGATAAAAGTGGTCCCTGTAGCGCATTCGCCGCAAGGTCACTTTTATCGGTGGCGGGAGAGGGCCCCCCCCGCCGCAATCCGGTGCCCTCCACCGCTTACCGGAGCCGTTAGTAGCGGTGGAGGCAATCGCGTCCGTCTCCCTCCTCTGCCTGGAGACGAGTGAGGCTAAGATGGCGCCCACTCGTCTCCATGACACTGCTGGGCGGAAGCGACGTCAAAACGTCACTTCCGCCCACACCTCTTAAAGGCATATTTTTTTCAATGACTTTTTTTTAATTGCATTTTAGTGTAAATATGAGATATGAGGTCTTTTTGACCCCAGATCTCATATTTAAGAGGTCCTGTCATGTTTTTTTCTATTACAAAGGATGTTTAATAGGAATAAAAGTGACACAATTTTTTTTTTTTTTAAAACAGTGTAAAAATAAATAAAATAATGTAAAACAAATAATACAAATGTAAAAAAACTTTTTAAACCCCCCCCTCCTGACGAGCTCGCGCGCAGAAGCGAACGCATACGCGAGTAGCGCCCTCATATGAAAACGGTGGTCAAAGCACACATGTGAGGTATCGCCACGACCGATAGAGCGAGAGTAATAATTCTAGCCCTAGACCTCCTCTGTAATGCAAAACATGCAACCTGTAGAATTTTTTTCTCTATGGAGATTTTTGAGGGTAAACGTTTGACGCCATTCCACGAGTGGGCGCAATTTTGAAGCGTGACATGTTGGGTATCATTTTACTTGACATGACATTATATTTCACAATATAAAAAAAATTGGGCTAACTTTACTGTTGTCTTATTTTTTTATTCAAAAAAAGTTAATTTTTAAAAAAAAAGTGCGCTTATAAGACCACTGCGCAAATACGGTGCAAAAAAAAGTATTGCAACAACCGCCATTTTATTCTCTAGGGTGTTAAAAAAAACATATATAATGTTTGGGGGTTCTAAGTAATTTTCTAGCAAAAAAAAACATGTTTTACATGTTTTTACATGTTTTAAACATGTAAACACCTAAAATCCAAAACGAGGTTGGTCCTTAACCACTACACATCCGCGCTATGGCCGATGACGGCTACAGCACGGACCTGAATTCCCAGGAGGCCGTCATATGACGGCCTCCCCTGTGCACGCTCTCTGCGCGCGCCCTGCAGGGCGCGCGCCGAGCGCGCTGTCATCACCGAGTCACTGAGACTCGGCTGATCACCGATCCGAGTAAGGGGCCGGTCCCGATCACATGATGTAAACAAAAGATCGGTAATCTGTTTTTTTTCTACTCACGCTGACAGCGTGAGTAGAAAAAAAAGCCGATCACCGGCTCGGATGTGAGGGACATCGGTCCCGAAGTGGAAGAGGCACATCTGCCTCATCAGTGCCATCTAATAGTGCCATATAACAGTGCCCACAGTGCCACCTAACAGTGCCCACAGTGCCACCTAACAGTGCCCACAGTGCCACCTAACAGTGCCCACAAGTGCCACCTATCAATGCCAACAAGTGCCACCTATCAATGCCCACAAGTGCCACCTATCAATGCCCACCTGTAGTGCCAATCAGTGCCACCTGGCAGTGCTGCCCATCACTGCCACCCATCAGTGCCCATCACTGCCGCCCACCAGTGCCCATCACTGCCGCCTCATCAGCGTACATCAATGAAGGAGAAAAATGACCCGTTTTAAATTTTTTATAACAAAATATAAAAAAAATTTAAAATTTTTTAAAAAAAATTCAGTTTACAAAAAGTAAAAACTGCAGAGGTGATCAAATACCACCAAAAGAAAGCTCTATTTGTGGTGAAAAAATGATAAAAATTTCATTTGGGTACAGTGTTGTATGACCGCGCAATTGTCATTCAAAGTGCTCCAGCGCTGAAAGCTGAAAATTGGTCTGGATAGGAGGGGGGTTTAAGTGCCCTGTAAGCAAGTGGTTAAGTGGTTAAAAATATCCGCCATTTCTTATATAATACAGTATATGAATCAAGAAACAGTCCCACTGGTACTGACTAGCACATGTGAATATGTGGTAACATGCTTGTCAGTATCAATCACTGGGACTGTTGCCTAATTAAGAACAGTGGGCATTTTAATTTGGACCTATTGGTTTTCCTTTAGCTACCTGTCCCATACACCTCAACTCATCCGGTATCAGGCAAATTTGGTCCATGCTTTACTATCTTGGTAGTGGAGTGCAACATTACTTATTGACTTCAGTGTCGAATTGTTATGCCCCGTACACACGGCCGGATTTTCAGACGGAAAATGTGTGATAGGACCTTGTTGTCGGAAATTCCGACCGTGTGTAGGCTCCATCACACATTTTCCATCGGATTTTCCGACACACAAAGTTTGAGAGCAGGATATAAAATTTTCCGACAACAAAATCCGTTGCCGGAAATTCCGATCGTGTGTACACAAATCTGACGCACAAAGTGCCACGCATGCTCAGAATAAATAAAGAGATGAAAGCTATTGGCCACTGCCCCGTTTATAGTCCCGATGTACGTGTTTTACGTCACCGCGTTCAGAATGATCGGATTTTCCGACAACTTTGTGTGACCGTGTGTATGCAAGACAAGTTTGAGCCAACATCCGTCGGAAAAAATCCTAGGATTTTGTTGTCGGAATGTCCGAACAAAGTCCGACCGTGTGTACGGGGCATTATACTGCACCCAATTCTGGTTTTCTTCACCTTAAACTGAAATTTAATTCAGGCTTTCTCTTGCATGGGCAAAGTGTATGTAGGCAGGGCCAAGATAACATAGGGGCACCAAACTCATTTCACAGGCACCACTAGCAAATTTCAGGCATCCATCACATCAGTGTGAACCCCCCTCTCCCAGAGGAAGTTAATGTACTCCTAATCTTCATAGAAACTTGACTTGCTAAGCAGTAAAGTCAAGCACCATCAGTTCCATATACCTCTTCCCACCCCATCACTGGATGATCCAGGGGTATACTTACTCCACCAGGTATAGGCCACAGCCAATGGGCATAGGGAGAGATGAATCCAATACTCCTTTTCTGCTTTTCTTTTACTGTTGTGAAACAGGCAGCAATATGGTGATTATAATCATGGCAGTACTAATAGTGTTCTCCTCCTCCTCGGCCCACAAGGTTTCCCATGGGAGCCAACATACAAATTCTCTGCACACTTCCTTGGATACCTCTACCTCTAGAAAATTACTCAGAACCCCTCAAACATTATAACATTATATATACAGCATATATATATATATACCGTATGTAAACAGTAAAAAAGGGAGGACAGACCATATTGGCCCCATAAAGAATGAGGAAGGACATCTGGTTACAAAGGATGGGGAGACGGCGAAGGTATTGAATTTATTCTTCTGCTCAGTCTTCACAAGGGAATCGGGGGGCTTCAGTAACAAAAAATGCAGTGTTTATCCTCATGACACATCACAGGAAGCACCTCCATGGTTAACAGAGGACAGAATTAAAATTAGACTTGGGAAACTTAACATTAATAAATCACCAGGACCATATGGCTTGCACCTAAGGGGACCTAGGGTACTCAGTCAAGTAATTGCCAGACCATTGTTCCTAATTTTTACTGACAGTCTACTGACTGGAATGGTACCAGCTGATTGGAGAAAAGCCAATGTAGCACCAATATTTAAAAAGGGTCCAAAATACATCCCTGGGAATTACAGACCAGTTAGTTTAACATCAATAGTATGTAAACTCTTGGAGGGGATGATAAGGGACTATATTCAAGATTTTAGTAATGAGAATGGTATCATTAGCAGTAATCAGCATGGATTCATGAAGAATCGTTCTTGCCAAACCAATCTATTAACCTTCTATGAGGAGGTGAGTTGCCATCTAGATAAAGGAAGGCCCGTAGACGTGGTGTATCTGGATTTTACAAAAGCATTTGACACAGTTCCCCATAAACGTTTACTGTACAAAATAAGGTCCGTTGGCATGGACCATAGGGTGAGTACATGGATTGAAAACTGGCTACAAGGGCGAGTTCAGAGAGTGGTGATAAATGGGGAGTACTCAGAATGGTCAGGGGTGGGTAGTGGGGTTCCCCAGGGTTCTGTGCTGGAACCAATCCTGTTTAATTTGTTCATAAACTACCTGGAGGATGGAATAAACAGCTCAATCTCTGTATCTGCGGACGATACTAAGCTAAGCAGGACAATAACTTGCACAAAAACCTTGCAAAAAGAGGTGAGGGGTGGGTAACTACATGGCAAATGAGGTTCAATGTAGAAAAATGTAAAATAATGCATTTGGGTGGCAAAGATATGAATGCAATCTATACACTGGGGGGAGAACCTCTGGGGGAATCTAGGATGGAAAAGGACCTGGGGGTCCAAGTAGATGATAGGCTCAGCAATGGCATGCAATGCCAAGCTGCTGCTAACAAAGCAAACAGAATATTGGCATGCATTAAAAAGGGGAACAACTCCAAAGACAAAACAATAATTCTCCCTCTCTACAAGACTCTGGTCTGGCCGCACCTGGAGTATGCTGTCCAGTTCTGGGCACCAGTCCTCAGGAAGGATGTACTGGAAATGGAGCGAGTACAGAGAAGGGCAACAAAGCTTATACAGGGTCTGGATGATATTGGTTATGAGGAAAGGTTGTGAGCACTGAACTTATTCTCTCTGGAGAAGAGACGCTTGAGAGGGGGTATGATTTCAATATACAAATACCATACTGGTGACCCCACAATAGAGATAAAACTTTTTTACAGAAGGGAGTTTAACAAGACTCGTGGCCACTCATTAAAATTAGAAGAAAAGAGGTTTAACCTTAAACTACGTAGAGGGTTCTTTACTGTAAAAGCGGCAAGGATGTGGAATTCCCTTCCACAGGCGGTGGTCTCAGCGGGGGGGTATCGATAGTTTCAAGAAACTATTAGATAAGCACCTGAACGACCACAACATACAGAGATATACATTGTAATACTGACATATAATCACACACATAGGTTGGACTTGATGGACTTTGGTGTCTTTTTTCAACCTCACCTACTATGTAACTATGTAACTATGTAAATCTACTATCAAAGCTTATGTTGGAACTCTATTATCATCTATACAACACTTATATTATTATTATAATACAGGATTTATATAGCGCCAACAGTTTGCGCAGCGCTTTACAACATGAGGGCAAACAGTACAGTTACAATACAATTCAATACAGGAGGAATCAGAGGGCCCTGCTCATTAGAGCTTACAATCTAGAAGGGAGGGTCAAGTTATACAAAAGGTAATTACTGCAGGCATGTTCAGATGGGGAAAATAAAAGTACAGTTGCTAGGTAGGGAAAGAATACACTTCTCTGAAGAGAAGGGTTTTCAGGGATTGTCTAAAAGCAGGGTCGGAGATAGTCGGACAGATTGGGGTAGGGAGTTCAATAGGATAGGAAAGGCATGGGAAAAGTCCTGGAGGTGAGCATGGAAGGAGGTGACAAGGGAACTAGAGAGCAGGAGGTCTTGGGAGGAACAAAGATAACAATTTGGTTGGTGATGAAGCTGGGGGCTGGGTTGTGGGTGGCTTTGTAAGCTGTTGTTATTAGTTTGAATTTAATTGGTTGGGTGAGTGGAAGCCAATGGGTGGATTGACAAAGAGGAGTAGCAGACACTAAACAGTTGGTAAGGTGGATCAGCAGCAGCAGACATTCTCATACACATACAAGTGTACAGCAATATTATGCATGAATGACCAGATGTCCTCTTCTTAGACTGTAGGGATAGCTGTCTCCCCTGCCAGCCACACCATGGGTACACAAGGACCATGCAGGTTACATACACCCCTGGAAATTATATTGTATAAATGAAAGGATGTAACAACACCAAAACAACTCCTTTAATGCAGGGGCGTTACTAGAAATAGCAGGGCCCCATAGCAAAATATTGTATGGGGCCCCCCTGCAAACAGCCCCCCCACAGCTGCCCTAGTGTCAATGCAGCATGACCTGTGTCACATACAGCATGACCTGTGCCCAAAGCAGCGTGACCTGTGCCCAATACAGCGTGACCTGTGCCCAATACAGCGTGACCTGTGCCCCATACAACGTGACCTGTGCCCAATGCAGCGTGACCTGTGCCCAATACAGCGTGACCTGTGCCCAATACAGTGTGACCTGTGCCCCATACAGCGTGACCTGTGCCCAATACAGCCTGGTCTGCCTGTGCCCCATACAGCCCCACCTATGCAGAGGAAGAGGCAAACCACCCGGATCAGCAGAGAGCGGGATTGCCCGCTGTAATAGCTTTCATTTCCCGTCTTCCCGGGGCTCATCGTCACATAGCCCCACCTCTTGGCCCGATGCCTTTGATGACGTCACATGTCCCGCATTGGATCGGCGTTCTGTCTATCAAAGGCACCGGGCCAAAAGGTGGAGCTATGTGACGTGAGCCCCGGGAACACTGGAAGTTCTAATGAAAGCTATTACATCGGGCAATTCAGCTCTCTGCTGATACGGACAGCTCGCCTCTTCCTTTCCTCTCTCTTCCCCTGGCTGGGAGACTGTGCCGGCGGTGCTTTTATCCTCACTGGGCCCCACTCGACTGCGGGCCCCATAGCGCCCGCATGGGTCGCTATGGTGGTAGTTACGCCCCTGCTTTAATGGGAGGTCAGCTAATGATGGGTGTCTAATACTAAAGGCAATTGAGAATGCATGATGAAGCGCTCTCCCAGGGGGTTACCTTGCGGGAGTGCTCCTGAGTCCAGCTTTTGGCGTCCATAGACATGAATGCCGGACTCGGCCCCGCCCCCGGCGCCATCGTCATTGGATTTGATTGACAGCATCGGGAGCCAATGGCTGCTATAAATCTATCCAATCAAGAGCTGAGACCCCGTGCAGAGAGGGACAGCACGTCTCCGCCGAGGGAAATACAGGGCTCAGGTAAGTAAAACAAAGGGGGGGGGCGGTCACTGCCAGAAGTTTTTTCACCTTAATGCATAGGATGCATTGAGGTGAAAAAACACGAGGGTTTGCAACCCCTGTAAAGCCTGATTGCTGTAGCTTGATCCTTTACTTAGTTACCCATAGCAACTAAACTCTTCTTCATGTCTTTGCTGAAATAACCCTCTGTAGTAGTGTTACTTCATACCCCATAGTGCAATTACAGACCCAGGTTCTTTGGAATACACCAGAACCAACATGCACCCCCTTGAATAACTTCAGACCAGGTTAAAAACAGTTAACATAACTTTACTGTTAAAATACAGCAAAAGCATTGCCCTTTCCCTAATCCAAAATAACATGATGTAGTGGCCCAGGCCAGTGGCGTAGCGTGGGTTGTCAGCACCCGGGGCAAGGCAAGTGATTTGCGCCCCCCAACCTGCGGATATTTAGCGCTCCCCGAGTCCCTTCAAATACAATAGTACTGACCTACCTGATTCCTATACTGACCATTACACTGAGAACTACACTGTCCACTACACTACACTACACTGACCACTATACTGTCCACTATACTACACTACACTGACCACCATACTACACTGTCCACTATACTACACTGACCACCATACTACACTACACTGACCACCATACTACACTACACTGACCACCATACTACACTACACTGACCACCATACTACACTACACTGTCCACCATACTACACTGTCCACCATACTACACTGTCCACCATACTACACTGTCCACTATACTACACTGACCACCATACTACACTACACTGACCACCATACTACACTACACTGACCACCATACTACACTGACCACCATACTACACTATACTGTCCACTATACTACACTGACCACCATACTACACTACACTGACCACCATACTACACTACACTGACCACCATACTACCCTACACTGACCACTATACTACCCTACACTGACCACTATACTACCCTACACTGACCACCATACTACACTACACTGGCCACCATACTACACTGTCCACTATACTACACTGACCACCATACTACACTACACTGACCACTGTCCACCATACTACACTGTCTACCATACTACACTGTCCACCATACTACACTGACCACCATACTACACTGACCACCATACTACACTACACTGACCACCATACTACACTACACTGACCACCATACTACACTGACCACCATACTACACTGACCACTATACTACACTATCCACTATACTACACTGACCACCATACTACACTGACCACCATACTACACTGACCACTACACTATACTGACCACTATACTACACTGACCACTACACTACACTGACCACTACACTACACTGACCACTACACTACACTATACTGATCACCATACTACACTGTACACTAGCACTGACCACCATACTGTCCACTACACTACACTGACCTCCATACTAAACTACACTATACTACACTATACTGACCACCATACTACACTACACTGTCCACTATACTACACTGTCCACTACACTATACTGACCACTATACTGTCACCTACACTAAACACCATGCTAACCACTATACTACACTGACCTCCATACTAAACTACACTATACTGACCACTATGCTAACCACTATACTGACCACCATACTACACTGTCCACTATACTATACTGTCCACTACACTACACTATACTACACTACACTGCCCACTACACTGACCTCCATACTAAACTACACTATACTACACTACACTGCCCCCCATACTGACCACTACACTACACTGACCTCCATACTAAACTACACTGTCCTGCCTACAGTCTCTCTCTCGCCCCCCCCCCCCCCCCGCCAGTAACAAGACTCTCACTCACCTTATTATCTTGGCCTGCATCGATCCGGAGGAGAAGGAGAACACAGCGGTGACTCAAATTCTTCTCTCCCCTGCGCTCTGGCTGCAGCCATGTTCAGTGTCTGGCGCCCTGTGATTGGGCGTATGAGGGGTCATGTGCGGAGGCGGGACTTCAGGAGCGATCTAGGACAGGCCAGCCCAACGCCTCACATGACCCCCATACGCCCAATCACAGGGCGCCGGCCAACGCCTCACATGACCCCCATACGCCCAATCACAGGGCGCCGGCCAACGCCTCACATGACCCCCATACGCCCAATCACAGGGCGCCGGCCAATGCCTCACATGACCCCCATACGCCCAATCACAGGGCGCCGGCCACTTAACATGGCGGCCGGGCCGGGGACACAGGATCGAGAAATTAGGAGGAGGCAGCCAGTGACACATACTGGCGCCCCCCTAAATGTCGCGCCCGGGGCCACGGCACCCCCTGCACCCCCCACGCTACGCCACTGGCCCAGGCATACCTTCGTAAGCTGAGAGTCCATAAAGGCATTGTCCATGACTTGGATGCTGTCTGTGGTTCCCAGTGTCCCAGTGTCTTCTTCCATGCGTCTTCCACTTCGGCTCTATTCCCACTGTTCACTGACTCACCAAATGACAGCTAATGACTCCCAATCTTAGCGCTCCTCCTATTTATATATCACAGGTGGGCCCGCCGAAATCAAAAAGCCCAGGAACTAGGTCGACAGTCCTTTAAGCCTTTCTGAGTCTGGACCTACCACTGGAAACCAAATAAATGCATTTCAGACTGCCTACAATACTACATAAGTTTTTAAAACTACATACTGTTCCAACATAATCCCATTAAGTATTCCATAAATACCTTATATATTAAAAATTGTCCTTAAGGATACCCATTAATTTTCACTCTCTCATCAGATGTTAAACAGAAGGGAGACCAGCGCTTATCCCCATCCAGGAATGGCTCCCAAATAGACTAATGTAGTCTCATAACTTGCAAAATACCATTTTGTATTCCACCAAGCCTCCTTATATGCCTCGATGGGGGGTGGGGGGGGGGGTGGATCACCAATCACCAGTAAACCTATTAAAAAAAATTCCAGGGTCCTAAAAGCCTCTGAAGGAAACCCCACCTCTCCTTTGGGGTCACCTGACCAACCATCTTATATTCCACCAAGCCTCCTTATACAGTATCTCACAAAAGTGAGTACACCCCTCACATTTTTGTAAATATTTTATTATATATTTTAATGTGACAACACTGAACATATGACACTTTGCTACAATGTAAAGTAGTGAGTGTACAGGTTGTATAACAGTGTAAATTTTCTGTCCCCTCAAAATAACTCAACACACAGCCATTAATGTCTAAACCACTGGCAACAAAAGTGAGTACACCCCTAAGTGGAAATGTCCAAATTGGGCCCAAAGTGTCAATATTTTATGTGGCCACCATTATTTTCCAGCACTGCCTTAACCCTCTTGGGCATCGAGTTCACCAGAGCTTCACGGAGCTGGTGGATGTTAGAGACCTTGCACTCCTCCACCTTCCATTTGAGGATGCCCCACAGATGCTCAATAGGGTTTAGGTCTGGAGACATGCTTGGCCAGTCCATCACCTTTACCCTCAGCTTCTTTAGAAAGGCAGTGGTCATCTTGGAGGTGTGTTTGGGGTCATTATCATGTTGGAAAACTGCCCTGCGGTCCAGTCACCAAAGGGAGGGGGATCATCCTCTGCTTCAGTATGTCACAGTACATGTTGGCATTCATGGTTCCCTCAATGAACTGTAGCTCCCCAGTGTCAGCAGAACTCATGCAGCCCCAGACCATGACACTCCCACCACCATGCTTGACTGTAGGCAAAACACACTTGTCTTTGTACTCCTCACCTGGTTGCCGCCACACACGCTTGACACCATCTGAACCAAATAAGTTTATCTTAGTCTCATCAGACCACAGGACATGGTTCCAGTAATCCATGTCCTTAGTCTGATTATCTTCAGCAAACTGTTTGTGGGCTTTCTTGTGCATCCCAGAAGGCTTCCTTCTGGGACGACAGCAATGCAGACCAATTTGATGCAGTGTGCGGAGTATGGTCTGAGCACTGACAGGCTGATCCCCCACCCCTTCAACCTCTGCAGCAATGCTGGCAGCACTCATACATCTATTTCCCAAAGACAACCTCTGGATATGACGCTGAGCATGTGCTCTCAACTTCTTTGCTCGACCATGGCGAGGCCTGTTCTGAGTGGAACATGTCCTGTTAAACCACTGTTTGGTTTTGGCCACCATGCTGCAGCTCAGTTTCAGGGTCTTGGCAATCTTATTATAGCTTAGGCCATCTTTATGTAGAGCAACATTTTTTTTTCAGATCCTCAGAGAGTTCTTTGCCATGAGGTGCCATCTTCAACTTCCAGTGGCCAGTATGAGAGAGTGAGAGCGATAACACCAAATTTACCACATCTGCTCCCCATCCACACCTGAGACCTTGTAACACTAACGAGTCACATGACACCGGGGAGGGAAAATGGCTAATTGGGCATAATTTGGACATTTTCACTTAGGGGTGTACTCACTTTTTGTTGCCAGCGGTTAAGACATTAATGGCTGCGTGTTGAGTTATTTTGAGGGGACAGCAAATTTACACTGTTATACAAGCTGTACACTCACTACTTTACAATGTAGCAAAGTGTAATTTCTTCAGTGTTGTCACATGAAAAGATAGAATAAAATATTTACAAAAATGTGGGGGGTGTACTCACTTTTGTGAGATACTATATATGTTTGTACAATGGAATACCACTTGGACATAACCTGAAAGGATAAACAAAGTTAAGCATAGATTATGACAATACTTCTAGAAAGAAGTTCAACCTTTTTCCTAATGAGAGATGAAGCTTAACAAAGATGGTAAAAGTGCCCTTTAAGTAGCAGTGACAGAATGTCCCCGTTGCAGGTCTGATGGTCTTCACCTGCAGCTCATTAACTGTATACAATAAGGTGTAGTAACAGGATGATTGTATATCTGGTGCTTTCTTGCAGTGAAGTGTTCCCAAGGTAAAGCTATCTGTACACAGTGTCCCAGTAAAACAACCAAGGAAATACTTACAAAGGTGGGCAATTGCCCTCTCACCAATGACCAGAACAATCAAGCGCCTTCCAGATAACGACTCCTGAATAGACGTCCTGACTGCGGATCCGCTTGTGAGGATCACCCGAATCCAGAACACAAGGCGTGGGTTGCTGTATGGTCAAGTTGGTGCTGGTCAGATTTTTTGCAAGGAAATATACAAAAAAACAAGTACTTAAACAGGGTACATTCCAATCTGTACTTCGACGCAGTGCATAAATACACTACATAACAATACATTGCCAAGCATACAAATAAATTACATTCATCCTGCGGCATGATGCCTAATGTGTTGTGCAGAGTAATAATACCCCGAAACATCACATCATGCATGACGCCGCATTACCCTGAAAGCATTATTTCAAAAACGTCACAAAAGTCAGGTCATACAGTCTAATAACATTCAAATGGACAACGGGTGTGCTGGGGAGGGTGGAGAAGAGTTCGCAGGCCCGAAGCTTTATTTGAACTGCCAAAGGATACACGGGGGAGAGGGGGGGAGGGAAAATCTTCAGACCTCCTCTTCCTCCTTGAGGTCCATCAAGTGGTAGTCTCTGAGCAGACTGTGGACCAGTCTGCGACAGTCCTCGATAGACATCCTCTCCCGCTGGTGGATGAGGCGCTTTCTGACGCACGATAAAGCGTCCTTAAAGCAACACAGAACCCGCCAGGCACCGTCAATGTCCTCCTGTGAATGAGTTCCACAGAAGAGTCCGTTCAACACACCAAAGTGTGTGATAGCAGTCTGTGGTACAAAGTCTTTGAGTTCAGGTTCCAAGGCCCTCAACAGGTCCTGTGCAAAGGGGCACTCCCAGAAAAGATGCAGAGCAGTTTCCTCCTGGATGATGCAAAAGGGGCAGTGCCTGTATCTGCACAGGTTTCTGGCATGCATGAATGTCCTGCGTGGCAACCCCCCTTGGATTGCCATCCATGCCAGATCTTTGTGCCTGTTGGTGAGTCTCTTTGAAGAAACATTCCTCCAGATCACTTTACAAGTGGCTGAAGGGAGGCCTGGAACAGTCTCAACAATGTCCGATGCTCTAATCAACTTGTGGATAGTTTTTGGCTTCCACGAGTCGGGCTTCACTCCATGTAGCCCCAGCTCCTTAATAAACTTGAAGGTGTCCAAGTAGTACCAAGGGGTGTCCCAGTTGTAGGGGATGGAGCTGTCCATTTGTCCCATCCAAGGGTCCTCCAAAGAGGCAGGAGGAAAAAAGGGAAAAGGAGTTACCGCCAGAGTCCACAGTTCTGTCAACCAATGTCCTGCGGATGCAGTTACAAGCAAAGCACACCCTCAGTAGGGTGGCGATGTCGGGCACGCCCTTACCGCCCTTGAGGGGTTCCTTGAACATAACCGCCCACTTCACTCTGTCCATTTTGGAGCTCCAGATGAAGTGAAACACCGCCCTGGTGATGGCCTTGCAGGTGTTGACCCGGGGAGGCCAGGCCTGGGCGAGGTACTGCAACACAGGGAGGATCTTGCTGCGGAGTACCAGTGTTTTGCCTTCGATGGTGAGTTCTCTGAGGCTCCAAAGTCCAAACTTCTGTCGCATCTTTGACAGTCTTTCCTCCCAGGACTTCAGGGCTGCGCCCTCAGCTCCAAACCAGACCCCAAGGATTTTGATGAAGTCCGTCTTGACGCTGAAAGGAATGGGTGCAGAAGAAGGCAGGAACCACTTTCCGAAGAGCGTGACTTCTGACTTCCCGCAGTTGACCTTTGCCCTTGAAGCTTGGCCGAAGTCCTCACAGGTCTGGGCGAGTGTGTCGATGGAGCGCCGGTCAGCACAGAACACCGTCGCGTCGTCCATATAGAGTGAGCACTTGACCTCCCGTCTGTCCGGTCCTGGTGTGGTGATCCCTCTGATCTCTGGGTTCTGTCTGATGCTTCGGGTGAAGAGCTCTATACAACAAACAAAAAGCAGAGGTGAGAGAGGGCAGCCTTGTCTGACCCCAGACAAAATTGGAAAGGGGTCAGTTTTCCAGCCATTTACCAGCACCAAACTAGAAATGTCAGTGTACATTACATTCACATACGAACAAAACATTTCCCCAAGACCAAACCTGCGCAGAGCTCTGCACATAAACTCGTGGGAGAAACGGTCAAAGGCCTTCTCCTGGTCAAGACTGACCAGGGCCGCGTGCACACGGCGGTCATGAATGTACTGGACCGTGTCCCGGACAAGCGCAAGGCTGTCCGCAATCCTGCCACCAGGAATGCCGCAAGTCTGATCCGGGTGGATGATCTGTCCGATGACAGACTTCAGCCTGTTGGCCAGGACCTTGGCGAGGATTTTGTAGTCCACATTCAGAAGAGAGATCGGACGCCAATTTTTAAGATCCGAAATCTCCCCCTTCCGCTTATACAAAATCGTGATCATCCCCTCCCACAGTGATGGAGGCATTTTGCCCTCCACCACCACCTCCTCGTACAGCTCGAGCAGGTCCGGGCCCACGAGATCCCACAGTGCTACATAGAGCTCAACTGAGAGACCATCGCAGCCCGGGGTCCTGCCTCGCCTAAAGGATTTAGCGGCAGAGTACAGCTCCTCCAACACCAAGGGGGCGTTGACGGTTGATAAACCTGCAGGATTAATTTGGTTAGAGATACCTGACAGGAACCTGTCAGCTGCCTGTGTGTCCGTTTCTTTCGGGGAGTAGAGGTTGGTGTAGTAGTCGCTGACTAGGGATGAGCTTCGTGTTCGAGTCGAACCCATGTTCGACTCGAACATCGGCTGTTCGACCGTCCGTCGAATTGCGAACGTTATGGGCCGTTCGCGCCAAATTCGTGTGGCGCGTCACGGCCCATAATTCACTGCGGCATCGCAGTGCATTGCTGGCTGATGATTGGCCAAGCATGCACTATGACCCGCATGCTTGGCCAATCACAGCGCCGTCAGTAGAGAGAGCTGTAATTGGCCAAAGCCAGGGTGGCTTTGGCCAATTATGGATCAGGGGATTTAGTACACGCCCCACACTATATAAGGCCGCCTGCACGGCGGCCCTGTGTAGTGTGTTCCGGTGTGCTGATAGAGAGAGAGACAGACAGTGTCATTTGATTTGAGTTAGATAGATTAGGCTAGATCTGTTCCTGCTATTTACATTTAGTGCAGTGCGTCCTGCTCACAGTGTTCAGCTAGATCCGTTCCTGCTATTTACATTTAGTGCAGTCAGTGCGTCCTGCTCACAGTGTTCAGCTAGATCCGTTCCTGCTATTTACATTTAGTGCAGTGCGTCCTGCTCACAGTGTTCAGCTAGATCTGTTCCTGCTATTTACATTTAGTGCAGTGCGTCCTGCTCACAGTGTTCAGCTAGATCCGTTCCTGCTATTTACATTTAGTGCAGTGCGTCCTGCTCACAGTGTTCAGCTAGATCTGTTCCTGCTATTTACATTTAGTGCAGTGCGTCCTGCTCACAGTGTTCAGCTAGATCTGTTCCTGCTATTTACATTTAGTGCAGTGCGTCCTGCTCACAGTGTTCAGCTAGATCCGTTCCTGCTATTTACATTTAGTGCAGTGCGTCCTGCTCACAGTGTTCAGCTAGATCTGTTCCTGCTATTTACATTTAGTGCAGTGCGTCCTGCTCACAGTGTTCAGCTAGATCTGTTCCTGCTATTTACATTTAGTGCAGTGCGTCCTGCTCACAGTGTTCAGCTAGATCCGTTCCTGCTATTTACATTTAGTGCAGTGCGTCCTGCTCACAGTGTTCAGCTAGATCTGTTCCTGCTATCTACATTTAGTGCAGTGCGTCCTGCTCACAGTGTTCAGCTAGATCTGTTCCTGCTATTTACATTTAGTGCAGTGTGTCCTGCTCACAGTGTTCAGCTAGATCCGTTCCTGCTATTTACATTTAGTGCAGTGCGTCCTGCTCACAGTGTTCAGCTAGATCTGTTCCTGCTATTTACATTTAGTGCAGTGCGTCCTGCTCACAGTGTTCAGCTAGATCCGTTCCTGCTATTTACATTTAGTGCAGTCAGTGCGTCCTGCTCACAGTGTTCAGCTAGATCCGTTCCTGCTATTTACATTTAGTGCAGTCAGTGCGTCCTGCTCACAGTGTTCAGCTAGATCTGTTCCTGCTATTTACATTTAGTGCAGTCAGTGCGTCCTGCTCACAGTGTTCAGCTAGATCCGTTCCTGCTATTTACATTTAGTGCAGTGCGTCCTGCTCACAGTGTTCAGCTAGATCTGTTCCTGCTATTTACATTTAGTGCAGTGCGTTCTGCTCACAGTGTTCAGCTAGATCTGTTCCTGCTATTTACATTTAGTGCAGTCAGTGTGTCCTGCTCACAGTGTTCAGCTAGATCCGTTCCTGCTATTTACATTTAGTGCAGTGCGTCCTGCTCACAGTGTTCAGCTAGATCCGTTCCTGCTATTTACATTTAGTGCAGTCAGTGCGTCCTGCTCACAGTGTTCAGCTAGATCCGTTCCTGCTATTTACATTTAGTGCAGTCAGTGCGTCCTGCTCACAGTGTTCAGCTAGATCCGTTCCTGCTATTTACATTTAGTGCAGTGCGTCCTGCTCACAGTGTTCAGCTAGATCCGTTCCTGTTATCTTCCTACTGACAGGCAGGCTTGTCTGGTTACAGTATATAAAGCTACCTGAAGAAAATTACAGGTGTTCTATCCCAGCTTAGTGCAGCTACAGGCCATTAGTATGTCTGGAAGGCCAAGAAGGAGAGGCAGACAGTCACAAGCCAATAAGAGAGGGCAAGCAGGCTCTGTGTCTAGTGCTGGTCGTGGAGACGGTGCATCCTCATCAGCACGTGGCCATGGGACACGCTTGGCCTTTTTTTCGGCAGCTGGCCGTGTTGAGCCGCAACATGCGGAAGACTTGGTCGAGTGGATGACCAAGGCGTCCTCATCCTCCTCATCCTCTCTCACCCATGCCCAGGGTGCTTTGTCTGGCAAAGCAGCGGCCTCTTCCCTCACCTCAATGTCATCAGTGACTCCTTCCCTAGCTCCACCATGTCCTCCTGAGGATTCCCTCGAACTGTTTGACCACAGTGTTGGGTACATGCTCCAGGAGGATGCCCGGCGTTTGGAAGGCTCTGATGATGATACTGAGCTCGATGAAGGCAGTAACATGAGCACGGACAGAGGGGGTGCCCAAGAAGGACAGCAATCTGGCAGTCATGCTCCCCCTGCTGCAGCATACTGCCAGGTTTGCTCCAGTGATGAGGAGGGAGGGGATGATGAGGTCACTGACTCAACGTGGGTGCCTGATAGGAGAGAGGAGGAGGAGGAGGAGGCGGCACATCACCAACGAGGCAGGATGCCCTCCAGGGGCCAGCCTAAGGGCAGCACATTGACTGCATCACACCCCAAAGCTCCACATGTGCAGGGCGCTGCAGTCTCTGCGCGTTATTCAAAAAGTTCTTTGGTGTGGGCCTTTTTTGAGACAAGTGCATCAGATCGCACCGCTGCTATTTGCAACATATGTCTCAAGCGTATCTCGCGTGGCCAAAACATCTCCCGCTTGGGTACCACATGCTTGACCAGACATATGTTGACCTGCCATGCAGTTCGTTGGCAAGCATATCTAAAAGACCCACACCAAAGAACAAAGAGGATCTCTCCTTGCTCCTCATCAGCTGAGATTTCCAACCCCACTAGACCTTCAGTCCTCTCTGAGACCTGCAGTGAGAGGAATGAAGGTGTAGAATTAGGTGTGTCACAGCCAAGTACTTGTGGGCAATCTGCTTTTGGTACACCGACGTCAGATTGTACCAGGCAAATTTCCCTGCCCCAGCTGCTGCACCGCCGAAAGAAGTTTGCTCCCAGCCATCCACATGCCCAGCGGTTGAATGCTAGCTTGGCAAAATTGCTAGCACTTCAACTGCTGCCTTTTCAGTTGGTAGACTCTGCCCCCTTCCGTGAGTTTGTGGAATGTGCGGTTCCTCAGTGGCAGGTACCCAAACGCCACTTTTTCTCACGGAAGGCGATTCCGGCTCTCTACCGGCATGTGGAAGGCAATGTCCATGCCTCGCTGGACAGGGCCGTCAGCGGTAAGGTGCATATTACCGCTGACTCATGGTCCAGCAGGCATGGACAGGGACGTTACTTAAGTTTCACGGCGCATTGGGTGACTCTGCTGGCAGCTGGGAAGGATGCAGGACAAGGTGCAGTAGTGTTGGAGGTTGTTCCGCCACCACGCCTCCAAAATGCTGATTGTGACACACCTCTCTCCTCCACCCCCTCCTCTTCTTCTTCCTCCATGGCCTCTTCCTCGGAACCAGCGGTGCTCCGTAGGCGTTCAAGGGGCTACGCAAGTACGCAGGCCAAAAGATGCCATGCGGTGCTTGAGCTGGTGTGCTTGGGGGACAGGAGCCACACTGGGGCAGAGGTTCTGTCAGCTCTGCAGGGGCAGGTTCAGAGGTGGTTGACGCCACGCCAACTTAAGGCAGGAATGGTGGTTTGCGACAATGGCACCAACCTACTCTCTGCCCTCCGACAGGGACAACTGACCCATGTGCCCTGTTTGGCTCACGTCCTTAACTTGGTGGTGCAGCGGTTCTTGGGCAGGTACCCGGGCTTACAGGATGTCCTGAGGCAGGCCAGGAAAGTCTGTGTGCATTTCCGCCGGTCATATAATGCCAGTGCTCGGCTGACGGACCTCCAAAAGGAGTTTAACCTGCCCAAGAACCGCCTAATCTGTGACATGCCCACCAGGTGGAACTCAACGTTGGCCATGCTGCAGGCCCATGATCAGGGATGCATGCACTGTCCTGTCACCATTCGAGGAGGCCACGAGGATGGTGAGCACTGACAGTGCATGCATCAGTGACACTGTCCCCCTTGTCCACCTGTTGGAGCACACGCTGCGTGGAATAATGGACAGGGCACTTGAGGCAGAACAGAGGCAGGAAGAGGAGGACTTCCTTAGCTCTCAAGGCCCCCTTTATCCAGACAGTGTTCCTGCATGCCCGCCGATCACACAGGAAGAGGACGAGGAGGAGGAGGAGGAGGAGGAAGATTGTGTCAGTATGGAGGTGGAGCCTGGCACTCAGCATCAGCAGTCTTTAAGGGATCAGTCCCAAGGAACACATGGACTTGTACGTGGCTGGGAGGAGGTGGCTGCAGACGTTGTTGTCCTTAGTGACCCAGAGGACTCCGGACCGAATGCCTCAGCAAACCTACGCTGCATGGCCTCCCTGATCCTGCAAAGCCTGCGTAAGGATCCTCGTATTCGTGGTATCAAGGAGAAGGACCAATACTGGCTGGCAACCCTCCTTGATCCACGTTACAAGGGTAAGGTTGCGGACCTTATCTTGCCATCGCAGAGGGAGCAGAGGATGAAACATCTTCGGGAGGCCTTGCAGAAAGGTCTGTGCAACGCATTCCCAGAGACTGGGAGGTTACAAACTCCTGTTTCTGGACAACGTGTTGCTGAGGCTTCGGTCAGTCAAAGAAGGAGCGGTGGAGAAGGTGGCCGTCTGACCGATGCGTTCAGACAATTTTTTGGTCCGCAGCCCCAAGGTATGATCGGTTCCAGCAACCATCGCCAGCGTCTGTTTTACATGGTGCAGGAATACCTAGGGGCAAGATCAGACTTGGACACCTTTCCCACCGAAAATCCTCTGGGTTACTGGGTCTTGAGGATGGATCACTGGCCAGAGCTTGCACAGTATGCAATTGAGCTACTGGCCTGTCCTGCATCCAGCGTTCTTTCGGAACGCACATTCAGTGCTGCTGGAGGCGTGGTAACCGATCACAGGGTGCGTCTGTCCACTGACTCGGTCGATCGGCTGACCTTCATAAAAATGAATCAGTCTTGGATCACCACCAGCTACCAAGCACCTGATGCTGATGTAACTGAATAATTTTTTTCAGATCCCTTCAAAGACTGCCTATGCTGATGCTGAGTGACTATCCCTGAGTAATTATCCTCTTCCTCCTCAATCATCACGCTGATAGCTTGTAAGAACATTTTTGGTTCTGGGCGCCACCACCAGTGCCTAAGGCACAATTTTTCAGCCCCTGTTTAACAGGGGCGTGTAATTACAATTTTTGATGTAATACTTTGCAGCAGGGCTCGTTCCTGCATTCCAACTAGAGTGTCTGTGAGGGGTTGCAGTGTTGTGGCACCAGCACCAGTGCCTAAGGCCCAATTTTTCTGCCCCTGTCTAACAGGGGCGTGTAATTACAATTTTTGATGCAATACTTTGCAGCAGGGCTCGTTCCTGCATTCCAACTAGAGTGTCTGTGAGGGGTTGCAGTGTTGTGGCACCAGCACCAGTGCCTAAGGCCCAATTTTTCTGCCCCTGTCTAACAGGGGCGTGTAATTACAATTTTTGATGCAATACTTTGCAGCAGGGCTCGTTCCTGCGTTCCAACTAGAGTGTCTGTGAGGGGTTGCAGTGTTGTGGCACCAGCACCAGTGCCTAAGGCCTAATTTTTCAGCTCCTGTTCAACAGGGGCATGTAATTACAATTCTTGATCTAATATTTCACAGCAGGGCCCTGTGAGGGCTTACAGTGTTGTGGCCACAGCAACACCTAAGGCCCAAATTTCTGCTGAGTATATAGGGCAGGACCCTACTTTCAAACATCTAACTTACAAACGACTCCTACTTGCAAACGGAAGGAGACAACAGGAAGTGAGATGAAATCTACCCCTAGGAAGGGAAATTCTCTCCTGTAAGAGTTAATATGGGAAAACAATTTCTCCTTTCCACTGATGCTTTCCAATCCTTGTTCCACAAAAAAACCCAAATTTTCAAAAAACATTTTTCATTGGGACAAAAAAGTGAGGTGAAATCTTCTGAAGAGGAGGAAAGACAGCAAAACAAATGTCACAGGGGTGATAACTGTTCCCTATGTTTTCCAAAAAGCTTAAAAAAGATTTTTTGGCTGGAGCTAAACACGTTAAAAATGTACCCGTTCAAAATTACAAAGAGATTCTATTTAACAACAAACCTACAGTCCCTGTCTTGTTTGCACCGCCTGTATACTGCTGTTCAGAGTATATAGGGCCTTTCCTTATTTTAATTTGGGTGCGGGGTTCCCCTTAATATCCATACAGGACCCAAAGGGCCTGGTAATGGACTGGGGGGGTACCCATGCCGTTTGTCTCACTGATTTTCATCCATATTGCCATGACCCGACATGACATTAAACCCGCAAGCAGTTTTAAATGAGATTTTTTCCTTTAAAAATGACATTTGGTGCAGGGACTGTTCTAAACACGGGAAACACGTGTCACTTTACAGGCATACTATAGACACCCCCCAGGTACGATATTTAAAGGAATATTTCACTTTTTTTTTTTTACTTTAAGCATCATTAAAATCACTGCTCCCGAAAAAACGGCCGTTTTTAAAAGTTTTTTTTGCATTGATACATGTCCCCTGGGGTAGGACCCGGGTCCCCAAACCCTTTTTCGGACAATACCATGCAAATTAGCCTTTAAAATGAGCACTTTTGATTTCGAACGTTCGAGTCCCATAGACGTCAATGGGGTTCTAACGTTCGTGCGAACTTTCGGTCCGTTCGCGGGTTCTGGTGCGAACCGAACCGGGGGGTGTTCGGCTCATCCCTATCGCTGACCACTTGCATCACAGCCTTCTTCCCCTTCTAGAGTGTTCCAGTCTCGTCAAACAGCTCTGACAAGGGTGTGTGTCCTGAGTGAAGTTTCCTGAAAAAGAAAGAATTACACTTCTCATCTTTCTCAAGATTCTCCACCTTGGCACGGAAGACAATGTGCCTGGATTCTTCCTCGAAGTGTCCTTTCAGGCTCTTCTTGGTGTCCTCCAGGTCCTGCCTAACGTCCCAGCCACAGTGATGAAGGTCCTGCAGGGACTGCAACTGGCGTCCCCTTGCCTGAAAGAAGCTACACAGCTTAACCTTCACAAACTCCCACCAATCACTTACCCTTCCGAAGAATCTCTTTTCCTCCCTCCAGGTGGCATAGGCCTCCCGGAGTTCCCCCATCAATTCCTCGTTTTCCAGCAGGGTGCTATTCAGCTTCCAGGAACCTGGTCCGCGGGCGAAGCCCTCGCCCAGGTCACCCCGAAAGTGAATAGCCCTGTGGTCAGAGAAAAAGCAGGGGACCATGGAGAACTCAGGATGCTTGACTGTTCTTGAATGTGAGCACGAAGTCAATCCTGGAACGCACGGATCCATCGGGTCGGCACGACGAATAGTTCACGGTCTCTTTCCCTATGGATCCCACGGCGTCCTGCAAGGAGGCCTCCGAGATCATCTCCTTGAGCAGCCGTTGATGAGCCTAACTGGCTCTTCCACCCACGAGCCATCTATGACCAAAAGACGGCCACAGACTAGCTCATGGATAGAGTCAACCGTGAAGCGGCTTGCAATCGCCACCCCCAGACCAGTAGGAGGGACCAAGGGTCCACTGGGAGGACAGATGAGTGTACCTCCTCAAGGGAGGAAGGGCGCACTCCTGAAGCATGTAGACATCACTCTTCTGACTTGAAAGAAAGGTCAGGACTGCTTGCCTTCTAGATGTATCCTTGATACTCCTCACATTAATGGAAAAGATTGAGATCTCAGCCATAATGAAAAGGGGTATGAGGGTCTAGTTAACAAGGGTCCGAACTTACCTCCCCGGAGGGGGGGGGGGGGGCTCTTCCGTTGCGTCTTCTGCCTGTCCTGTGTTCTGGGCTAGGCCCAGCTCCTCAAGGACAGACTCCATCATCTGCTGGCTGATGTGGATGTTGGGGGGGAGGTCATGCTCGGGGTCGACCACGATCTCCTCCTCCTCTCCTGCAGACTCTAGGTCCTCCACTACTTGCTCTGGTCCATCGCTGTCGCGTTGGACACCGTTGGGCCGTTTGGTGGAGGTGGCAGGTTCCTCAGCTGTTGGGCTCTCTGGCTTCCGTTTCCGGCTTCCTTTTGGGCCACTGGTGGGGGTGGAGGGAGGTGGAAGGGTGGGGAAGTCCTCCAGGGAGGACAGGTTCGGGGGGGAGAGGGGTTCCTTCGGCACAGAGGGGTGGGTGGGGGTGTGCTGGAGGCAGGGGGTGGGGCAGGGGCACAAGGTGGGCAGGGGGGCAGGAGTGGACTTACCTGTGGCCTTTCGAGGTTCCTTTGGTTTCTTTGGTTTTTCTGGCAGCTTCCTCCCGGATGGCTTACCCTGGCTCACGGCTCCAGCGTAGATCTGAGTCCTCTGGGGGCAGTGTCTGAAGACATGCTCTGCCAATCCGCAAAGGTTGCAGGCTTTGGACCTCGGACAGTCCTTGGTCTCGTGGCCTGTTACTCTACAGAACTTGCAAGCAAGCTCTGTACAATCCTTACCTATGTGTCCCGGCTGCCCACACTTGTTACAGTTGTAGGGTACGCCGGGGTAGAAAAAGATTCCTGCGGATGATCCCAGGGAGAAGAAAGGCTGCAGGTGCTGGATGTCCCCCGAAGGGTCTTTCCTCAGTTTGCAGAGCACAGACCACTTACCTATCCAGAAGCTGTTGGCATCGAAGATTTGGATCGGGTCCTTCACCACGGTGCAGAACCTCTGGAGGTAGGTGGCTATGTCCTTTCCGCTGGTATGGGGGTTCCTCATGGCCACTGTCACCCGCTTTTCGTCCCGTGTTATGGGGCAGTTCGCAGTGAACTTCCGGAAAGGGGATTCAGGGCCACTGGTCTTCACCATCTCCCAGTATCTTCTGCAGACCTGAAATGACACAAAAGTTATAAAGAATATACCTCTTGTGAAGGCCTGCACAGAAAGCGTCTCCGCTTTGCTGAACCCCTGTTCCAGAATCATCTTCTTTCCGAAGATCTCCGGGGTCATGTCAGGGACTATTCCGTCCACCTCCTTCAGCTGCAGCACGACCGTCTGCTTCATCCAAGGCTCCAGTGCTGGGAGCCCGTCTGCAGGCTGGTCTGGCTTGGCTGGTCCTGGTCGGCTGGTGCCGGCCAGGGTAGAGGCAGGGGTTGAGGCAGCGGCATTCCCGGGCTCGGAGGAAGTGGCTGGAACGGGGTTCTTCTTCTCCTTGCTGGTCTTCTTATCGCTCTTCCCCATCGTCGAGGAGTTGGATGTCGCTTCAGGTGTCCTTAGGCGGCTTCCTTCTGGTTCCTCGACGTCTTCGCTCTTTTTCGTAGCCTTTACAAAGGCTCTAGCATCTACTGCCCGGAGGTAGTAATGTGGAGTGGGGGAGGAGGGAAGATCGCAATCTCGTTCCCTGTGGGGGCTAAGCCTCTAACCCAATAGCAGCAAGTAGGTGAAGCTGAATTTAATCAATGATCCTACCAGGCCAAGCAGAGGGTACCCCACAAGGATCAATTGGCTTGGATAGATGCAAGTGGTTCTCAACGTCCTAGCTGTGAAGCAGAGACACCCCTAAGGGCTAAAGTCGATACTACACTTGATCTTAGCCAAAAGGCGGTTGGTGCTGGTCAGATGTCCGATGAACATCAGGCAGCGCTGAACCCATTCTCAGTCAGGCAGGAATGTTACCCACCCACGTGGTAGGCTGCGATCTTACTCTCCCTGCACGGGGAGATCCATCACACATGAAGCCTGGGAAGAAGAGAGTCTGGGGCGGGTCTTTGGTTTCTTTTATAGACCTTCCCAGCAATCTCCCTGATGGTAGCAAAGACCCCTGGGATATGTGGTTCGGGCGTATAGCCATGCAGGGGAATAGCCATTTGGTGGAACTACTAATCCCATAATCCCTTTGGTTGGGCTCACAAATATGATGTCAGTTTAGTAACACCAGGCACTAGAGGGATAATATAATATACAGATAGGGCAGCGAATAACCGTTCGTTGCAATTTTAGTCCATATTGCTACATCTATATATTTGCTATGCTGGCAGTTTTACCAATCTTGACAAACTGTTTTTTTTTCTTCTTTCTTTTCCTAGTTTTAAAGTAGATGTATAGCCAAAGTTTTGTTTCTTCCTTCTAGATAGTCTAGGTAAGTAAACCCCAGTCAGTTTTTCTTTTTGCCTCTACCTCATTGGGGAGATTTTTCTTCAATATCTTTCACAATGATGCAACAGAAAAAGATAGGGGATCGCTGTGTTAGAGGGAAATTCAGTTATCAGACAGTTGCCAATGTAACAGGTGTCCCTTTTGGAAGATTTACCTTAACCGGTTCCCGACCGCCTCACGCAGATATACTGCTGCAGAATGGCTCCCCTGAGTGAAATCCCATATGGGTACGTCCATTCCTTTAGCGGCCACCAAAGGGCACGCGCTTGCTGCCGGAGGTGCGCGTGCCCGCTGCACGGCGGGGCCGGCAGGCACGATCGCCACCGGCCACGCGTGATCGCATGCATGAGCACCAGCATGGGGATTTGTGTGTGTCAGGGAAGAGGAGCCATATCGTTTGTTCCTACTTAGTAGGAAAAACGACATGTCTCCTCTCCTAGTCAATCCTATCCCCCCACAGTTATAACACACTGAAGGAACATACAATTAACCCATTGATCGCCCCCTAGTGTTAACCCCTTCCCTGCCAGTGACATTTACACAGTAATCAGTGCATTTTTATAGCACTGATCTCTGAATAAATGCCAATGGTCTCAAAAAAGTGTCAAAAGTCTCCGATCTGTCCGTCGCAATGTCGCAGTACCGCTAAAAAACGCAGATCACTGTCAATACTAGTAAAAAAATTATAATAATAAAAATGCCATTAATCTTTCCCGTAGTTTGTAGGCACTATAACTTTTGCACAAACCAATCAATATCCGCTTATTGCGATTTTTTTTACCAAAAATATGTAGTCGAATACATTTTTGCCTTAACAGATGAAGAAATTTGTTTTTTAAAAAAGTTTGGGGTATATTTATTATAGAAAATTGTAAAAAATATTGTTTTTTGTTTTTTTTTCAAAATTGTGGCTCTTTTTGTGTTTATAGCGCAAAAAATAAAAACCGCAGAGGTGATCAAATACCAGCAAAAGAAAGCTCTATTTGTGGGTGTAACGACACCCCGAGTATGAAAGGGGTTAAAGTCGTTTAGGACATTCCATACCCAAACACAAAGGCAGCTACCGAACACTTCCATCAGCCGAACAAGGAACCCATACAAATAATTCTCCCCCAAATACGAGACAAGGATCTGTCTTGAGGTTCAAGCAGGAATCAAATCTTTATCCAAACACATGTTTTACAGATCACACTTCAAAACATTTCCCCCCACCCTTGGAAAACAGGGCAGGTTAAACTGTCCAATGACAATGTTCACACAGGTCAGATGTGTTTAAATTCTCATGAGTAAACAGTCTTAGCAGGGGGGCTGCTGGAGGAATCCCCCCTCCCTCCATAGAGATAAACATCCCATAATCCAAGGCAGACAGACACAATAGAACATTGGAATACAGCCACACCCCAAACTAGCACACCAAATAGTACACGACATAATGAGACAGCACACATTATATATACATATATACAGCAGTGAGTCTGACTAGCACAGATCATAGTGGGGTTCTCATTCACCCTGTGCCCCTATTAGTGACTCTGGTCACAATGGCATATGCCGGGTCCCCAGAGTCTGTGTGTCTTGGGGGACATGGACCTGAATCTAAAGTAATGCCATCTCAAGGGTCCCCAGGCATACAGCTCACAAAGAGCACTGTTCCCCCAAATGCCAGGGCCCATAATCGGTCGGCAAGAGGCTAGCATTCAGTCCCCTCTAAAAGCCTCTGTCCCGGCTAGGTCTGTCACAGTGGGAAAAAAAGAACGCAAATTTAGTTTGGGTACAGTGTTGAACGACAATTGTCAGTTAAAGTGGCGCAGTGCCAAATTGTAAAAAGTGCTCTGGTCAGGAAGGGGGTAAAATCTTCCGGTCTGAAATGGTTAAATTGATACTTAAAGGGGTTGTTCAGGCTGGCCCCTTTTTGCAGGTATAGATGTGTAAAACATTACAAATAAGTAACTATACTGTTTAAAATCCAGTAATACACTGTCTCACCCTGCTCTGCACATGCTCAGTCGCTCTCCATTTTTGGCATTGTGCTGAAAATCAGAACCACTATAGACCAGTCTGATGACAGTCTGAAGAGTTAGGCTCCATTCACACTAGCGCGTTTTTTTATGCATTTTGCATTTTGCAGAAATGCATGGGAATTTTTTAATATGGGTTCCTATGGAACATGTTCACATCAATGCCTTTTTGTTTCTCTGCATTTTTGGAAAGGGTCGGGGACTTTTTTTCATGCAAAATGCAGCGTTTTGCATGTAATGGATTTCAATGGACAAGCATCAAAAACGCAAGTGCAGCGTTTTTGCAGCGTTTTTGATGCGTTTTTGGTGCGTTTTTGATGCGTTTTTGCCGTTTTTTGTTTTTTTTTTTTTTTTTTTTTTTTTTTAATTTTTTTTTTTAATTTTTTTTAAGACTGTAAAAAAAAATGTAAAAAAAAAAAAAAACGCAAAACGCAAATCGCGGCAAAATCGCGGCAAAAACGCGGCTCAAAAACGTGGCAAGCATAAGGCTCTGTTTCCACTAGTGCGACTTTTCATGCGACTTGGGACTGAAAAGTCGCATGACAAATTGTTTCCCATGATTTCCAATGAGTACCGTTCATATCTGTGCGACTTCAAGTCGCAGCGACTTCAAAGTAGTCCCTGCACTACTTTGGTCCCACTTTGATGCGACTTGAGGTCCATAGATACAGGCATTGCTTCAAATCGCGGTAAAAAGTCGCGGTAAAATCGCGGTAAAAAATCGCGGCAAAATCGCGCGACTTTGGGGACGCACTAGTGGAAACATAGCCTAAGGCTCGATTCACACCTATGCATATTGCTTTTGAGCGTTTTTGGAGGTTTTTTTTTCATGCTTGCCACGTTTTTGAGCCGCGTTTTTGCCGCGATTTTGCCGCGATTTTGCCGAGATTTGCGTTTTGCGTTTTTTTTTTTTTTACATTTTTTTTTTACAGTCTTAAAAAAAATTAAAAAAATAAAAATAAAAAAAAAAACGGCAAAAACGCATCAAAAACGCATAAAAAACGCTGCAAAAAGAAGAGGGAAATAAAGAGAGCCGTATTGAAAGCATTTTAAGGACACAAGCAGTAACTATATATGTATCAATAACTCATTCTCTCCCCCTCTATACCTCCCCTTCTACACCATTACTTTCCCCCTCATCTTGGGGATCCCTCCCTACTCTCTCTCCTTCCTGAAACACCTAATTGCTCTTTCTACTCACCTGTGCCTCTCCTCACTCAGCCCTAACGTTATCAATATGATACCGATTACGTTGAACCACCTTCACGAAGCTGATTTGGTCTTCTTAGGAGACATGTTGTTTTCTTTTTTCCTTCTCTTTTTCTAGTTTTATCTCCGCCATGACTTATCCTCTACTCACGGTTTTTATTTCTCTTATTATTTAAACTTTTAGACCAACGGATTGCTTATGACTGTCTGGAAACCGACAGGGACGTGCTCAGGTAAGCGAACTATATCCACAAAACATGCGCATACACACACACACTACCCAGTGGAACAAACTGTTCATTCCACTCAGAATTTAATGTATGTCCCTCATAACACCACGGAGCACGTCCCCCTCGGCACCAGAGAAAGAATATAGAGGACTTACCTCTACATTTACAGGTATGATTATAATTGTTATTCAATCACTAGATTCAACTTATTAAGGTTAAAGTTAACTATTAGATTATGGTTTAACCTGGGTCAGAATGATTACTGTTCCACAAAACACCCTCTATACTCCTCTGTTCTCCCAAACGGGAATTATAGTAATGACTCAGATAACCGAGCGTTAAGCAACATTTCACACAAGTTACAAACTGGCCTACAGATCAATACACAGCCACATAACATCCCATTAAAGAAATGATGAGTTTTTCTAGAAACGCCTCCTCCTCCAAGGCAAAACAGAAATATATGACTCAAGACACCCTTCGTAATATACAGATCCACCACTTCCTTACTACAAATATATAGCTCGAAACCATAGTCAGACAAGACTTTATCACTTAGTCGGGCACACAATTAAACACTCAAATCATAATTAGCAGAACCCCGATCTATTAACCAAAAATTTCCACTATCAGCCTTTTATGACCTCCTTGGGACACAGGACTTCCACCATCGGTTGAACGTCACCTTCCACTCCCACAAACAGCGGAATCAAGTAGACTCCGTTGATCCACACCGGTACACCGCAAATTTAGTTAGTGGGTTTGCAGGCAATCCCACACAACCGGTTATCCCTTCGTATTTTTCCTTGCCTCACCCTCTTGCACATCCTCCTCTCCCCTATCCCACCTCTCCACTCCACCTCCTACTCACATCTCTTCTTCTCCTCAAATCACCCTCTCAACCCAGTGCCCTTATCAACTATCTCCCAATCTCTGACTTCTCTTTAGAGAACCATATATCCGAGTGCTCACGCTCTATACAGATTACAATGGCACCTCGCCAGGCATTGCCCACATCTACTTCGTTGAAGGTAATCTCTCTTAACGCAAAAGGTTTAAATATCCCTGAAAAGCGATCGCAGCTGCTCGCGTACATGCGTAGTGCGAAAGCAGACGTGATCTATATACAGGAGACTCACTTCAGTAGCACAAATATCCCTAAACTGACGAACCATTTCTTCCCGCATTGCTACCACGCTACCTCACCTAATTCAAAGACGAAAGGGGTCTCTATACTTCTTTCCAAAAAAGTCCCACTGCAAATATCAGACACCCTGTCAGACGAACAGGGTAGGTACATCTTCCTTAAAGGCACTTACAAACAAAAGCCAATCACCCTAGCAAACATTTACAGCCCCAATACTTCCCAAGTCCCCTTCTTCCGTACAGTGACAAGAGAACTTACATACTTCCAGGAAGGCCTCCTGATCTTAGGGGGAGATTTTAATGTCCCCCTGGATCCATTAATAGACACCTCTACAGGAAAATCCCACCTACCGTACAGAGCCCTAAAGCAGATCAAAAACTGCCTACAGGAATTATCACTACATGATACTTGGCATACCCTCCACCCGAAAGTCAAAGACTATACCTTCTTCTCGACCCCACACAATAAATATTCTCGTATTGACTATTTGTTTCTTTCACAACAGGACCTTCCAACACTAATAACAGCTACCATAGACCCCATGACGTTCTCAGACCATCACCCTATTTCTATATCACTCACTTTCCCGGACACCCCCAGCAGATCTTACATCTGGAAACTAGACCACACACTTCTAACGGACGAACTCCAGGTAGAAGAAATTCGCTCATGCCTAAAGAATTATTTCTTAGAAAACAACACCCCAGATACAACCCCCCTGACACAATGGGAGGCGCACAAATGTGTCATAAGGGGGAAATTGATCTCCCTTTCAGCTTCTATTAAAAAAGCCAAGAAAGCCAATCTATCCAATCTATTCACAAAACTGAAAAAACTCGAGACTGCACATAAACAAACTCTAGCACAACAAACTCTTACGGAACTAACAGAGGTTCGCACACTTATCAAGGAAGAACTACACGCCACTCTCAAGAAAAAATTCATTCTCTCGCACAAATTATTCTACGAGTTTGGTAACAAGAGCGGTCGACTCCTTGCACGTGCCCTACGCAAACAAAAAGCCAATAATACGATCCACCAAATACAATCCAATACCGGTACAACCCTCACACATAACGAGGACATAGCACAGGAATTCACAAAATATTACTCCTCTCTCTATGATTTACGCGTATCCGAACCCACCTCCACACCAGCTTCACTAAGAACCCAAAACATCAATTCATTTCTAGCTCAATATGCTCCCCAGAAAATAGCTCCAGAGATAGCGACAACTCTTGACGCCCCAATCTCACACATGGAATGGACACAGGCAATCAGCCAACTCAAACCTGGCAAAAGCCCAGGCCCAGATGGCCTCCCAGCGGTCTACTACAAGACATTTACTGAAACCCTCCAAAATCCTTTCCTTAGGACCTTCAACTCGCTTTCCCCCACAAATCCCCTCTCAGGTGGACTGCTAGAAGCCCATATAACAGTCATCCCCAAAGAAGGAAAAGACCCCTCCCTCACTAGCAATTACAGACCCATTTCATTGTTAAACGTAGACATAAAAATATTTTCAAAAATAATAGCCAACA
Source organism: Lithobates septentrionalis (assembly GCA_037952835.1). Classification (NCBI taxonomy): domain Eukaryota; kingdom Metazoa; phylum Chordata; class Amphibia; order Anura; family Ranidae; genus Lithobates; species Lithobates septentrionalis. Next base: position 1,293,181 of record JBBDGP010000832.1, read on the forward strand.
GACTACTTACCCTTCTGCCCTCACTCATATCCCACGACCAAGTAGGTTTCATCCCTGGCCGTGAAGCCAGGGACAACACAAACAAAGCAATTAACCTGCACTATTTAATTACCCATACCAAACAAAAAGGCTTTTTCCTGTCGCTTGATGCCGAAAAGGCGTTCGACAGAGTATCTTGGGATTACATGTCAGCAGTCTTACAAGCCATAGGACTTGGCCCTCATTTGATTGGACTGATTATGGCACTATACACTAATCCCTCTGCTAAAGTGAGGGTCAATGGTACTCTGTCGGACGCCTTTCCCATCCGTAACGGAACAAGACAGGGGTGTCCACTGTCACCCATATTGTTTGTACTAACCCTCGAACCCTTTCTAAGGAAACTTTCACTTAACCCAGACATAAAAGGTATCCAATCTCCTAAAAAGGAATACAAATATGCGGCATACGCAGATGACATACTACTGTTCCTAACTCAACCATTAACCACTCTGCCAATTTTACTAGCTGAATTTAAGCTCTTCCAAACCCTATCTAATCTGAAGATCAATTTCTCCAAATCATTCGCACTTAACATATCCCTAACCCAGAATCTAGTAAACCAATGTAAAAATAATTTCCCATTCCGATGGAGACAAGACTCAATATCATATTTAGGTATCCAGATCCCGACCACACTCTCCGACTTATACGCCAAAAACCTTCTTCCCTTACTAAACAGGCTATCCTCTGATCTAGAAACATGGAACAAGCCGACATTTTCATGGTTCGGCAGAGCAGCTATCCTGAAGATGAATGCACTTCCCCGAATATTATACCTCCTACAGACGATCCCGATACAGATCCCTCCCCTGTTCTTCAAAACATACAGGCAAATCAGCTCCAATTTCTTATGGGGCAAAAATAGACATAGAGTTAGTCACACCATACTCTCTCGTCCGAAAAATCTGGGAGGAATAGGCCTTCCAAACATCCTCAATTACCATGCAGCCACCCATCTAACCAGGATAGTTGACTGGAACGCTCATACCCAACAAAAAGATTGGGTCTCCCTAGAAGCCTCCTTCACGAAGCTAGATTTGAATTCTCTCCCTTGGATTTTCCCCAAACATATTCCACAAGACATTCAAGTCCACCCAACGATTGGCCCCACCTTGCGCTGTTTTCATGCGATATGTAAGACTACCCCGATCTCCTCCACCCCCAGTCCATTGACTCCTATTAAACTGAACCCAGACTTCCCACTGGGTATGCACCACCAATTTCTTTCTGACAATCTACCACAGGGACAAATTAGAGCCCACCAATTTCTCCAACAAGGCAAACTACTCCCTGCAACGCAAATCGCAACACGCTTTGAACGGATACCTATACCAAGTTGGACGTTCACAATGCTAGCCCATTATCTCCAAATCCTAGACAAAACAGGTCAATGCTCTAGACAGCTCACTCCTTTTGAAACATTATGTACCAAAACAACACAACAAACACATCTTATCTCTCAAATACACAACCTCCTCTACACTGACCACAAACCTAAGGACACTCAATACTGCAGAAAATGGGAAAAAGATCTAGACTTACAAATCTCGGAAGAGAGCTGGGAACATATATTTTCGAACATACACAAAGGCTCAATGAATGTCTCCACTCAAGAGAATGGGTACAAAATACTATCAAGATGGTACCATACCCCAACACTGTTACATAAATTCAAAGCTGACATGCCTGAAACATGTTGGAGGTGCCACCAAGAGAGAGGCACACTACTACATATTTGGTGGTCCTGCCCCCCACTACAAGCCTTCTGGTCAGAGGTCTGCAGAATTACTGAACAGATTACCACTTATAGCCCAGATTTCACCCCTGCCCAATTTCTCCTACACCTTTCCTCTTTACCACACAATACTTACAACAAATCACTGATGATGCACTTGATCAACGCAGCAAGGCAATGCATCCCAATACACTGGAAATCAAACAAGATTCCCTCTCTGAAAGAATGGTTCGTCAGAATAAACAAAGTAGCAGAGATGGAAAAATTAATACAGATAGCAAGAGACACACCGACAAAATTTAGCAACAAATGGGCATGCTGGCTTCACTTCCAATCTTTACCAGAATACGAGACCATTCTGAATTCCCCTATATAAGAGTCGAGATAGACAGTTACATTACTCACAAACAACCAACATACATATATCTTAGTCCCCCTTCCAGATGAAAATTTAACCCCCTTTGAAAATATCCCAGGACCTAGAATATATATTGAACATATCGCACCTACAAAGAGAAGTCAGAGATTTCCCCCCCCCCCCCCCCCCCGCCATCCCCATCCTTTAGGCACACCCCAACCCCTTCCTACCCTCTTACCTTCTTTCATACCTCCTTTACTTTCTTCTACACCCTCTCCCTTTCCCTTGCCTGAAATATTAAACATCCTGAAGAGTAACTAAGATGCCCATGCCGTATACTAATTATCTACCCAACTAAGGCAATACTACCAAGAGACAAAAGGTCATACCAAACACGAATATTGACTGGCCCCTTACACATTAATTGATAAATGTATCACCCCGCTGATAGAGCTCTCCCATAAAAGGCAAATCAACTTGTTAATACACACAAACTCTATCACGGATTGTAGAGCATTCCTTAAAAGGAATTTCAATTTTAGTGCCGAATGGACTTACCCAAGGACACCTGTGGGGCACACATCCCCCTATTACATGGTTAATTAAGTTTATTTTCCTGTAGCACGGCTGGGAATAATACGAAATGAAAAAACTGTATACTTTAACATTCCCATGTTTACTGTTTACTGTTTACTGTAACACAATTGCTGTAAAGATTCTATGATACTCAATAAAATTCTTTGAAACAAAAAACGCTGCAAAAACGCTGCAAAAACGCTGCACTTGTGTTTTTGATGCTTGTCCATTGAATTCTATTACATGCAAAACGCTGCATTTTGCATGAAAAAAAGTCCCTGACCCTTTCCAAAAATGCAGAGAAACAAAAAGGCATTGATGTGAACATGTTCCATAGGAACCCATGTTAAAAAATTCCCGTGCATTTCTGCAAAATGCAAAATGCATCAAAAAACGCGCTAGTGTGAATGGAGCCTTACTGCTGCTTAGGTGCTCTGGGCTTCAGAAATGGCAGCCTCCAGCAAGAAGAACCAGGAGCAATGCTGGAGGCAATTTACAGCACACACTCATTTCGGTAGCATATTTATTAATGTGCATTGTTTGTTCCTTGCTAAAGAACATTATTTTTTATCAAGTTGTTATGGGTAAAGTTCAGTTTTAAGTAGCAAAAGTGTTACTCTCAGTGATTTGATTTGTCCTTTAAAAAAAGTCCAAATTGTTAAAAAAAGATCACTTGTGCATTTACTCAATCAGTCTTTTGTATATTAGTTCTTTATGATTATCATAACAGGGGGTGTCTTTTTGCCTTCAAACTTCTGTACTAAACAGTGGGGTTGATTTAGTAAAATCGGAGAGTGCAAAATCTGGTGCAGTTCTGCATAAAAAACAATCAGCTTCCAGGTTTTATTTTGTTAAAGCTTAACCACTTTCCGCAAATCGCAGTAGCTGTACGTTGGTACTTTGACGCTAGATACCGTTGTTATAGCAGCAGCTAGCTGCCATAACCCCGGTATTTTCAGCAACGGCGGGCGGCTCTCTTTAAGACAAAATTGGTCTTTGTGGTGGATTCGCCGCAAGATCACTTTTATTGGGGCCGGGAGAGGGCACCCTCCCTCCGCGCTCTGGTCATCTTCTCCGCTTACCATAGCCGTCGGTAGCGGCGGATACGATTGCGTCCTCTCCCCTGACAGGCCTGGAGCTGCGTGAGGGAAAGATGGCCTCCGCTCATCTAAAATTGGATGATGGAAGCTACGTCAAATGTCAGTTTGCCCAATGATCTTAAAGGGGAAAAAACTTTTTTTGAAAAAAAAAGACATTTTATTTATTTTTATTGCATTTAAGTGTAAATGTGAGATCTGAGGGTTTTTTTTGACCCCAGATCTCACATTAACCACTTAACGACCACGCCATAGCTGAATGGTGGCTACAGCGTGGCTCGATAACCCTGGGAGGGCGTACATTGACGTCCTCCCAGAATCCCGCTCCCGCACCCCCTGGGGCACACACCTGGGAATGTCCGTGACCGCCAGGGCCAGAGGACCTGGCGCATCACGGATCACAGTAAATGCTGACCGCGGCTGTTAACCACTTGATCGCTCCGTAACATGACGGAGCAATCACTTGTAAACAAACCTGTAATCATGTCCGGTTCCTCTCTCCCCTCTTAGTACAGTGTGAAAGGAGAGGGGAGAGGTCCGGTGCAGCAGCGCTGTGGGCTGGATCTGTAGTGCCCACAGTGCTGATCTGTGCCCATTGCAGCCTCATCCAGCCATCCATCCATCCATGCTCAGCCATCCATGATGTCATACTCATCCAGCAATCCATCCATGCTCAGCCATCCATCCATACTTAGCAAAACTCATCCATTCATCCATACTCAGCAATACTCATCCATCCATGCTCAGCCATTGATCCATAGTCAGCAATACTCATCCATCCACACTCAGTCATCCCATCCACCCGCATCCATACTCAGCCATACCTAGCAATACTCAGCCATAGCCAGCAATACTTAGCCATACCCAGCTAGGAGCGGATCCAGGGGGGGGCAACGGGGCAATTGCCACCCCTGAGAAATTAGTTGAAGGCGGATGGGAGTCTGAGGAGGCGGCTCCGCGGGTGGATGACAGAGTGGGCAGCTCTGTGGGCGGGTGACAGAGTGAGCTGCCAGGTGGCTCGGTGTGTGAGCGAGCGGGCGGCTCGGCCTTGGTTGTGGGTGAGAGAGTGGGCTGTCAGGTGGGCGGCTCTGTGGGTGAGCGGGCGGCTGGCCAATTAACGAGCTGGCGGGCAGGGGAGCAGAGAGATGACATCATCTCTCACTGCCCTGTGCCCTCCCTGCATCCCTGCAGTAACTTCCGCCCTCACTGTGCAGAGATGATGCAATCTCTCTGCTGCCTGACTTAGCAGACAAGTGACAGGTGACGTGGCAAGTGACAATCCGCAAGATGTGGCAGGTGACGTGGCAAGTGACAATCCGCAAGGTGTGGCAGGTGATGTGGCAAGTGACACACTCTGGGCTCCCACTGATTCTGCATAATGGTGAGTTGAACTATTTCATTTTATATAATAATGTAATAATATAAATAATGAGCTTCAATCATCCTGACACCATAACAACCATGGTGCCGGGATGATTAAAGCGCTAACACCAGCCATTTCCCCGATAAATTGCCAGCAAAAAAAACTATTTTCTGGCAGTGCCCCTCCCGAGACTAGACTCTGGATCCACCCCTGTACCCAGCAATACTCAGCCATACCCAGCAATACTCAGCCATTCTCAGCCATACTCAGCCGTTCTCAGCCATACTCAGCCGTTCTCAGCCGTTCTCAGCCATACTCAGCCGTTCTCAGCCATACTCAGCCGTTCTCAGCCATACCCAGCCGTACTCAGCCGTACTCAGCTGTACCCAGCCATGCTCAGCCATACCCAGCTGTACCCAGCCTTACTCAGCCATACTTAGCCGGACCCAGCCGTACTCGGCCATACCCAGCCGTGCCCAGCCGTACCCAGTCATACTCAGCCGTACCCAGCCATCCCATCCATACCCATCCATACTCAGCCATACTCAGCCGTACCCAGCCATACTCAGCTGTACTCAGCCGTACTCAGCTGTACTCAGCCGTACTCAGCTGTACTTAGCCATACTCAGCTGTACCCAGCCATACTCAGCCGTATCCAGCCATACTTGGTCGTACCCGGCCGTACTTAGCCATACTCATTCATGCACAGTCATCCCATTTATACTCATCCATCCCCATCCATGGCTCATTCATTCCCGATCATGCTCATCCATGCCACATCAGTTCTCATCCATGCCACATCCATGCCACTACAGTGCCTCACAAAAGTGTAATAGGTAGTCAAATTAGATTTGAAACGTATGCCCCTAGAACACCTGATGGTGCTCCCTGCATGTTGGGCCTCTCTATGTGGCCAGGCTGTGTAAAAGTCTCCCACATGTGGTATCGCCGTACTCAGGAGGAGTAGGAGAATCTATTTTGGGGTGTAATTTTTGGTATGTACATGCTATGTGTTAGAAATACTGTATAAATAGACAACTTTGTGTAAAAAAAAATGCGTTTTCATTTTCTTTAAATTTAATTTTCCAAAAACTTGTAGAAAAAAATGACATGTTCAAAAGACTCATTAAGCCTCATAGATTATACAATGGGTTGTTTTCTTTCCAAAATGGGGTCATTTTTGGGGCGTTTCCATTGTCCTGGTGCTCCAGGGCCTTCAAAAGTGTAAGAGGTAGTCAAGAAATTATATGTGTAATTTATGCTCCAAGAACGCCTGACAGTGCTCCCTGCATGTTGGGCCTCTTTATTAGGGATGAGCCGAACACCCCCCTGTTCGGTTCGCACCAGAACATGCGAACAGGAAAAAAATTTGTTCGAACACGCGAACACCGTTAAAGTCTATGGGACACGAACATGAATAATCAAAAGTGCTAATTTTAAAGGCTAATATGCAAGTTATTGTCAATAAAAGTGTTTGGGGACCTGGGTCCTGCCCCAGGGGACATGAATCAATGCAAAAAAAAGTTTTAAAAACGGCCGTTTTTTCAGGAGCAGTGATTTTAATAATGCTTAAAGTCAAACAATAAAAGTGTAATATCCCTTTAAATTTCATACCTGGGGGGTGTCTATAGTATGCCTGTAAAGGGGTGCATGTTTCCCGTGTTTAGAACAGTCTGACAGCAAAATGACATTTTGAAGGAAAAAACACATTTAAAACTACCGCGGCTATTGCATTGCCGACAATACACATAGAAGTTCATTGATAAAAACGGCATGGGAATTCCCCACAGGGGAACCCCGAACCAAAATAAAAAAAAAAAAAAATGATGTGGGGGTCCCCCTAAATTCCATACAAGGCCCTTCAGGTCTTCATGACGGGACTTCCCTGTGGCATTCCCCGTGACGTCACAGGGAAGTCCCGTCATGTCACCGTGCGTCAGAGGGGGGCGGGGTCACCGGGTGGCCCCGCCCCCCGTTATTTAAGAACCGTCAGACGAAGAGACGCCGTCACACAGCGGGAGCCTCCCTCCATGCCAGCATGGCTGCGGAGCGGCCCGCAGAAGACATGAAGAAGAGAAGAAGGAAGAAGAGATGAAGAAGAAGATGAAGAAGAAGATGAAGAAGAGAAGAAGATGAAGAGAAGAGCGGGAGCCTCCCCTCATGCCATGGGTGCGGAGCGGCCCGAGGAGAAGAAGATAGAAGACGCCGCGGAGAAGATGCTGGACGAGAACGCCGGAGGAAGAACCAGAAGAGCCAGAAGAACCAGAAGAAGAAGAAGATGAAGGAAGAAAGAAGAAGCATTTAAATAAAGGAATTGTCAAAAACTGTCTCTTGTCATTTTTAACATTTTTGACAGTTTTTTAGTGAAATGGTAGGGGTAAGTACCCCCTTACCATTTCACACAGGGGGGGGGCCGGGATCTGGGGGTCCCCTTGTTAAAGGGGGCTTCCAGATTCCGATAAGCCCCCCGCCCGCAGACCCCCACAACCACCGGCCACGGTTGTGAGGATGAGGCCCTTGTCCTCATCAACATGGGGACAAGGTGTTTTGGGGGGCTACCCCAAAGCACCCTCCCAATGTTGAGGGCATGTGGCCTGGTACGGTTCAGGAGGGGGGGGGGCCGCACTCTCGTCCCCCCTCTTTTCCTGCGGCCTGCCAGGTTGCGTGCTCGGATAAGGGTCTGGTATGGATTTTTAGGGGGACCCCACGCCGTTTTTTTTTTTTTTTTTTGGCGTGGGGTTCCCCTTAAAATCCATACCAGACCTGAAGGGTCTGGTATGGAATTTAGGGGGAACCCCACGTCAATTTTTTTTTTAAATTTTGGCTGGGGTTCCCCTTAATATCCATACCAGACCTGAAGGGCCTTGTATGGAATTTAGGGGGACCCCCACATCATTTTTTTTTTTTTATTTTGGTTCGGGGTTCCCCTGTGGGGAATTCCCATGCCGTTTTTATCAATGAACTTCTATGTGTATTGTCGGCAATGCAATAGCCGCGGGTAGTTTTAAATGAGTTTTTTCCTTCCAAATGTCATTTTGCTGTCAGACTGTTCTAAACACAGGAAACATGCGCCCCTTTACAGGCATACTATAGACACCCCCCAGGTACGAAATTTAAAGGGATATTACACTTTTATTGTTTGACTTTAAGCATTAATAAAATCACTGCTCCTGAAAAAACGTCCGTTTTTAAAACTTTTTTTTGCATTGATCCATGTCCCCTGGGGCAGGACCCGGGTCCCCAAACACTTTTTATGACAATAACTTGCATATAAGCCTTTAAAATTAGCACTTTTGATTTCTCCCATAGACTTTTAAAGGGTGTTCCGCAGCATTCGAATTTGCCGCGAACACCCCAAATTGTTCGCTGTTCGGCGAACTTGCGAACAGCCAATGTTCGAGTAGAACATGAGTTCGACTCGAACTCGAAGCTCATCCCTACTCTTTATGTGGCCACGCTGTGTAAAAGTCTCACGCATATGGTATCGCCATACTCATGAGGAGTAGTAGAATGTGTTTTGGGATATAATTTGTGCTATGCATATGCTGTTTGTGAGAAATAACCTGCTAATATAACAATTTTGTGGGGAAAAAAAAGAAAAAAAAAGAATTGTGGGAAAAAATTACAACGTCAAAAAACTCACCATGCCTCTTACTAAATACCTTGGAATGTCTACTTTCCAAAAGGGGGTCATTTGGGGGGTATTTGTACTTTCCTGGCTTTTTAGGGTCTCAAGAAATGAGGAATGGCTGTCAGTGCATCAGGTGTGATCAATTTTCAGAGATTGGTACCATAGCCTGTAGACTTTATGGGGTTGATTTACTAAAATTAGACAGTGCAAAATCTGGTGCAGCTGTGCATGGTAGCCAATCAGCTTCTAACTTCAGCTTGTTTAATTAAGCTGTGACATAAAAACCTGGAAGCTGATTGGTTTCTTTGCAGAGCTGCACCAGATTTTGCACTCTCCAGTTTTAGTAAATCAACCCCTATAACTTTCACAAAGACCAAATAATATACACCAATTTGGGTTATTTTTACCAAAGATATGTAGCAGTATCAATTTTGGCCAAAATTTATGAAGAAAAATTACTAATTTGCAAAAAATTTTAACAGAAACGAAGAAAAATGCATTTCTTTACAGATTTTTCGGTCTTTCTTTTATAGCGCAAAAAATAAAAAACCCAGCGGTGATTAAATACCACCAAAAGAAAGCTCTATTTGTGTGAAAAAAAGGACAACAATTTCATATAGATACAGTGTTGCATGACTGAGTAATTGTCATTCAAAATGTGAGAGTGCCGAAAGCTGAAAATTGGTCTTGTTAGGAAGGGATGTTTACATCCCTTGTAATAGGAATAAAAGTGACCTTTTTTTTTTTTTTTAAAGGACAGTGTAAAAATAAAAAAAATAAAAGTAAAATAAATAGTAAAAAAAAAAATGTAAAGAGCCCCATCCCGCCGAGCTCGCACGCAGACGTGAACGCAGACGTGAACGCATGCGTAAGTCGCGCCCGCATATGAAAACGTTGTCTAAACTAAACATGTGAGGTATCGCAGTGATCATTAGAGTGTGAGCAATAATTCTAGCACTAGACCTCCTCTGTAAATCAAAACTGGTAACCTGTAGAAATTTTTAAACGTCACTTATGGAGATTTTTAATGGTCACAGTTTGTCGTCATTCCACGAGCGGGTGCAATTTTGAAGCATGACATGTTGGGTGTCAATTTACTCGGTATAACATTATCTTTCACAATATAAGAATAAAATTGGGCTAACTTTACTTTGCTCTTATTTTTTAAGTCAAAAAAAGTGTATCTTATCCAATAAAATCACGCTTGTAAGACCGCTGCGCAAATACAGTGTGACATAAACTATTGCAATGACCGCCATTTTATTCTCTAGGGTGTCTGAAAAAATATATATATAATATTTGGGGGTTCTAAGTAATTTTCTAGCAAAAAGAAACGGATTTGAACTTGTAAACAACAAGTGTCAAAAAGAGGCTCAGTCCTTAAGTGGTTAATTGAACAAGCTAAAGTTAGAAGCTGATTGGCCACCATGCACAGCTGCACCAGATTTTGCACTCTCCAGTTTTAATAAATCAACCCCAATGCATTTCTTTGGCCGCTCAGAATGTTGGATGGTCTTTCTTCTTAGATTTATATTGTGGCGAACGTTGCCCCCTGTGGCATCAATTGCTTAATCTTTCCAGCTGAATCTTTTTTTTCAGTTTGTTTTATCAATAATTAACAAAGAAGGCCCACCGAGAGCAACTGATAACGTACATTTGCAAGACTGCCAATAAAGGTTCTAGCCAAGGATGTTCATTTGCATATGTCCACATTTGTCCTTTGCAGCGGGTCTTTTAACTTAATTTAAATACAGGTAATAAAGAGAAAAAAAGGTTGTTATTAGAGGTGAATGGAGTAAATCCAGACACTCATATATGACTCATATCAACCAGATCCTATAAATATACCCCTATGATATGCACTGTTAGTGCCTTTCAGGAGCTGAAACGGCATAACTATAACTGTCCAGCAGAGGGCAGAGCTGTGATATGTTCATAATTATGAGCTACAGCCTCAGGTTTGCTCATTGCTGTCTTAGATTCTCTAGCTGTACACAGTTTGTGGGGCACATAGAGTAGACATGTGCAGAACTACAAAATTCCTTTTGTTTCATTTCGGATAGATTTGTTATGTTACTGGGAGGGAGGAGGGACTAAGGGGGGAGGAAAGAAAGGGGGGGGGGGGGGGCAGAACACCGGAACAGGGGACAAAACAGACATAATTGCAGCCCAAGATGTGCCCACCAACAGTAGCAACAAAACCTACTATTAAACCTAATGAGACAGTATAAGGATGGAACAATTAGGAAGGTGGCAAGTAAATGTAAATGCAAAATGTGATCAGGTGAGGCAGGAGACTTAACATAGGTAATAAGGAGCAGAGAAGATAATAAAGCTAAGCTGGTAGAGCTTGACCGTGTGCTTCTATCCCTGATTATATTCAATAAATGGAGAAGGTTTGGGGGAATAGGGACTTTCAGGAAGCCAAGGCCTGGTAAGGCCATGTATAAATAGAGAATAACACATGAAATAGAGTCGGCCGCACACCCCAAACAGTATTGCAGAAGAACAAAAATTGGAAAATCCCCCAGGGGGCTTTTTAGCGGCAATTATAATGTATTCATACAAAAATGTAGTAAAAGTAGTAAAATCATTTATTGTGCAAATCACAACTTGCAAGTCATTTATCAAAATTATTGTACAAATACAAAACTCTGGTTATGAACATATCTCAGAATATTTCATCTGAGTTGGTACAATTCATTTAAAATACAGAATCAATTCATTAATAGACATCCACATGAATACCCCCCCCCGTTTCGACCTGTGCTGTTGCGGTCTTCTTCAGGGGATTGTATTCTGGTGAAATATATCAAAAGTTTCAATATAGCCACACCTTGCATCACATTAGAAACTGTATGTGTATATTTGATATTGTTATATTTACCACTAAATGGGTGAGTTTCAACCAACAGTCACATATCCAGAGGTTTCCAGAGGTTTCCCCAAAGGGAAACACTGATCCCGGGATCCTCATGCGTCAATCCCCATCCCTCCAGGCAGACACCAGCATCGAAGGGGCTTACAAGAAGTCACACCCCGTGGGGCCAAATTTGGGGTAGGGGGGCGATGGACGACACCTGAGATATATTATAGTAGTTAGTTAAGTGTTTAAGTATATAAAGGTGATGTCCTAGCACCTAGCGAACTGTATCCCCACCTATGTACGCAAGTATTTGTGTTTTTAACCTAATGATGTAAAGAAAAATACAAAAGTTTAAACTATGCTAGATTACCAATGCTGTATCTAAATTGCCTTATTGCAATTCCTAACCCACGGGAGGATGCAAGAAGAGGAATAAAGGAAATATTAATTATCAGATGACATTATTACATGTGCATGGAATAGGTGAGTGCGTGTATTGAAAAGGTGAACACAAAGTGTTTAAGTGTGTGAGTGAGAAAGCATAAAAGGTTAAAAGGGAAAACAAACAAACTACAAAACAAAACAAACAAGTGAGAAAAAGAAAAACGGTGCATGAAAAACTGATGTTGACAGATTAATAATGAGTGATACTTGTACTGATGCCATATACCCAAGGTGTATGACCTACATGGTGTGGTCTCCAAATTATATATAGAGTGATCAAAATAAAGGACGGTATCAAAAACGGTATTAAAAAATGGTGTAATTATATTAGTGCCATAGTGTCAATAATGTACGGCACTAATAGCAGGCTTAAAATGAATATGGAGTAAAAAGAGAGTGCTGACTGAAACATGAAAGTGTTTTAGTGTATCAAGGTTATGTAGTATACACTAATATGTATATTTGCAGATGAGAAGTAGTATAATATGCTATAAGTTGTATTTACATTTGTTTGAATCCTTTCTGTGTATGGGGAGCTCTCCTGGGATCACAAAATGATCCCCAGGGAATGGGTGCTTAAATAGTAGTTAGATTGATTAGTTGCAGGTGTCGTTTCCAAACGTCCCACCCCCTCCTGACCCTCACTGCAATGGTGGTCGCGGTGTGACTCCCTCGGCGTTCCTGTAAGCCGTAGCTCCGGCCGTCGCCGTCTCCTCTATCGCAACGGCGTGACGTCATGGCGCCGCACGCCCAAGGAGCCTCAGCCTCCAGTGCACGCTGCGTCATGAATATCCAGTGGAGATCAAGGGACGCCGCCGGCACGGCAATGCTCCCTCTGGTGGGGGAAAAAATTATCGTCGCACCATAGATCAAAAACAAGGGGAGAACCATGGAAATCTCCATGTCTCCCCACCGTGCCGGGAAGCCTAAAATGAAAACCGACGCCCACCAAAGGGGGGAGGGGAGTGAAAGGCTATGAGGAAACCAAATGGGTCAGTGTAAAGATACAAAAAATGAATATCACTTCTTATGGTAGTAACATGTTAGAACTTAGTATTAAGATTTATATTATCGAAGCTGTGAACATTAGGGAGTGTACTATTCCTGTCTTAATGCCATATTAGAAATATTATTATAGTATTATTATGAGTATATTAAGTTTATTGGACCAGAACTTGTCTTTCTGAGTCCACAACAGACAGACCTTTCTGAGTGGGAACATACAGGATGAATCCCTTAGGCTGCATATATGTAGCGACCTAAGTCTGAATCTATATATTAACTCTAATCAGGACAGAGTAGTCCCCATGACACCCATCACAGTCCCAACCATTTCTGGATCGAGGACATTGGAGGTTACTTAAAAGAGAAAAAATAATGTCATCTGATAATTAATACTTCCTTTATTCCTCTTCTTGCATCCTCCTGTGGGTTAGGAATTGCAATAAGACAATTTAGATACAGCATTGGTAATCTAGCATAGTTTAAACTTTTGTATTTTTCTTTACATCATTAGGTTAAAAACACAAATACTTGCATACATAGGTGGGGATACAGTTCACTAGGTGCTAGGACATCACCTTTATATACTTAAACACTTAACTAACTACTATAATATATCTCAGGTGTCGTCCCTCGCCCCCCCCGCCCCAAATTTGGCCCCACGGGGTGTGACTTCTTGTAAGCCTTTTCGATGCTGGTGTCCGCCTGGAGGGATGGGGATTGACGCATGAGGATCCCGGGATCAGTGTGCCCCTTTGGGGAAACCTCTGGATATGTGACTGTTGGTTGAAACTCACCCATTTAGTGGTAAATATAACAATATCAAATATACACATACAGTTTCTAATGTGATGCAAGGTGCGGCTATAATGAAACTTTTGATATATTTCACCAGAATACAATCCCCTGAAGAAGACCGCAACAGCACAGGTCGAAACGCGGGGGTATTCATGTGGATGTCTATTAATGAATTGATTCTGTATTTTAAATGAATTGTGTACATTAATGTGGAAAAAAAATGAACTTAAATGATTTTAGCAAATGGCTGCAATATAACAAAGAGTCAAAAATTTAAGGGGGTCTGAATACTTTCCGTCCCCACTGTATATCATCAAGCTGCGCTGATCATTATTTACTTAATAAATGCATTAAATTCCTAAGTTCACCTCAAAGAAAATAGATATGAAGTAATAATTCAAATGGTACTGTCTGCAGGACATATGGCCTCACTGGTCCTGGGGGGGATAAAAATACATAATTACTTGAAAAGTCTTGATAAGATTGGTGAGAACATAGCAACTGGTAGCTCTGCGCGTTTCGTGGCTTTTATGCCACTCGTCAGGAGCAAGCGCGTGTGATATCTATAAAAAATATTGGAAAGGTAAGAGGAGAGATAACAAATAAATGGAAAGACAAGGTTGGGGGTAGAATATGAAACCCCCATAGCCAGGGCTTACTCACTGTAGTTTGATGTGTTGCTGGTGTGGTGGTAGGGCCCCGCAAAACAGTCCGGAAATGGCTCCAACCGGGAGCTGAGGTGGAAAGCCCCGCGGACTGCGAAGGGGCGATACCCAGGGCAGGCACGGCAAACGAGGACATTCTAAAAAGGGGAGAGGTGAAGTGTGAGCAAGGAATAATGGGAGGGAGGTGGACTGTGCTCAATGGTCTAATTATTATATCCATGTTACCATGTATTATTGTTACCAGGAATATATATGTTTTCAATATAGCTTTCCAATAAAATTCCTCTTTTCATCTTGGTACTCTCTTGCTGCCCGGTGCTTCATATAAAGTCCCACCCTCCTTGTAAATATACCCTCTTTTTTCGATGCAGATGGGATGGATATTCATGACCTCACCAGATCATGATGTCATTTAAAGTCCCTAGGGATGGAAATACAGGACCTTACCAGGCCTTGGCTTCCTGAAAGTCCCTATTCCCCCAAACCTTCTCCATTTATCAAATTCGGACAGGTCGAAAAACTATCAACTGATTTGAATTCCGTGTGAACAATAGCTGGGTGTTCAACTGCCGTGTCCTTACCAAACCGATGACTCATCAGCTGTCAGCGGGCTTCCCTACTGACAGCTAAAATGTAAACAATAGAATGCCGGCAATTATAAATCTAGAAAAAAAACTGTGTGGGGGTCACCCCCACCCCCCCCAATCCATACCAGGCTCTTTGGGTCTGGTATGGATTTTAAGGGGAATGCCATGCCAAACTTTGAAAAAAACTGGCATGGGGTCCCCCCCCCAAAATCCATACCAGACCCTTATCCAAGCATGCAGGCCAGTAAAGGGGGGAAATGAGCGAGCGAAAAAAAAAGAGCTAAAAGAAGCCCAGAATCCACTCTCACCAGATAAATTATTAAAATGAATGGAGTACCAGCCGATTCATCAGGTATGGATGGGATATCTACCCGATTATGCAAAAAGACTATTTATAAAACAGGTTGGGTTGGGACAAGAGTTGTCCCAGGAGAGCAAAAAATAGGGGAAGATCAACCACGACCTTAAGGTACAAAAATATAGTTAGGCTTTATTGAGCAATGGGGGGGGGATTACACACACTGTAGGTTATGGTATATGCTAGGAAACAATGTATCCTAATCAAAACAAGTGATCTCGCTATACTTAACCTTAAGTTAAAATCATACTGCAGTAAGAAAAATCGTTATCAATAAAATATACAGAGCACCCCCGCAGGCAAAAAACCGTCTCTTATATTCCCCCCCCCCTCCTGAACCGTCCACCCTTCCCTGGCCTGCTGGGCTGCATGCTTGGATAAGGGTTTGGTATAGATTTTGGGGGGGATCCCACGACGTTTTTTTTATTTTGGTGTGGGGTTCTCCTTAAAGTTCATACCAGACCCCAAGGGCCTGGTATGGATTGGGGGGACCCCACAATGGGTTTCTTCTGCATTTGTTATTGCTGGCATTCTTTTGTTTACATTCAGCTGTCAGTGTGGAAACCCACTGACAGCTGATGAGTCATTGGTTGCTAAGGACGCGGAGCCAGGCTTCCCAGCGCGCTCCTTAACAACCAGCTATTCTTCACACAGAATTAGATTCGGTCAATCATTTTTCGACCCATCCAAATTTGATCTGTTCCAAAAATTTGGAATTCGTTAGAAAACAAATATACAAAAAGAAATAAAATGATTTTCATATAACCAAAAACCATAAACGAACCACATAACCAAAGATGCATCCGAATTTATATTCGGACCAAAATGTGTCTAACATAGAGCACAGCAGTCAGCCATCATTTTATGACCACTGACAGGTAAAGTTAATAACATCGATTATCTTGTTACAATGGCATCTGAAAATTGCTGGGATATATTACGTAGCAAGTAAACATGTTATCCCTAAAGTTGATGGGTTGAAAGCAGAAAGAATGGGCATGTAGCCCATTTTGCTACAGTGCTGATTAAGGCAAAGTTTTCCAAAAAGCCCATTCGAGAGCAGTCAGCCCATTTGATGGATTAAAATTGGCCTGGTCCCTGCTAAACCAGACCAATTTCGTATTTTTTATGGCCATCTTTAGCCTTTGGAGGCTTGTAAGTCTTTCAGGGATGATCCAAAAAAGTGTTAGGACCAAATCTCACCAGACCACATGAATAAACTACCTACTACCAACTACTACCACATGTCCCTAATTTTGAGGGACTGTCCCTGATTTGGAGTAATGTCCCTCTGTCCCTCATTCCTCCTCATTTGTCCCTCATTCTGGGCTGATCTATATAGATGTATATAAAATACACTATTTATCTATCAAAAAGTGTTTTCCAGCGCTAAACCTTTCATCTGACTTCTTTTTTTTTCCACTTCAGCAGACATTGGTGGGGATGCTTAAATCACCAAACTGGCTCATTGTTATCCCCCTTCTAGTCACATCATAGTGGCTTAATATATGCATTTTAAAAGAATAACAGACAATTATTTCTCACGTCTCCATCTTAAATACCCCTTCTAAGACCCCCCCTACCCACCTCTCCCCCCTCCCCTCTCCCCTCCTCCTCTGCGTATTGGCTCACCCCAAGAGATTTTACATCCTCAACTTCCCTATTAGAACTCTTGTCTCAACTCTTCTGCACAACTCCACAATCTTTTAAACTCCCTCCAGCTGGCCCATTTCGCTCTAAACCCTTGACTCTTATCTACAAAATGTATTCTTAAACTTTCCATTTTATAAGTTTCCTCAACTGCATTAATCCAGTCCCAAAGTAGGGGACTCTCCATGTCTTGGCAGTTCTTGGGTATAATTTTTTTGGCCGCATTTAGGAGATGTGGTATCAACGAGTCCTTGTATTGCCTTACATCTCCCTCTGCTTCGTGAAACAACACCGCCCACAGATCCTCCCTAATTTCTATGTTAGTGATTTCTTTGATGTAATGAATTATCTTTCTCCAATATTTTTTAATTTTGGGACAGGACCACCAAATGTGTGCCATTGTCCCCATTTCACCACAGCCTCGCCAACACTCTGCTGATTTGTCCTTCACAAATGGTTTGGGACCTTAAACATAATTGATGGGTCTTCCCACAAACTACATTTCATCTGGTCATCCATGCATTTTTACTAACTAGTAACATGTCATATACCCAAAACCACACTGTGTGGCTACCTGTTGTTATATTCTCCACACAGCTGAGGATCTCTCTCATGTATAATGGAATAAGCTGGTACACCTGTTCAATTGTTTGGTAACACAAAATGCTAATCAGCCAATCCCATGGCAGCAACTCAATGCATTTAAGCATCTAGGCATGATGAAGACGAAAGGGGATTTAAGTGACTTTGAACGTGGCATGGTTGTTGGTGCCAGATGGGCTGGTCTGAGTATTTCAAAAAGGGCTGATCTACTGGGATTTTCACGCACAACCATCTTTAGGGATTACAGAGAATGGTCTGAAAAAGAGAAAATATCCAGTGAGCGGCAGTTGTGTGGTAGAAAATGCTTTGTTGATGTCAGTAGTCAGCAGAGAATAGGCAGACTGGTTCCAGATAATCGAAAGGCAATAGTAACTCAAATAACCACTCGTTACAACCAAGGTATGCAGAATACCATCTCTGAACACACAACACATCGAAGCCCAGAAGCAGATGGGCTACAGCATCAGAAGACCACACTGGGTGCCACTCCTGTCAGCTAAGTACAGGAATCTGAGGATACAATTTGCACAGGTTCACCAAAATTGGACAATAGAAGATTGGAAAAAACGTTGCCTGGTCTGATCAGTCTCGATTTCAGCTGCGACATTCAAATGTTGGGGTCAGAATTGGCATAAACATGAAAGCATGGATCCATCCTGCCTTGAAAGAATGGTTCAGGCTGATGGTGTAATGGTGTGGGGGATATTTTCTTAGCACACTTTGGGCCCCTTAGTACCAATGGAGCATTGTTTAACCACCATGGCCTACCTGAGTATTGTTGCTGACAATGTCCATCCCTTTATGACTAGAGTGTACCCATCTTCTGATGGCTCCTTTCAGCAGGATAATGCACCATGTCACAAAGCTCAAATCATCTCACCACTGGTCTCTTGAACATGACAATGAGGTCACTGTACTCCAGTGGCCTCCACAGTCACCAGATCTCATCCAATAGAGCACCTTTGGGATGTGGTGGAACAGAAGATTGGGACCATGGATTTGCAGCAGACAAATCTGCAGCAACTGAGTGATGCTATCATGTCCAGGCCCGGACTGGGACAAAAAATAGGCCTAGGCATTTTAGACTGAGCAGCCAACTTTTCCAGAGGGACTGAGGGGAGGGGGGGGGCGTCGGTAGACATTCACAGAGGTGGCTGGTGTCGGTCCTCCACCTGTAATGTGCAGGGACACTGTGATATAAAGGGGACTGCACTGTAAAGGGGCGCTGCAATGATTACAGTGCAGTCCTCTTTATATTACAATGTCCCAATCCTATTGTGGCCATACAATGCTAGTATAGTCTATCCCCTATTGTGCTCACACTGCCCAGTGACACTGACCTGCTCTCTATACGGTGGTGCTGGACAGCATGGCGCTCTCTCTCTGGTGGTGCTGGACAGCGTGGCTCTCTTTCTGGTGGTGCGGGTACAGCATGGCTCTCTTTCTGGTGGCGCGGGTACAGCGTGGCTCTCTCTGGTGGTGCGGTTACAGCGTGGCTCTCTCTTTGGTGGTGTGGGTACAGCGTGGCTCTCTCTCTGGTGGTGTGGGTACAGTGTGGCTCTCTCTGGTGGTGTGGGTACAGCGTGGCTCTCTCTGGTGGTGCAGGTACAGCATGGCTCTCTCTCTCTGGTGGTGCGGGTACAGCGTGGCTCTCTCTCTCTGGTGGTGCAGGTTCAGCGTGGCTCTCTCTTGTGGTGTGAATACAGCGTGCTGGTGGTGCTCTGTCTCTGGTGGTGCAGGTACAGCGTGGCTCTCTCTCTGGTGGTGCTGGTACAGAGTAGCGACCTCTAATTCGGCTTCTCCGTCTCCCTTCTCTCCTGGTGTCCTGGTTGCCAGATGCCCGTCGGCTGCGGGGTGCATGCGCAAACGGGGACTTTCTGTTCAGCGGCGGCCTGGGTTGCCATGGATGGGCTTGGTAGGTGGAGAATGCCTCCACTCCTCCCATCACCACCAGCAGCCGGCCCTGCATGTCCCTGCATGCAGCGCAGAACATCAGAGGCCGACCCTGCATGTCACAGCCAGACATGCAGCCCGGAGTCCCCCGGCCCACTGGACAAACGCCCGTTCTGCCCTATGGCCAGTCCGGGCCTGATCATGTCAATATGGACTAACACCTTGTTGAATCTATGCCACGAAGAATTAATGCAGTTCTGAAGTCAAAAGGGGGTCGGACCCAGTGCTAGCAAGGGGTATCTAATAAAGTGGCCGGTGAGTGCATATTAGAGGATTTATGTTACAAGGTCTATGTGCATATGTATAGGCCAGGGATATGCAATTAGCGGACCTCCAGCTGTTGCAGAACTACAAGTCCCATCATGCTTCTGCCTCTGGGTGTCATGCTTGTGGCTGTCAGAGTCTTGCTATGCCTCATGGGACTTGTAGTTCTGCAACAGCTGGGGGTCCGCTAATTGCATATCCCTGGTATAGGCATTAGGAACAACTTTTGACATTTTAAAGACAGATTTTAAAAATCAATATAAATAATGTAATTTTTTAGGTTGGTTATATTGGATGTTTATTAATGGGTGGTACCTTAAAAGTCCAGACTTTTGGCTAGTGCCATATAGCCTTTTTAAGATTACATTCTCATGATCAGTAGATTGTAGAGGTTTTTTTTTTTTTTATATAATAAAGAAATGGATGTGCTTAATCCCTTCTCTCTTCCTTTTTTTATTTTCACTGCTGTGATCTGACTTACTGTTAAAGGGTGGCTATGTTTGTTCTCCATGGTCCTACTATATGTAACGATGTAGCCACCCTCTCTTACTCACTCTCGAGATGAACACAGTGATGGCGAACCTTGGCACCCCAGATATTTTGGAACTACATTTCCCATGATGCTCAACTACACTGCAGAGTGCAAAGACAATAATGAGGGCAGGAACAATCAACACTTAGCACCACATCCCATAAGTTTTGCAAACAAAAAAAAAAAGGGGGAGAAGGGGTTGAAACAACCCCAGGACTTTTAAGGTGCTTGTATTTTAACCACTTGCCAACCGCCCTATAGCCAAATGACGGCTGCAGGGCGGCTGGATAACTCTGGGATCACGTCATATGACGTGATTCCAGAAAACTGCTCCCGCGCACCCCCTAGGGCGCGCACACGGGAACATCCGTGACCGCCGGGTCCAGAGGACCCGGCGCATCACGGATCACGGTAAACGGCCGCTGATCGCGGCCGTTTACCATGTGATCGCTCCGTCAAATGACGGAGCGATCACATGTAAACTAACCGGCGTCATATCATGACGCCGGTTCCTCCCTCCCCTCTCTGTACCGATCGGTACAGAGGGGGAGAGATCGGATGTGAGCCGCGCTGTGGGCTGGATGTGTAGTGCCCACAGCGCAGCTCAGTGACATGTCCAGTCACATCCATCCATCCCTCCATGCTCAGCCATCCCCCCCTATGCTCTGCAAAGACCCTGTGCAACCCTGTGCAATACTCTGCAACCCTGTGCAATACTCTGCAACCCTGTGAAATACTCTGCAACCCTGTGAAATACTCTGCAACCCTGTGCAATACTCTGCAACCCTGTGCAATACTCTGCAATGATCCTGTGCAACCCTGTGCAATACTCTGCAATGATCCTGTGCAACCCTGTGCCATACTCCGCCATACCCCGCCATAATCCGCCATGCCCCGCCATACTCCGCCATGCCCCGCCATACTCCGCCATGCCCCGCCATGCCCCGCCATACTCCGCCATGCCCCGCCATACTCCGCCATGCCCCGCCATACTCCGCCATACCCCGCCATGCCCCGCCATACTCCGCCATGCCCCGCCATACTCCACCATGCCCCGCCATACTCCGCCATGCCCCGCCATACTCCGCCATGCCCCGCCATGCCCCGCCATACCCCGCCATACCCAGCCATACTTTGCCATGCTCGGCTGTACTCGGCCTCTGTATGTGGCCAGGCTGTGGAAGTCTCACACATGTGGTATCGCCGTACTCAGGAGGAGTAGGAGAATCTATTTTGGGGTGTCATTTTTGGTATGTCGTCATACGACATCCTTGACTTTGTGCGGGGATATCTGAATGATGGGTGCAGCTACAGGCATCATTCAGATATCATTTTTTTCAGCCAGCGATTCCCTATACCATAAGAACGATCATAGCGGCTGTTCCACTGCTTGATCATTCTTACGGGAGGCGAGAGGGGATGCCCCCCCCCTCTCGCCGCCCTCAGGTGCTTCTACCGACTCACCGCTACGATCGAAGCCAGGATCTTTTTTTTTTTTTTTTTTTTAATTTCAGGCTTCCCAGCCTAGAGGTGAGATGTGGGGTCTTATTGACCCCATATCTCACTGTAAAGAGGACCTGTCATGCCATATTCCTATTACAGGGAATGTTTACATTCCTTGTAATAGAAATAAAAGTGATCAAAAAATTTATTTTTTGGAAAAAAGCCCCAAACTAAAATAAATAAAGTAAAATGAACAATAAAAAAATAAAAATAAAAAAAAAAATTCCCCGTGTCCCCGTGTGCTCGCAGTCAGAAGCGAACGCATACGTAAGTTGCGCCCACATATGAAAATGGTGTTCAAACCACAAATGTGAGGTATCGCTGCGATCGGTAGAGCGAGAGCAATAATTTTGGCCCTAGACCTCCTCTGTAACTCACAACATGTAACCAGTAAAATTTTTTAAAGCGTCTCCTATGGGGATTTTTAAGTAGCGAAGTTTGGTGCCATTCCACGAGCGTGTGCAATTTTGAAGGGTGACATGTTAGGTATCTATTTACTCGGCATAAGTTCATTATTCATATTATGTAAAAACATTGGGCTAACTTTACTGTTTTGTTTTTTTTGAAAGCACAAAACTGTTTTTTTTTCAAACAAAACGTGTTCGAAAAATTGCTGCGCAAATACCGTGCGAGATAAAAAGTTGCAACGACCGCCATTATATTCTCTAGGGTCTTTGCTAAAAAATATATATATATAATGTTTTGGGGTTCTATGTAATGTTCTAGCAAATAAATGATGATTTTTACATGTAGGAGAGAAATGTCAGAATTGGCCTGGGCACTCCAGAACGCCTGATGGTGTTCCGTGCATGTTGGGCCTCTGTATGTGGCCACGCTGTGTAAAAGTCTCACACATGTGGTATCGCCATACTCGGGAGTAATAGCAGAATGTGTTTTGGGGTGTAATTTGTGGTATGCATATGCGGTGTGTGAGAAATAACCTGCTAATATGACAATTTTGTGAAGAAAAAAAAAAAGAAAAAAAAAATCTTGATTTTGCAAAGAATTGTGGGAAAAAATGACAACTTCAAAAAACTCATCAGGCATCTTTCTAAATACCTTGGAATGTCTTCTTTCCAAAAAGGGGTCATTTGGGGGGTATTTGTACTTTTCTGGCATGTCAGGGTCTCAAGAAATGAGATAGGCCATCAGTAATTCAGGTGTGATCAATTTTCAGATATTGGCACCATAGCTTGTGGACGCTATAACTTTCACAAAGACCAAATAATATACACCGATTTGGGTTATTTTTACCAAAGATATGTAGCGGTATACATTTTGGCCAAAATATATGAAGAAAAAATTACTTATTTGCAAAATTTTATAACAGAAACGAAGAAAAATGCATTTTTTTACAGAATTTTCGGTCTTTTTTCTTTTATAGCGCAAAAAAATAAAGAACCCAGCGGTGATTAAATACCACCAAAAGAAAGCTCTATTTGTGTGAAAAAAAGGACAAAAAATTCATTTGGGTACAGTGTTGCATGACTGAGTAATTGTCATTCAAAGTGTGAGAGCACTGAAAGCTGAAAATTGGTCTGGTTAGGAAGGGGGTTTAAGTGCCCAGTGTTCAAGTGGTTAAGGTAAATAGAGTAGATAAACATGTATGACATCCATAAAAAAGATTTTTATTACAATTAATATAAATTACACAACATAGTTAAAAAGTATGTATCTCAGTATCCACATCCAGTAATAGGCAGACAGTCGAAAAAATACCATTCAAATGAATACCACTCAACATGTTTCGCTCATTGGGAGCTTCCTCAGGAGTTTTGGTATAGATTGTGGTATAGAGCTTTAAATTAATAAAGGGGTGTGTCAAAGTAATGCAGCAAAATCTATTCGTGTTCACAATAACACAACACTAAAGCTAAAGATATATATAAAGTGATTTTGCGCAAAAGAAAAGTAAATGATCTAAATACATAAATAGTAACACAATATAACTAATGAGTGAATCAAGAAGAGTGAAAATAATCAAGTGAAAAAGTTGCCACTGTGCAATTAAAATGAGTATACAACTGCAAATAAATGTCAATATAAATAGTGACAATAATAATCAATGTTAAAAAAGATAATATATGTGGATTATAAATATTAAAGTGTCATGTGCAAATAGTGATAGGTATTCCTTGTGAGTGTCTTCTATTGAGTCTAATCACAAAAAAACAGCAGCAGATAAAAAATAGCAAGTAAAAAATAATTAAGAAAAAAGTGATATATGAATAATATTCGATATTAGATTGTCCAAATAATGTTAATGATAAATGGTCCATAAAAAATATAGTGAATGCATTCTCCAAGTCACAGTAATCGATATCAACAGTATTTCAAATATGTGACTGGGTGTAGTTGTTAAAGTTGATCAGTGATGTTATTCAGTGGTGTTGTTCAAATCAAATTCCATACAGTGTCTCCTGGATTATGGTCTCACAAGACTCTCACCTTAAGGCTACTTTCACACTGAGGCATGCGGGCACTGGCAGTACAGCGGCGCTAAATATAGCACGGCTTTACCGTCGTTTTAGCGGCGCTAGCAGGGCAGTTTTAACCCCCCGCTAGCGGCCGAAAAGGGTTAAAACCGCCCGCAAAGCGCCGCTGCATCGGTGCTTTGCTGGCGGGTTTGCAGCGCTGCCCCATTGTTTTCAATAGGAAGGGGCGCTTTAGGAGTGGTAAATACACCACTCCTACAGCGCTCCAAAGATGCGGCTTGCAGGACTTTTTTGACCGCCCTGCAAGCGCACCCCTTCAGTGTGAAAGCCCTCAGGCTTTCATACTGGAGTGCATTGAGCGGCTCTTTCGGGGCGCTTTGCAGGTGCTATTTTTAGCACTTTAGCACCTGCAAAGCGCCTCAGTGTGAAAGGAGCCTAAAGCTAAGTAGTATTCGCATCAAGTAATTGGTGTTATTCAGATGCTTCTGGTTTGTGTTGGTATATACTGCAACTGGAGGCAATGGTATTTCTCCCTTTTAAATTCCTCCGCAAATGTGTCCTAGATCGCTCCGGTGTCACCACAGCATCAGCAGGGGGAAAAAAGAGAAAAAAAGCCTCCACTAGTGCAGTATGTTTAAAAAAGGCTGGGGTATATTTATTAGGTGCCTTAAAATGGACTCTTACA
This sequence comes from Lithobates septentrionalis, assembly GCA_037952835.1. NCBI lineage: Eukaryota > Metazoa > Chordata > Amphibia > Anura > Ranidae > Lithobates > Lithobates septentrionalis. The sequence continues at coordinate 1,318,328 of JBBDGP010000832.1, forward strand.
TTGTAGCATATTTAAAAGTAGCAAAAATGGAAAAACAATTACATAGTTACATAGTTACATAGTAGGTGAGGTTGAAAAAAGACACAAGTCCATCAACCTATGTGTGTGATTATGTGTCAGTATTACATTACATATCCCTGTATGTTGCTGTCATTCAGGTGATTATCTAATAGTTTCTTGAAGCTATCAATGCTCCCGCTGAGACCACCGCCTGTGGAAGGGAATTCCACATCCTTGTCGCTCTTACAGTAAAGAACCCTCTACGTAGTTTAAGGTTAAACCTCTTTTCTTCTAATTGTAATGAGTGGCCACGAGTCTTATTAAACTCTCTTCTGCAAAAAAGTTTTATCCCTATTGTGGTGTCACCAGTATAGTACTTGTAAATTGAAATCATATCCCCTCTCAAGCGTCTCTTCTCCAGAGAGAATAAGTTCAGTGCTCGCAACCTTTCCTCATAACTAAGATCCTCCAGACCCCTTATTAGCTTTGTTGCCCTTCTTTGTACTCGCTCCACTTCCAGTACATCCTTCCTGAGGACTGGTGCCCAGAACTGGACAGCCTACTCTAGGTGCGGCCGGACCAGAGCCTTGTAGAGTGGGAGAATTATCATTTTATCTCTGGAGTTGATCCCCCTTTTAATGCATGCCAATATTCTGTTTGCTTTATTAGCAGCAGCTTGGCATTGCATGCCATTGCTGAGCCTATCATCTACTAGGACCCCCAGGTCCTTTTCCATCCTAGATTCCCCCAGAGGTTCTCCCCCCAGTCTATAGATTGCATTCATAATTTTGCCACCAAAATGCATGATTTTACATTTTTCTACATTAAACCTCATTTGCCATGTAGTCGCCCACTCCATTAATTTGTTCAGGTCTTTTTGCAAGGTTTCCACATCCTGCGGAGAAGTTATTGCCCTGCTTTGCTTAGTATCGTCTGCAAATACAGGATTGAACTGTTTATCCCATCCTCCAGGTCGTTTATAAACAAATTAAATAGGATTGGTCCCAGCACAGAACCCTGGGGAACCCCACTACCCACCCCTGACCATTCTGAGTACTCCCCATTTATCACCACCCTCTAAACTCGCCCTTGTAGCCAGTTTTCAATCCATGTACTCACCCTATGGTCCATGCCAACAGACCTTATTTTGTACAGTAAACGTTTATGGGGAACTGTGTCAAATGCTTTTGCAAAATCCAGCTACACCACGTCTACGGGCCTTCCTTTATCTAGATGGCAACTCACCTCCTCATAGAAGGTTAATAGATTGGGTTGGCAAGAACGATTCTTCATGAATCCATGCTGATTACTGCTAATGATATCGTTCTTATTACTAAAATCTTGTATATAGTCCCTTATCATCCCCTCCAAGAGTTTACATACTATTGATGTTAGGCTAACTGGTCTGTAATTCCCAGGGATGTATTTTGGGCCCTTTTTAAATATTGGTGCTACATTGGCTTTTCTCCAATCAGCTGGTACCATTCCAGTCAATAGACTGTCTGTAAAAATTAGGAACAACGGTCTGGCAATCACTTGACTGAGTTCCCTAAGTACCCTCGGATGCAAGCCATCTGGTCCCGGTGATTTATTAATGTTAAGTTTCTCAAGTCTAATTTTAATTCTGTCCTCTGTTAACCATGGAGGTGCTTCCTGTGTTGTGTCATGAGGATAAACACTGCAGTTTTTGTTACTGAAGCCCCCCGATTCACTCGTGAAGACTGAGGAGAAGAATAAATTCAATACCTTCGCCATCTCCCCATCCTTTGTAACCAGATGTCCCTCCTCATTCTTTATGGGGCCAATATGGTCTGCCCCGCCTTTTTTACTGTTTACATACTTAAAGAATTTCTTGGGATTTTTTTTGCTCTCCTCCGCTATGTGTCGTTCATGTTCTATCTTAGTTGTCCTAATTGCACCCTTACATTTCTTGTTGCATTCTTTATAAAGTCTGAATGCTGAGGATGATCCCTCAACCTTGTATTTTTTGAAGGCCTTCTCCTTTGCTTTTATATGCATTTTTACATTGGAGTTAAGCCATCCAGGATTTTTGTTCGCTCTTCTAAATTTATTACCCAATGGGATACATTGGCTAATGCCCTTATTTAATATGCTCTTAAAGCAAACCCATCTCTCCTCCATATTCTTTGTTCTTAATATTTTATCCCAATTTATGCCTTTTAGCAAGGTTTGTAGTTTAGGGAAGTTGGCTCTTTTGAAATTCAGTGACTTTGTGTTCCCTTCATGTTTCCTATTTGTGTGATTTATACTGAAACTAATTGACCTGTGATCGCTGTTACCTAAATTGCCCCGTATTTGCACATTCATGATCAGGTCTGTATTGTTGGTAATCAGTAGATCCAGTAATGTTTTATTTCTAGTTGGTGCGTCTACCATCTGACCCATAAAATTGTCCTGCAAGACATTAAGGAACTGGCGAGCCTTAAATGAATGCGCGGTTCCCTCCGCCCAGTCTATGTCTGGATAATTAAAATCCCCCATTATGATAACACTTCCCATCCTTGCTGCTAATCCAATTTGTGATAGGAGATCCGTCTCCACTTCCTCCCTCAGGTTAGGGAGCCTATAGCATACTCCCAGTATTATTTTCCCCTTAGCTTCATCCCTTTGGAGCTCTACCCATAAGGATTCCACCTCCTCTCCAGCTCCCTCAGTGATGTCATCTCTCACATTCGCTTGTACATTATTTTTGATATATAGGCATACCCCTCCCCCTTTTTTACCCTCTCTATCCTTGCGGTATAGGGTATACCCTTGAATGTTTGCCAGCCAATCATGAGAGTTGTTGAACCAGGTCTCTGAAATTCCCACAAAATCCAAATCCTCCTTGTATAACAGTATCTCTAGTTCACCCATCTTGTCCGCCATGCTCCTGGCATTGGTGAACATGCCACATAGTTTAGACCGGTCGCATATTGTCCTCGTATTGGGTGTTTCAAGATTGCAACTAGGACTTGCTACTATACTCACCTTGTGTTTTTGTGCTTTGGTTAACCTACCACTAATGCCCCCAATACTACCCTCTGGAATATCTTCCGCGCTGGCTATCTCTGTTTCTGGACCCTCCCCCCCATCGCCTAGTTTAAAAACCCCTCTAACTTTTTGGCCATCTTCATTCCCAGCAGATCTGTACCCTCCTCATTTAGGTGCAGTCCGTCCCTTCTATAGTACCGGTTACCGACTGAGAAGTCGGCCCAGTCCTCCAGGAACCCAAACCCCTCCTACTACACCAGCTCTTCAGCCACTTGTTTACTTCCCTAATCTCCCTCTGCCTTTCTGGTGTGGCTCGATGTAGCGGTAGTATTCCTGAGAATACTACCTTGGAGGTCCTTTTCCTCAATTTAGCTCCTAAGTACCTAAAATCGTTCTTTAGGACTAGGGATGAGCCGAACACCCCCCTGTTCAGTTCGCACCAGAACATGCGAACAGGAAAAAAGTTCGTTCGAACACGCGAACACCGTTAAAGTCTATGGGACACGAACATGAATAATCAAAAGTGCTAATTTTAAAGGCTAATATGCAAGTTATTGTCATAAAAAGTGTTTGGGGACCTGGGTCCTGCCCCAGGGGACATGGATCAATGCAAAAAAATTTTTTTAAAACGCCCGTTTTTTCAGGAGCAGTGATTTTAATAATGCTTAAAGTCAAACAATAAAAGTGTAATATCCCTTTAAATTTCGTACCTGGGGGTGTCTATAGTATGCCTGTAAAGGGGCGCATGTTTCCTGTGTTTAGAACAGTCTGACAGCAAAATGACATTTTGAAGGAAAAAAGCCATTTAAAACTACCCGCGGCTATTGCATTGCCGACAATACACATAGAAGTTCATTAATAAAAACGGCATGGGAATTCCCCAAAGGGGAACCCCGAACCAAAATTTTTAAAAAAAATGACGTGGGAGTCCCCCTAAATTCCATACCAGGCCCTTCAGGTCTGGTATGGATATTAAGGGGAACCCCGGCCAAAATTTAAAAAAAAAATGACGTGGGGTTCCCCCTAAATTCCATACCAGACCCTTCAGGTCTGGTATGGATTTTAAGGGGAACCCCGCGCCAAAAAAAACAAAAAAAAACGGCATGGGGTCCCCCCAAAAATCCATACCAGACCCTTATCCGAGCACGCAACCTGGCAGGCCGCAGGAAAAGAGGGGGGGACGAGAGTGCGCCCCCCCCTCCTGAACCGTACCAGGCCACATGCCCTCAACATTGGGAGGGTGCTTTGGGGTAGCCCCCCAAAACACCTTGTCCCCATGTTGATGAGGACAAGGGCCTCATCCCCACAACCCTGGCCGGTGGTTGTGGGGGTCTGCGGGCGGGGGGCTTATCGGAATCTGGAAGCCCCCTTTAACAAGGGGATCCCCAGATCCCGCCCCCCCCTTGTGTGAAATGGTAAGGGGGTACAAAAGTACCCCTACCATTTCACTAAAAAATGGTCAAAAATGTTAAAAATGACAAGAGACAGTTTTTGACAATTCCTTTATTTAAATACTTCTTCTTTCTTCTATCTTCCTTCATCTTCTGGTTCTCCTGGTTCTTCTGGCTCTTCTGGTTCTTCCTCCGGCGTTCTTGTCCAGCATCTCCTCCGCGGCGTCTTCTATCTTCTTTTCCTCGGGCCGCTCCGCACCCATGGCATGGGGGGAGGCTCCCGCTCTTCTCTTCATCTTCTTCATCTTCTTCTCTTCTTCTTTTCTTCTCTTCTTCTCTTCTTCTCTTCTTCATTTTCTTCTCCGGGCCGCTCCGCACCCATGCTGGCATGGAGGGAGGCTCCCGCTGCGTGACGGCGCTCCTCGTCTGACAGTTCTTAAATAACGGGGGGCGGGGCCACCCGGTGACCCCGCCCCCCTCTGACGCACGGGACATGACGGGACTTCCCTGTGGCATTCCCCGTGACGTCACAGGGAAGTCCCATCAAGTCACCGTGCGTCAGAGGGGAGCGGGGTCACCGGGTGGCCCCGCCCCCCGTTATTTAAGAACTGTCAGGCGAGGAGCGCCGTCACACAGCGGGAGCCTCCCTCCATGCCAGCATGGGTGCGGAGCGGCCCGAAGAAGAAAATGAAGAAGAGAAGAAGAGAAGAAGAGAAGAAAAGAAGAAGAGAAGAAGATGAAGAAGATGAAGAGAAGAGCGGGAGCCTTCCCCCATGCCATGGGTGCGGAGCGGCCCGAGGAGAAGAAGATAGAAGACGCCGCGGAGGAGATGCTGGACGAGAACGCCGGAGGAAGAACCAGAAGAACCAGAAGAACCAGAAGATGAAGGAAGATAGAAGAAAGAAGAAGTATTTAAATAAAGGAATTGTCAAAAACTGTCTCTTGTCATTTTTAACATTTTTGACCGTTTTTTAGTGAAATGGTAGGGGTACTTTTGTACCCCCTTACCATTTCACACAGGGGGGGGGTGGGATCTGGGGATCCCCTTGTTAAAGGGGGCTTCCAGATTCCGATAAGCCCCCCGCCCGCAGACCCCCACAACCACCGGCCAGGGTTGTGGGGATGAGGCCCTTGTCCTCATCAACATGGGGACAAGGTGTTTTGGGGGGCTACCCCAAAGCACCCTCCCAATGTTGAGGGCATGTGGCCTGGTACGGTTCAGGAGGGGGGGGCGCACTCTCGTCCCCCCCTCTTTTCCTGCGGCCTGCTAGGTTGCGTGCTCGGATAAGGGTCTGGTATGGATTTTTGGGGGGACCCCACGCCGTTTTTTTTATTTTTGGCGCGGGGTTCCCCTTAAAATCCATACCAGACCTGAAGACCAGACCTGAAGGGTCTGGTATGGAATTTAGGGGGAACCCCACATCATTTTTTTTTTTAATTTTGGCCGGGGTTCCCCTTAATATCCATATCAGACCTGAAGGGCCTGGTATGGAATTTAGGGGGACTCCCACATCATTTTTTTTTTTTTAATTTTGGTTCGGGGTTCCCCTTTGGGGAATTCCCATGCCGTTTTAATCAATGAACTTCTATGTGTATTGTCGGCAATGCAATAGCCGCGGGTAGTTTTAAATGAGTTTTTTCCTTCAAAATGTCATTTTGCTGTCAGACTGTTCTAAACACAGGAAACATGCGCCCCTTTACAGGCATACTATAGACACCCCCCAGGTACGAAATTTAAAGGGATATTACACTTTTATTGTTTGACTTTAAGCATTATTAAAATCACTGCTCCTGAAAAAACGGCCGTTTTTAAAACTTTTTTTTGCATTGATCCATGTCCCCTGGGGCAGGACCTGGGTCCCCAAACACTTTTTATGACAATAACTTGCATATTAGCCTTTAAAATTAGCACTTTTGATTTCTCCCATAGACTTTTAAAGGGTGTTCCGCGGCATTCAAATTTGCCGCGAACACCCCAAATTGTTCGCTGTTCGGCGAACTTGCGAACAGCCAATGTTCGAGTCGAACATGAGTTCGACTCGAACTCGAAGCTCATCCCTATTTAGGACACTCCATCTGCCTCTGACTTTGTCATTGGTGCCAACGTGCACCATGACAGCCAGGTCTTCCCCAGCCCCTCCCAGTAATCTGTCCACAAGATCCGTGATGTGCTGAACCCGAGCGCCCGGTAGACAACATACTGTTCGGCGCTTCAGGTCTTGGGTACAGATTGCCCTCTCTGTCCTTCTAAGAATTGAGTCCCCTACATCCAGAATCTGTCTTTCCTTTCCCTTTGCTGCCCCCCCCCCCACTCTCACTGGAGGAGTTTGGCAGCTAGGAGAGTCCCTCAGCTCCAGCAGTGCTGGTCCCTGACTGGTTTCACCAATGTCACTCAATGGAGCATACTTATTGGGATGCTCCAGTCCTGGATCGGCCTCTCTGGCACTTCCCCCTCTACCCCTCCTGACTGTCACCCATCTACTCTTTGCTAGTGCCTGCACCTCTTTGTCTCCACCCGCCTCTGTGCTGGCCCCTGCCGGCACCTGCCGTGTACGTTCCTGGCTCTCCTTTAGTATGGAGGGACTTCTCAGTGCTGACAGTTGCTTCCCCAGATTCAGAACCTGGGCTTCCAGGGAAACAATGTGCTTACATTTTGCACAGCAGTATTCGCCCTCGATCGGATGATCAAGGAACGCATACATGCACCAAGATGTACAAAGAGTCGCCTCTCCACACCCGCCGGGCATCATACCTATTAAATTTAGTGAGGATTTGGGGATTTTACCCTGTCCAAATTACCTAACAGCTAGCTTCCTGGCACTAATACTCAAGACAATACACAGGTACACAACAAAACAATACACAGGTACTCACAGACCTACGTGCAATCGCAGAACAGTCGCAGACCTACGTGCACTCGCAATACTCAAGTATACAGTACACAATACACAAGTACTAATGATCCACGCACACTACTCAGAAAACACTCAGGTACTCACACTACACAGGTACTATGACCCCTGTTATAACCTCCTGTTTTAAACTCCCACCTATACCAGTTCCACTTACACAAAGTTCCACAGCCTCAGACTGAGCACGCTCAGACTGAGTTCTACACACAGTTATATAGGCACCTGTGAGCAATTAACCACCCCCCTTAATTGATAGACTGAAGAAACCAGAGGAAAAAAAAAGAAAAAAGCTATTTAAAAAGTGACAGAAAAAGGTGATTGAAAAACTAAAAGGAAAAGCCCCAAAAATGCAATCCAGCAAACCCAGCAAACAAAAAGCAAGACTTGTTCACTCTAACTTTGGTTTTTAACTCCCACTTATACCAGTTCCACTTACACAAAGTTCCACAGCCTCAGACTGAGCACGCTCAGACTGAGTTCTACACACAGTTATATAGGCACCTGTGAGCAATTAACCACCCCCCTTAATTAATAGACTGAAGGAACCAGAGAAAAAAAAAAAGTGATGTGTGTGTGGCATTCTCAACGCCCTCTCACATTTCTTCCTGGTGTACGTCTGACTCCTGCCACTCCCTACACGTTACGACATGTCACGTGTCTTCATCTGGGGGACCGGATTGGCTGACAGACCTGATTTAAATATCATGAAAACCGGTAATGTTTGCGCAGCCATCTTTGTTATGGTAAATGCTATGTTTAGATGGCGGCCATTTTCTTGTGGATGAAACGAACATAGTCATATGTGCAAATATACGAGCGCGGCCATCTTTTTGGTAGGTACCTCTAGATTTACACAGAGGTTGCTTAAAAATGCTAAATGTGATGTATATAGCAGTTTATTTCTCTATCGTAAAAATGAGGAAAATAATCATGAAAGCCTCGGGGCTTTCACATTGGAGACAAAGCAGCGCCACTTTCAGGTCAGTTTGCAGGTGCTATTTTTGGCGCAATAGCACCTGCAAACCGCCCCAGTGTAAAAGGGCCCTTAAGGTCGAATTCTACATTCAAGCCCCCAGGTGTGTCCATTTTTACTCTTTTTGGCTGATAGTTCTGACCTTGTGGCTTCCACTCCATGCCTTATTATATTTTTCTATACTCCAAAATTGAAGGTGTGTGGGGTCTTTGTTATGTACCTGGGCAAAATGCCTCATTACATTATGTTTGGGGAAGCCAATTTTGATGTTTTGGGCATGTTCCTGTATTCTTACTTTGAGTGCCCTTTTGGTCCTGCCAACATATTGAAGATTGAAGCTGCACTGTAAAATGTATACCACTCCCTCAGTATGGCATCCTATAAAATCTCTAATGTTAAAAGTTTAGTGGCTGTAAACTTTGTGCGTTTTCTTTGGAATTTTTGTGAATGTCAGCACGCATAACAATTGCGACAAGGATAAAATCCTTTGCCAGAAAAGAAAGAGTATGTAGGGGGGAGGTTAAACTACATATTTTACAATAAGGTCTCTAATAATAGGTGCTCTTTTATAGACTATATTGGGTTTCTCTGGTAGAATCTTTTTGAGATCTTTGTCACTCTTCAGGATATGCCAATGTGTTGGGTGTTGTAGTCCAGTAAGAGGCAAGGTGCTTCATGTTGAAATGTCTTTTTAGGATTGTTTTGTAACATAGTAGTCCTATCCATTTCGTTTACATGTTGAATCTGATTTTTTATCCATATATCATCATATCCCTTCATTTTGAATCTTTCTCTAATTTATGGAGCCTGGATCTTGTAATCTTCTTCTTTAGTACAATTCCTTTTTATTCTTATTAGCTGTCCCTTTGGAATGTTATATAGCCAGGGTTTGTGATGACAGCTGTCAGTTGACAAGTAGCTATTGGTATCTACATTTTTAAAAAAAGTTTTCGTCAATACTTTTTCTCCTTCCAGACTAATGTTTAGATCCAAAAAATCAACCGCCTTTTCATCTATTTTCCATACCAGGTTTATGTTTTTGTTATTATCGTTTAATTTGTTTAGGAATAGTTTGAGAGTATTTCTATCTCCATTCCAAACTATAATCAAGTCATCAATGTACCTTTCATATAGTGTGAGTTCGGCAGGGGTGTCAGTATGGACTGCTGTCTCCTCTCATTGAGCCATGAATGTGTTTACCACTCCTGGTGCAAATTTAGCACCCATGGCAATTCCTATTGCCTGTTTGTAGTAAGACTGGTTATGCCAAAAGTAATTGTATTTCAGACAAAAATCAAGACACTTGATCAAGAATTTTCTTTGTTTGCATATTAAAGTGCTATGTTTCCTGAGCAGTCACTTAGTGGCTGAATAGGCATCATGGTGTTGGACTATCGTATATATAATGATGTAACGTCCGCCGTGGCAAGTAGAGTTCTGCCTTTTAATACCGGTAATGTCTCCAAGAGCTGTAATATGTGTTTAGTGTCCTTAAGATATGCTTGGGTTTGTTGGACAGCTGGTTGTATGTAATAGTCTATGTACTGACCCATTCTAGATGTCAGGGAATCTATCCCATTAACGATTGGTCTTCCTGGTGGGTTTTCTTTACATTTGTGAATTTTCAGAACTGTGTAGATGATCGGGATTCTACATGCCTCTGGTATAAGGTATTTCGATTCTTTTGGATTTAGAATATCTTTCTTAATTCCCAAATTTACTAGAAATTCCAACTCTTTCTTGTATTTGGCAGTTGGATTCCCCAGTAGTTTAATATATGTTACTTCATCATGTAGTTGTCTGTTTAACTCGTTTTGTTCTTTGGATTGTAGTACTACTGCACCTCCCTTGTCCGCTGGACGGATTACGATGTTGTTTCTCTCAGTAAGTAATTGGATACCCTTCTTTATATGAATGGGGTCTGAGGTTTTCTTAAGTTTTAGAGATTCCAAATCTTGTAAAACTAAATTCTTGAATACCTATATATGTTGATTATTCGAAACTTGTGGATTATATATAGAGTTATTGCGTAACCTACTATGTACTAATGTCTGATGTCTGAGAGGTAATTGTTGGTACATTTTGTGATCTCCACAGGTTATTTATAATACATTTTTTAATATTGATCTTTCTTATGTATTTTTGTATCCCTATATATGTGTTAAATTTGTTTAGATTTTTTACAGGTGCATGTTTTAATCCTTCATCCAACACTGCTAGTTCTTCTGCCGTGATAGGTATTCCACTTGAATTGACTACATTTTCTCCAACTACTCTCTTTTTCGCTTGGAGTCTCTTTCCCGCTCTGTGTCCTCTCTTCATTCTGGGCTGTTTCTTGTCCGATCTTCTTGAGGGCGTCTCCTGGGTGAGCGGTTTGTATCTTGTGGTGGTCTCCGAAGGGAGTAGTCTCTCCTCTCTCTGTCTAAAAAAGGTCGTTGTGTGTTGTAGTCATAATGGTTTGGGTAATGGCGTTGGTTATCCCAATATTGATCCTGATAATCTCTAATTGGGTCAAATTTATTATAGGTGGGTATAGTGTGTTCTACCATATCCACCATAATATTCTGGTTGGTAAGGAGGTCCTCTATTATCCCTTTGATTTCTCTCATTATATTGCCAATTGTTAGAAGGTTTTTTAAAAGGTTTCTTAAAAAATTTCTTCCCCTTTTTTTTGGAGTTTGTTGGCCATATCCGTTATTATTATGTTGATTGTGTTGTGGTCTTGGTGTTTCAATGTGTTGTCTTGGTGTTTCAATATGTACATCCCTATCATCCCATTTTGGTGGATTGTGTACATGGGATATAGTGGGATCTTGGATCCTGACCTCTTTTTCCGGTGTTGAGTATGTAGACGCAGGTAGTATTTGTTCCATTTTGCTTTGCCATTTAAAAACTTGGTCCATTTTATAATCTGTCTTATCTCGTTGATATTTCTTCATTTTCCGATTTTGGACTTCTAAATCCTTAGCGATAAGGTCTTTATTAAGATATTATTTATCACTCTTCTTGATTCACTCATTAGTTATATTGCGTTACTATTTATGTATTTAGATAATTTATTTTTCTTTTGCGCAAAATCACTTTATATATATCTATAACTTGTGGTATACTAAAAATGATAAGAGGAACATGGATGAGATATCATGTTACATGATAAAAATTACAATTGAAAATATATAAGTGTATATATATTAGGGGTGCAACGGATTGTCACCGATCCGTGATCCGTACTGGTCAACCCCCGTGGATCGGCACACCCACGATCCGTGGAGCGTCCTGCGGCCTCGGCCAAAGGAAAGGCAGCAGCTTCGGGCTAGCTACGGAGCGGCGGCCATCTTGGTAGACCCGGCGGTGGCCGCTGTCTCATCAGGAAGTGACGTTTCGTTGCCGCCATCTTGCTACACCCCACATTCCTGCACAGTACTGTAATGAGAGAGTGAGAAGTGGGCAAGCGGACATCTTGTTACACCCACCGGAGTTTTAGATTTACCAGCTATTTAAAATACAAAACGGAGCTTATATGCATAAATACAGTATTTGTAGATCGGACGGACTGTTTAGATGTTAAATGTTAAAAGCAACAGCAAACCTGCTCACCTTACATGGTTGCTAATGTGACAGAACACTTCTGATTTTCACATTTATATAACACCTCTATGTTAACATGGTGCTCAGATTTGATGCCCCCCTTTAACATTAATTGTTAAATATCCCAATTCATTCCTTACACTTTTTCCTTTACATTAAGGATACACCAATTCTGTGTCCTTCTGTGGCCATTTTGGACGGGAGCTTTTACTTGAGAGACCTACCTGATGTTTGTGTATTTCTGATGTTATTCATCGGCAATATCTTTATCAAATATAATTCATATTCAATCTTTGGCAGCCTGGTAAGATCACTATTTCTAAAGGATTGATTTTTTGATTGTTTGATTATTTTTTTATTTCTTTAGCTGGTTACAGCTCGTGTATGACATGTTATCCATATATATATATATATATATATATATATATATATATATATATATATATATATATATATATATATATACTTATATATTTTCAATTGTAAATTGTAATTTTTATCATGTAACATGATATCTCTTCCATGTTCCTCTTATCATTTTTAGTATACCACAATCTATACCAAAACTCCTGAGGAATTTCCCAATGAGCGAAACATGTTGAGTGGTATTTATTTGAATGGTATTTCTTCGACTGTCTGCCTATTATTGGATGTGGATACTGAGATACATACTTTTTAACTATGTTGTGTAATTTATATTAATTGTAATAAAAATCATTTTTATGGATAAGTCATTCATGTTTATCTACTCTATTTACGTTAAAATACAAACACCTCAAAAGTCCCGGGGTTGTTTCAACCCCTTCTCCCCCCTTTTTTTTGTTTACACTGGAGAGTGCATGAGCATCATGGGAAATGTAGTTCCAAAACATCTGGGGTATCAAGGTTCACCATCACTGGACTATGGGATGTGTAGTGTACATAGAGCAGTGTACATGACCACAACTAACATGCACTGCAAGTTCAAAACAAAGGGAAGGGAAAAGGAGAGATTTAGGAGCTCACAGAGGGCATTACAAGGAGGCACAAAACACAGTAAGAAGCAATTTAATAAAAATAACAAAATTGATTACAGGGCCTTCTGAATGGCCCGGCGGCAGGGGAAGGAGGAGGGGGGCCAAACTTCTGAGTGATCTCGCCATCGCAAGGTCTCTCGGAAGTGGGAATGGATACCTGTCAAAAACAGGTTTATGCTCCCCCACTACCACCCCGAAAGGTGCCAAATGTGGCACTGGAAGGGGTGGGGGAGGCAGATAAGTGGAGCTTCCACTTTTGAGTGGAGCTCCACTTTAAGGAACCCATAGCAGCCTCTGGAAGAACCCTGGTTGAGCACAGCTATCTTGAACATAGAATAAAACTCTTTTTGTTACAGTTTTTTCATAGGGTTGAGAAGGGTTAGAACTTTCATCCTCATTTTTCATAATGGAGACTAATGTCCTCAGGACAGAAAGTAAGGCTCCATTCACACTTTTTGGGCTCCAAAGTTGCTTGACTCTGAAATGCAACTTTGGATGGGTGCAACTTGGATGTGACTTGTTGTCCCTCTGCAAAGTCAGACCCACTGTTTCACCACTGTTGCATGTAAAACATTTACTGCAAATTTTGAAGGGGAAATATTGAAGTCTATGGCCCTCAAGTTGCATGAAAGTCGGAACTGAAGAAGTGCATGAACTACTTTGAAGTTGCTATGACTTTAAGTCACACATATATAAATGGTTATCATTTGAAAACATGGGGTACGACTTGTTATGTAACTTTACATAGTTAGTCAGGTTGAAAAAAGACACAAGTTAATTTATTTCAACCAATAAAAGGGAAAAAAATAAACGTTGTCCAAAGTCTTATGACTAGTTGCACAAGTGTGTGAGGTGTAAAGGGGAATCCCAGACTTTATTGTTTTGTTTTTTACTGTTTAGATCAGGAGTAGAGGGGATATCTTCCATTAGGGATTTCCTATCACTTCTCTAGGACAGAGAATCCCCTCAATGGGGAAGCAGACAGAAATTAAAAGCTTCCATAAAATGCGTGTTCTGAGCTGCACCTTCCTTGCAGTGTTAGACTAATATAATCAGTAGGGTGCTGAGCGCAATGGATGGCACTGAGCAAGAATCAATCAATTCCTACAATAGGAAGTCACCAGCAGTCTGAGATGTCTATTTAGACAATTCGTGATCAACCTATAATGTAACGTAAGTCATATAGCCAACATTTCGGGGTCCCTTTCCTTAGGGTGATACTGTCACAGTGGACCTGAAATATTGACTTATGTGGCTTGATCTACATCTGTCCTTTTATAGCTAAAAGGACAGATGTATATATGGGTCCCTTTACACATGCCTGTTATAGTGCTAGATTTAGATTTTTTTAAAGCATTTTTTAATCTCTTATTTATTTTCTTTGTTGTGTAATCTCTTCCCTGTCCCAAGCCTGTAACTGGACAGTAGAGATGCATTACGTGTGCCTTTTACTGTATATCTTCCTGACAGTTACTAATATACTACTATTATATTGTTGCACCATATGCTTTATAGTGTCTCAGCCTCATGACTTTTCCCAGTTTCTCATCCCTGCTTCTGATTTACTTGAGAAATTCTGATATAGCCATTCAAACATATGAAAATAAAATAACAATAGCTCTAGCATTTTATCACCGTTTTTTTTCACTTGTAAAAAAAAAAAGAAAGTCAATTTTTTTTATTTCCAATATTTTGTAAAGCAATGACACATATACATCATTTACAGAGTACATGTTTCTGCTCCCATGTGTGTTCTCAGTCATTCTGCCAGTGCAAAAGACAGTCCAGAATCCACACTGAAAAGAAAGAAAAGGAAAAGGCATTAATGTTCAGATTCTAAACACACAAAAAAAGTCAGCGCTAGGTGCCAATATGGCCCCCAAATATCACATGTGAAATAAGATGAGTAAACCTGCAATGGATAACCTCTCTATAATAACACCCTTAATAAAGTACATCGAAAAACAATATAATCAAATAAAACAGAGCAGTCTACAATGATTCAGATAATGACACCACTAATTAAAGTGCAAATGCAAATGCCAACTTTCATGTGCTTGAATTCCCTTAGAAAGTACTCCACACACTCCATGCAAATAAGACTTGCTGTCTTCAACCAGTGCTCTTCCATGTGTGCACACCGCAACCCCCTATAATGGTGTAACTCACCAGATCCCTAGACCTAGAATTTGATAGGAGTGAGATAAGGAAATGTATCACCTGTAATACCACATATATGACCTATGTGTTAGAGTGTGATTGTGGGTACCAGTAGGTAAGACGGACCACCCGATAAGGATTGGGGAACACATAAATATAAGAAAGGGCTTTAGACAACACAATGTCTCCAACTACCTGTATTTTAGAATAGCACATAACAAAGACCCAATGGGTTTAAATTTTATGAGATAGACAGAATAAAAGGGCATTGGAGGGGTTCAAACCTAACACAGGAAATCTCCAGAAATTAAACAAGGCGTATTTTTGAATTGGGGACCCTAACCCCCCAGGGCCTCAATACTGAATTGGATGTAAATTGTTTTATAAAATGTTATGAGATAGACCAGTGTTTCTCAACTACAGTCCTCAAGGCGCCCCAACAGGTCATGTTTTCAGGCTCTCCATTATTTTGCATAGGTGATTTGATCAGTTTCACTGCCTTAGTATTTACCACAGCTGTTTCATCTGAGGGAAATTCTGAAAACAGGACCTGTTGGGGCACCTTAAGGACTGGAGTTCAGAAACACTGAGATAGACAGAATAAAATGGCATTGGTGGGATTTAACCGCTTGCCGACCGGCTCACGCCAATATACGTCAGCAGAAGGGCACATACAAGCAGATTAACGTACCTGTACGTTGCCCTTTAAGAAGCAGTTTGTGGGCGTGCCCGCCGTGACCTCCATGAGTGTGATCACGGGTCTCGCGGACCCGATGTCCGTGGGCATACCCGCGATCGTCTCACGGAAAGGAAGAACGGGGAAATGCTGATGTAAACAAGCATTTCCCCATTCTGCCTAGTGACAGGACACTGATCACCACTCCCTGTAATCGGGAGCGGTGATCAGTGTCGTGTCATACATAGCCCCTCCCCCCACAGTTAGAATCACTCCCTAGGACAAACTTAACCTCTACAGCGCCACTTAGTGGTTAACCCCTTCACTGCCAGTCACATTTACACAGTAATCAATGCATTTTTAATTGCACTGATCGCTGTATGAATGTGAATTGTCCCAAAATCCCGTCAATTCAGATCTGTCCGCCATAATGTCGCAGTCATGATAAAAATTGCCGCCATTACTAGTAAAAAAAAAATTATTAATAAAAATGCCAGAAAACTATCCCCTATTTTGTAGACGCTATAACTTTTGCGCAAACTAATCAATAAACGCTTATTGCATTTTTTTAACCAAAAATATGTAGAAGAATATGTATTGGCCTAAACTGAGGAAAAAAATGGTTTTTTTTATATATTTTTTGGGGATATTTATTATAGCAAAAAGTAAAAAATAATGTGTTTTCTTTCAAAATTGTCACTATTTTTTTTTTATAGCGCAATAAATAAAAACTGCAGAGGTGATCAAATACCACCAAAAGAAAGCTCTATTTGTTTGGAAAAAAGGAGATCAATTTTGTTTGCAAGCCACGTCGCACGACCGCGCAATTGTCAGTTAAAGCGACGCAGTGCCGAATCGCAAAAAGTGCTCTGGTCTTTGGGCAGCCAAATGGTCCGGGGTTTAAGTGGTTAAACCTAACACAGGAAATCTCCAAGAAAATGAAACAAGGTGGATTTTTAAATTGGGGACCCTAATCCCCATGGCCTCAATATTGAATTGGACGTAAATTGTTTTATAGCGAATTATTCATTAAAATTATTTAAACCTACCAAATACAACTATACAGCCATTGATCCGAATGAGAATAGTTCCATTGGGGGTGTAGATATGATTTGGAACCACAAGATGGCGTTATAATTAAAGCAGACCTTGAGTCATTTTTTCAACTTTCCATCTTTTTTCTGCCAGTAAATACCTTATACAGCCCACTTCCTGTTTCTTGTCTGGTGAAAAGCCTAGGCTTATGACATCATTCACAGCTCTCTCTCACACTCTCTGGTAAGTTTACAAGGAAGGGAGGGGGGATGAGTCATAAGAGAGCCAATGAGTGTTGTAGGGCTGCAGAGCTGGAGGTATTCCTCTGTCTAAATCCAGGAAGTGAACAGGCAGCAGCTTCAGCTGTCAACAGTTAAAATGGCTGCATCCAGCCTTAGTGGAGGGAGATTTTTGCAGCATATTTGGTAAGTACAGAATCACAGTATATATAAAATAATATGCAAAATGGTTGGAGGGATGCATCAGAATGGCAAAAATGTTTTTATTACAAATTATGTGAGCAGACTGCAGTTACTCTTTAAGATTGATATTATTGGCATGCATTTAGGCTGATCCACCACTAGATGGGGCTGGTGCATTTATGGTTTATTAGGATTTTTTTATTTTCATTTTTATATTTTTTAGATGTTTTTATAGTCTTTTTTATAGGAAAGAAAAAAAGCATTATAGGGGGTCATGGTGTGAATACCCGGAAGAGCAATGGTTGGAGGCAGCAAGTCTTATTTGCATGGAGTGTGTGGAGCACTTTCTAAGGGAATTCAAGCACATAAAAGTTGGCACTATTGATGAACTTTTTATATTTAACCAGTAGTGTCACTATATGAGTCATTTTAAATTGGTTTATTGTATTTTTTTTTTTATTATTATTATATTGTTTTTCGATGCACTTTATTAGGGGTGTTATTATTTTTAGGTTTACTCATCTTATTGCACTTTTGATGTTTAGGAGTCATATGTATTCTTAATGGAAGCCCAATACACCTTGGTAATGTGTGCAGTTCAAAATGCATGTTAGTGAAGTATCATGTGTGTTTTTGGTGTGGCGGGATTTTAAAAATAGTGTCATGGGGCACTATTCCTTCCCCTGATACCAACAATGGGGCACTATTCCTTCCCCTGATACCAACAATGGGGCACTATTCTCTACCCTCATAGTAACAATGGGGCACCATTCCTCACACTAATACCAATGATGGGGTACTCCCAATAATACCAGCGTGTTTTCTACTCACACTGACCAGCCGCCACCCCCCAAAGTCTGAAGGAAACAGTAAACTGGCCCTTTGTTTAGAAAGTTTGAAGACCTCTGTTTTAAAGGAATAAGTTCCAAGTGGCCATCCTGTCCTTGGTTTCATTAAGTACTATACTACTTCTTTGAATAACACAGGTCAGGAGTCTGGACCCGTCATTGCCTTCAAACTTGTAGCAAGTCAAAGATTCACTAGCCAGAACTGGGGTGAATGTGCTACAGCTTTCAAGTAAGCAATGTTTTCTAGGTTGATGGGTTCCCTTTAATGTTTCAACCTGCACTGTACACTGTTTTCTACAATCTGATTGGTTGCCACAGCTCCGGTTTCCTGTTTCTTATCCTCTCGGGATGCAGTTTCTACATTCTATAAATTCTCTATCATTTCTGTCCATACTCACCCAAGATCAAAAAGGTCTTTTTTCTCTGGTATCAGGCAGGTCTTCTCACATTCCAGTTTAGTCATGAAATTATTGGCATTTCCAAAGCAGCCGTGATAGTCAAAGATATCACATCTATTTTCAGCGCTGTTATAGAAGTAGCGCAAGATATTATTATCGCAGAAACCGACAGCCATTGGTAACTGGCAGGTTGCGGCTGCACCTGTATTGGAATGACAGAGTGTTATTAACTGTGATATTTGTATCATAAGGATTAGACAGAAAATGTAACATATTATTCTGGGCTAAAATAACATTAGAAGAGTCCAGAAACGACTGTATGGTCAACAGGGCATGATATTGTCTTAATTAGTGATTAGAGAGTTGATTTGCTGAACAAAGATGGTGAGAGAGAAATGCAGTGATTTCACCTTTTGGATCCCTTTGGGCCCCTTTGGATACCTTTTGCGTCCTTTGGATCCCTCCTGGACCCCTTTGCCAGTCACTTGAGGAGCCCACTCCTGGTTCCAGTAACTTGTACTTGTACAATAACTAGCTAGGAGATACCAATTGGAGAAGTGTGGGGTCCTGTAGTAAAATTGTAAGGGGCCCAAAAAAAAAGTTTTACTGGTTCACTATCTGCTGGCTGGATTGTTAATATTTGTATACTGTTTGAAACGGATTGCTGAGATAGAAACCATATTTAGACTAATTTGACGTTACGGTTATTCTCTAGTCTTATCATTCTTTTTAGATATTTGTGTGAATGCCAGTGGCGACTTGTGTTTTTTTTTGGGGGGCAGCAAACACTCCCCCCCCCGGGCGCAGCACGGCATGGCACTAACACCCCCTCCACCACCCGCTGTCCTTACCGTGGATTAAGGCATTGAGAGCAGCGGTCAGAGCTGCTGTGGCCATCTCCCAGCGTGGCGGGCTCCAGTATCCTCTCCTGGATTACTCTCCTCTCTGCTCCTCCCGTCGCTAGGTGTCCAATAGGATCGCCTGACATTTTGGCCAATCGGGAAACGGGTTTCATACCTGCTTCCTGATTGGCCATGAGGAGGATCAGTGTTGCAACAGCGGATATTCATCTACTGTTGCAACACACCTGGGAGGTCTGTGGACGCATCCTCAGCGTCCCGGGCCCACGCTTTTTTGAAGCCTAGTAGAGCCTATGGCTCTAATCAGGTGCTTAAAAAAAAACCTGGCCACTGTAATACATGTGCCTGGTGACCCAAAAGGGGCCGGACACATAAATAGGGGGATAGGGGGGCGGCAGCGGTACATGAATCTATCCACTGCATATAGGGGGTGGAGAGGAGAGAGGAGGTGACACCCAGGCACCCCTAATGGACGGGCCGCTACTGGGGAATGCAATAACTGTAATGTAAATTGTCTTATTGGTGTGCTTTAACCACTTGATCCCTGGAAGGTTTTACCTCCCTTCATGACCAGGGCATTTTGTGCTATTCAGCACTGCACTACTTTGACTGGAAATTGCTCAGTCATGCAACACTGTACCCAACTGAAATTTATAATTATTTTTCACACAAATAGAGTTGGCCCAGAGTGGGCCCCCAAAATGCTCCTGGTCCCGGGCATGCACAGTTCTATTATTAGCCCCGAGCGCTGCCGCCGAGCGGGGACCGATAGCAGGTCCCGCCTTCTGGAGCCTGCAGCGCCTATGATGAACGTCCCACTGGTCCAATGTGTGGACCGCGGGACGTATGATGTCCATCATAGGCGCTGCAAGCTCCAGAGGGCGGGAATTACAATGTGGCCGCCGCGCCACTGTGAGAAAATACTCACTTGGCACTCGGGCAAGTGGCTCTCCTCTCCTGTCCTGTCGTGGCTCTGGCTGCCTGGAGTGCCTGCTGTATACTCTACTGTGATGGGCACGCCGCACACTATGGCTGAGCTGCAAGAGGAGGTCACGTCACCTGAAGTCTGGTCAGGTAGGTCAGTGCGTGTCAGTGTGGGTCAGTGTATGTCAGGTAGGTCAGTGTGGGTCAGGTAGGTCAGTGGGTCAGGTAAGTGAGTGTAATGGTCAGTGTATGTCGGGTAAGTGAGTGTATTGGTCAGTGTATGTCAGGTAGGTCAGTGTGGGTCAGGTAGGTCAGTGTATGTCAGGTAAGTGAGTGTAATGGTCAGTGTATGTCAGGTAGGTCAGTGTGGGTCAGGTAGGTCAGTGTATGTCAGGTAAGTGAGTGTAATGGTCAGTGTATGTCAAGTAGGTCAGTGTGCGTCAGGTAGGTCAGTGCATGTCATGTAGGTCAGTGTGGGTCAGGTAGGTCAGTGTATGTCAGGTAGGTGAGTGTAATGGTCAGTGTATGTCAGGTAGGTCAGTGTGTGTCAGGTAGGTCAGTGTATGTCAGGTAGGTGAGTGTAATGGTCAGTGTATGTCAGGTAGGTCAGTGCATGTCAGGTAGGTAGCAACCCCCCCCCCCCCCCCAGTGCTGGGCTCGGACTTTGGGCTGAAGCCCCTGTTTTTATTGCCACCTAGCAACGCCCCTGGTAGCCACCCACTAGCAGTACAGTTACTGCAAGTGGTTAGAGCTGATCTCCGGGCTAATATAAAACACACCAATGAATACAACTTTGTAATCGTTAATATTTTATTAAATGTATTTTATTAAACACAAGCAATGTAAGAACCCTGATTTTAGCTGGTATCATTATCAGCCTCCTGCAAATCCCTTTACAATAGAGCTCAGACTGACAGAGGGAGAAGTAACAAAATCAGCTGTGTTTGTCTTTATCTGCTAACAAAAGACACGCTGATAGGAGTAGAGAGCAGAGTGACAGAGAGATGAGCTCATCAGTCTGCTGCTCCTCATTTCACTGTCCTCTCACAGGCTGGGACAATGCATTTTCTACTCAGAAGTCAGGTATCCTGCCATGCTTAGACCCACTAGAAACAATGCAATATGTGGTGTAAGAATATCTGCCTGTAACTGAACTGATTTTATCTCAGCTGTCTTTCAGCAAGATTATAAGATGAGCTTCCTGACATAAGCTATATTACCAAAACTTTTGGGTCACCTGCCTTTAAATGCACATGAACTTTAATGACATCCCAGTCTTAGTCCGTAGGGTTCAATATTGAGTTGGCCCACCCTTTGCAGCTTTAACAGCTTCAACTCTTCTGGGAAGGCTTTCCACAAGGTTTAGGAGTGTGTCTATGGGAATGTTTGACCATTCTTCCAGAAGCACATTTGTGAGGTCAAGCACTGATGTGGACGAGAAGGCCTGGCTTGCTGTCTCCACTTTAAGTCATCCCAAAGGTGTTCTGTCTGTTTTGGTGTGCAGACCCAGCATAAGGTTTTGGTTGTCTGCTTCCATGGGTTTGCGAGAAACCCCAGGATTCGTGAAGGTTGAGAATCCCAAACTTTTGGATGAAAAGCTTACAGGTTCACGATCGGGAACAAAGAACAACTTCCAAGGCAGAGCATAGCCTTTTTCCTGGTCAGCTGAGTCACAATTAGTTTTAGGGCCGCTTAACACCAGAACATGTGCGGTTTTACACAGTCCCATGAGGTGCCTTTTTTGACAGCTAATTCACACAAAAAGTATGGCAGCTGGCCACAAATGTGTGTGTTTGCTAGCAATTAGCAATTAATAACACCCACACTTGTCTAAAGTGGGCAGCACATTCCCATGCAGTGTGGAAATTGCACACGGAAACATGTTTAATGCACTGCAAATGGTGTGAACGGGCCCTAAAGAAATGGCTAACCCAGCCCCCCTTCTTTAAAAGAGTTGTCTTACGTCAGCCATATTGTAAGTGAGTGTTGGAGCTGGTTCTTGTGAAGGGGCCTTAGTACATGTCCCCCTTAGCAGTGGTCAGCTTTGCATGCCTTTTGTTTGACAATAGCTTGCATATTAGCCCTACAGCTGGGCAAAATTGAATAATAAGATTGGCCCCTTAGACTTAGACAATGGTGTTCGCCACCAAGTTTGCAAACTTCGAGCAAGATTCGCAAAACTATTCATGAACTGAACCCGGGCAGATTCACTCACCTGTAGAACAGGCCCAGGAACTCAGCACAGATCTCACCAATAGAGTCCCCAAGAGATAGAAGACACTATCAGGAATGCTGGTATACAAAATACCCCGAAAAACCTATTTAAAGGCCTCTTGCACACTGGGTGCAAAAAAATGCCATTTTTAAGGAAGCTTCTAAATCCCCCTCTATGTTAGCCTATGTGGCCATGCACGCATAGGCATTTACCTGTATAGGTGTATTTTATGTGTGACCCTCGGGGCCACTGCAGACACTTATTTGTGTTTCCCTATTGCGTTGTCTACCAGTCTCATGTAATATTTCTTCGGTCTAGGATGGTCTCCCCAGTCTGCAAAAACTCATATAGCATTTATACAGTCTCTGACAGTCTCCTACAGCATATCTGCAATCTCTGACCATCTCTTGTATTATGTCCGCAGTCTCTGACCATCTCTTCTATAATATCAGCTGTATCTGACCATCTCTTGTATCATGTCCACAGTCTTCAACCATCTCTTGTATCCTGCCCAAAGTCTCTAACCATCTTTTGTATCAATGCCCACAGTCTTTGGCCACCTCTTGTATCTTGTCCACAGTCTCTGACCATCTCTTGTATCATGTCCAAATTCTATGACCATCTCTTTTATCTTGTCAACAGTCTCTGACCATCTCTTGTATCATGTCCAAATTCTTTGACCATCTCTTGTATCATGTCCAAAATCTTTTACCATCTCTCGTATCTTGTCAACAGTCTCTGGCGATCTACTGTACCCTGTCCACAGTCTGACCATCTCATGCATCATGTCCACAGTCTTTGACCATCTCTTGTATCTTGTCCACAGTCTTTGACTATCTCTTGTATCTTGTCCACAGTCTTTGACCATCTCTTGTATCTTGTCCACAGTCTTTGACCATCTCTTGTATCATGTCCAAATTCTTTGACCATCTCTTGTATCATGTCCAAAATCTTTTACCATCTCTCGTATCTTGTCAACAGTCTCTGGCGATCTACTGTACCCTGTCCACAGTCTCTGACCATCTCATGCATCATGTCCACAGTCTTTGACCATCTCTTGTATCTTGTCCACAGTCTCTGACCATCTCTTGTATCTTGTCCACAGTCTTTGACCATCTCTTGTATCATGTCCACAATCTTTGACCAGCTCTTGTATCCTGTCCACAGTCTCTCACCATCTCTTTTATCTTGTCCACAGTCTCTCACCATCTCTTTTATCTTGTCCACAGTCTCTCACCATCTCTTGTGTCATGCCCATAGTCTGACTATAGCTTGATGTGTGTCTGATGTCCAATTAATTTTATGTGCGCCCCTATGGTGATGTTGAGGGCTGCACTCGAGCCCCCCCCCCCCCCCCCCCCACATCAAAAGTTAATCATCACTGGTTTAGAAGCTGAAAAAAAAACATCACTTGTGCATTCAGGAGAGCAACGTTTGAGCAGACAAAACTCTTGATGCGCTTACACGCCTGTAAACACGTCTAAAAGCACGTTTAGCACTACATTAATATTCTGCCCAATGGAATAAATGAACGCTTGAATGCTTGAGGTGCTTAAAAGCGCAACAATGTGGATTTAGGTGCTTTTTAAGCTGCTTTTCTCCTGCCAGAGGAAAAGGCATTTAGTAGAGCTGGGAAAACTCTCAATGTGCATGAGGTTGAATGCTGTAAATTCCACTCATACATGCAATAAAACCTTTAGAATAAGCCATTGGGGGACTCAATCTGCCAGCATTTACCCCTGACTCATTATTTGTAGGTACACTTACCAGTCACTGGGGTTTTTATTGGTAAGTTGGATCCAGTCTTCACCCTACACAGTAAAAGAATTAATTAGGAAATTGAGATATGGAGCAACGGAAAATACATAAAGAGGACAACAGGTGAAAACATTACACACGGTGCTATTTCTTATTATTTGATGCAAATTGACAAAAATCTGCTAAAGTAAATAAATGTTTGGTCTAAAAAATATACAAGCCAAGCGCTTACATAAAACTACTAAAACTTTATTGATTTATTACACAAATCAATGAAATGTTTATCATTTAAAAACATAAAGGTCGCTAGGTGGTCCCACAAATGTCAATAATCTAATAGTCATACATGGTACCTTATTAAATTATAACGGTTACAAGTCTATTCTTTGTGTTTTGCTAAAATAAATAGTGAAATAGTGGAATTGATTATAAAGTTGGCAGTGCCTCTTCCCAGTACAGGGCCTCTGTGAAGGATTCCCTCCCTGGGTCATTAATTAGTAATCTAATCAAAGTAATGGGAGCAGAAGAACTACTACAACCAGCATATAACATTAATTATAAGTATATAGATTCACAGTATAGACATGATACAAGCTTTATATAAGAAGAGTTTAATAGCTGTCCAACCAGCTTGGAACGGAGCTTCTCACCGTCAGGAACAGTGATAAGGCACTGGAAGTCAGAGTTAGCCTATCCACTCTGTGCTTTAGTCCCTCCCTAGTAGTTTCTAATCTGACATGGAACCAGACCTCTAGCTACCAGAAGTGACCATTGGATGCCTAACCTGGATCTAGCCTGTGCTCGTTATTAATTGCTAAGTTCAGACCAGACTGGTGGAGGGATTTACTTTGTATGCAATATATATATATATATATATATATATATATATATATATATATATATATATATCTCAATATCATACAAAGTAAATCCCTCCACCAGTATTGGCAAGTGACCAGTGCTGAAAAAATCTTCAGTGATGACACCTGTGTATCTGCAAGCCTCTCACCTTACTACCGTAAGGTATACAGCGTGAGTTAATCACAGGTGGTGGTATTCAGTAATTCCCTCTTTGTTAGATAACTTAGTCCTTCTTGAATGGTCTCAATATGCGGGGTTTAAACATAAAAAAGAAAAAAGCTCATAGCGTGATTCCATAAAAAGAAAGGGAGGTGGAAGTGGCAGACATAAGTAATTACACTCACTTTTAAATGAGAGCATAGACAACAATCCACGAGCGCCGAGCTTGTATGCTTCCATGCAATCCTGGTAGCACCTCTTATCTTACGTGTCCCGGTATATAGGGATTAAACATAGGAAAGGGAGATGCCCATAGCGTGATCCCGCTTTAAAAAGAGTTTATCATGTAGTAACAAAGTAGACAAACTCACGTTTTTGTAAATACAAGACTGCAACAAACCACGAGTGCCGCGCTCGTATCCTTCCGTCAGATGTTGATAGTACCCATTGCTTCAATCCCGACACGTGTCGTCAGGTCATGTGACTTCATAATTTTCCCTGATGAAGTCACGTGATGTGACGACACGCATTGTTTGTTGCTGTCTTGTATTTAAAAAAATGTGAGTTTGTCTACTTTGTTACTACATAATAAACTGTTTTTAAAATGGGATCACGCTATGAGCATCTCCCTTTCCTATGTTTAAACACTATATACCGGGACACGTAAGATAAGACGTGCTACAAGGATTGCATGGAAGCATATGAGCTTGGCACTTGTGGATTGTTGAGTACTCTAAAAAGGGGAATTGGCGCTGTCCGGCTATATGTGCATTAATTGTAGCTCATATATAAATGCTCGTAAAAGTATATATACAAAGAACATATATATAAAAAATAAAATTATTTTTGCGTGCAACCAATGTGTTGAGGGGGCTGGAAAATAAAAGTGCATAAACCCCACCCACCAATGTTATGTAATAAAGTGCAACGTGCTCCAGTAAATACATATGTATACGTGTACCAGAATCTCAATGCATTCCAAATAATCCTAATACATAAATATATAAATAATATAAATGTGCCCAAAAAATCAATAAACAGCAAAAAATATCCAAAAAATTCCAAAATCCTAGGTGAAAACTATTTTAACAATAAAACCTATCAAATAAAAATCCCCAACGTGAGTATGTAAAAAGTCCAATTCATAACACAGTGTGAATAAATTGTGTAGAAAAGTAAAGATTATTATATGGAAACAGTGCTAAAGAAATCCCAAATCTGTAAGAAACAGCAAATGTCCAGAATGAAATTCCTTAAATGTGTCCCTCTAGTGAAAAAACGTAGTCTCAGTGTAACTGATGTTCCCCGTCCTTCACTGCACCCCCACTCGTGCTTCACTGCCCAACCCCTGCAGGGGTAAAAGGCATGTAGAGAAAATCCTGCAGTGATGAACCCGGGAAGCGATCCTCTGTCCGAAGATGTTTTATCCTTCTCTGGTGTTGTAGTGTCCCCAATAGTAAACATCCATATGAGGTAGAAAAGAAAAGAACCTCATAGCGTGAATCCGAAAAAAATAATTTTATTGAATTGATCCATAAAAATATTTTAACCTCCCTGGCGGTATGATTATTTCGGATTTTAGGTGCTGAAAGCGGTACAATTATTTTGCATGGAAATTTGGCGTTTTATATTGTAGGCCTACAATTCTTAACAATAACACACTTAAATCTGTCCAAACAAGAGTCTAGTAGATATCCCGGGTATGATAACGTTTGAAACACAAAAACATAAATTATAATATAATAAATAAAAATACAACAGCCCCCGGCTGTTTGGCCTCGTGATCCCCCACTCGTTATGCCCGATCCACCGGGCGTTGCGGTGAGGGACTGTCATTGGTCTGGGTTCTCCCGTCTCAACCCCGGAGGAGACAAACTACTCTTGGCTATGTTTAGCTACTACAGGCTCATGTCTTGTAGATACACTACAGGTTAAGTACCATCAATATTTTACCCCCTCAATAGAGCTGTATGTATCTGTACGCTATACCTAGGTCCAGTTACTCATTTTTCCCTTATTTTGTTCATCTTTATAGCATCCTACTCCTGACGATTGGCTTTAAACGCCATGAAAATGAGTCCATACTCAAGGATGCCAGATTTATGGCTTATATTATGATGAATTCATCTCAGTATATTCTGTTTAACTTTATGTTCTATCATGTACTGTTTATGATTATTATAACTATGTACCAGATTTTTTATTCACTATTGTTTTTAATACCAATCATGTTCCTCTATGTTTATACTTGAATAAATATGTGACTATTGCGCATTGAATATGTTTATATCGTGCCTATATTGTACACACGTAATATTTGTTTGGGATATTCATGATAGGGACTGCCCATTGGGGATTGGCTATAATCAAAAGTGTTTATCAATGTAACAATATATCTAGCTACATTATTCCTTATTACAGAGACAGACCTCATCTAAAGTCCCATGTCCATTTTTTTTATTTTTTTATTTTATTGTATACACGTATACATATGTATTTACTGGAGCACGTTGCACTTTATTACATAACATTGGTGGGTGGGGTTTATGCACTTTTATTTTCCAGCCCCCTCAACACATTGGTTGAACGCAAAAATAATTTTATTTTTTATATATATGTTCTTTGTATATATACTTTTACGAGCATTTATATATGAACTACAATTAATGCACATATAGCCAGACAGCGCCAATTCCCCTTTTTAGAGTACTCGGTTAATTTGAATTTCACCTAGGTGATATTCAGTTCTAGGGGGGCTGCAGTCCTTTCCGTCTCTTCCTCCTTAGCGCGGAACTACTGCCATTCATTCACACTCGTGGATTGTTGTCTATGCTCTCATTTAAAAAGTGAGTGTAATTACTTTTGTCTGCCACATCCACCTCCCTTTCTTTTTATGGAATCACGCTATGAGTTTTTTTCTTTTTTATGCTTAAACCCCGCATATTGAGACCAGTCAAGAAGGACTAATTTATCTAACAAAGAGGGAGTTACTGAATACTACCACCTGTGATTAACTCACGCTGTATACCTTACAGCAGTAAGGAGAGAGGCTTGCAGATACACAGGTGTCATCACTGAAGATATTTTCAGCACTGGCCACTTGCCAATACTGGTGGAGGGATTTACTTTGTATGCAATATATGTTTTCAAACTGTCACGGACTTGTTTGCTGGATCACATCGTTTGATTTTTCACTTTTGTTTGATTTTTTCACATGGACTTTGTCACTTTGTTTTGTTTATTTGATTATAGTTCATGCTATATGTCTTAATTTTATTAGTACACCTCCTTTTTGGTAAATATTGCACCTTGGTGCATCCTTTGCATTTTACACAGCGCAACATCATTATTTACACATTCCCCTTTTTTTCTGTTAAGGATCAGCTAACCAGGTGTTTGCTGCAGTGTCCCTTAGGTTCTTTTTTAGACAGCGCGGGAGTCATCTATTTACAATTTGCTGAGTTGGTGCTGTTGTCTTGGCTCAGCAGATTATCACTGCCCTCTCTAAAATAACTTCTCTTATTGGTTCAAGTAAAATATCTCAAATATCTCAGAATCTATTCATACTGAGTTGTTTGATTATTACCACACAGTGCACAAGGATGTCTGAACCCAGAGTGTCAGATGGGTTGGAAAGTTCACTTGATCATGGCCGTGCAGGTGAGCAGGTAATTCTCAGCAGTCCCCTAGGGGGCTGTGCTACACTAGATTTCACCCCCCCCCCCTCTCTTATTTGCATGCTAATAACATTTTAAAGTAAAAACTTTCCAATTGAATTAAATACTTTATTTACTCTTGCACTGCTAAAACCATTTTTGCATATTTTTTTACAAACATGTTAACGTGCACATTTAAAGGCCTAAAGATTGGTTAACCCCCCCCCCCCCCCCCAAACATGATAAATTTTCTTACAGCAGTGATAACTAGCAGTCTCAAGTCTATGACTGTCTCCTAAAACATATCCCCAGTCTCCAACAACTCATATAGCATGTTCACAATCTCATAAGTCTCCTGCAGCATGTCCTCAGTATCTGACCATCTTTTGTATCATGTCCGCAGTCTCATCATCTCCTTTATCATGTCTACAGTCTCTGACCATCTCTTGTATCACGTCCACAGTATCTAATCATCTACTGTATCATGTCTACAGTCTCTGACCATCTCTTGTATCATGTCAGCAGTCTCGTAATTGCCAACATTGCAAAAAAAATTTGTGGGACACTTTTTGGCTGTAGGCGGAGTCATAATTAGGGGGCGGGGCATACGTTTGTAGGCGTGGCATAGCAACAAAAAAGAAAACTCCGCTCGCCGCAGCGAAAAATGGGTGTGGTTTACGTGAAATAGTGGGTGTGGCTTAAATGGGCGTGGCTCAAAGGGGTGTGGTTAGAGTCTGAGATGAATGAGGGATGGAGAGGGGAAGGGGGAGAGAGGAATGGAGGGACAGCAGGCCCAGATCCTACACAACAATAGAAATATGTGTATTCTAGAAAGTTTAACAATCAGCAGATAAAGATACTCCAAACACCTGGTGTTAGCGCTTCAATCATCCCGGCACCATGGTTGTTATGGTGTCAGGATGATTGAAGTGCATTATTTCTATTATTACATTGTAATATAAAATGAAATCATTCAACTCACCATAATGCCAAATCAGTGGGATCCCTGAGCGTTTCACTAGCCACGTCGCCTGCCACCAGCAGAGTCCTTCCTTGCATCAGGTGCCCCTAGCAGAGTCTGTCCTTGCATCAGGTGCCCCCGGCAGAGTCCCTCCTTGCATCAGGTGCCCCCGGCAGAGTCCCTCCTTGCATCAGGTGCCCCCGGCAGAGTCCCTTCTTGCATCAGGTGCCCCTGGCAGATTCCCTCCTTGCATCAGGTGCCCCCGGCAGAGTCCCTTCTTGCATCAGGTGCCCCTGGCAGATTCCCTCCTTGCATCAGGTGCCTGGCAGAGTCCCTCCTTGCATCAGGTGCCCCTGGCAGAGTCCCACCTTGCATCAGGTGCCCCCCGGCAGAGTCCCTCCTTGCATCAGGTGCCCCCGGCAGAGTCCCTCCTTGCATCAGGTGCCCCCGGCAGAGTCCCTCCTTGCATCAGGTGCCCCCGGCAGAGTCCCCCTTGCATCAGGTGCCCCCGGCAGAGTCCCTCCTTGCATCAGGTGCCCCGGCAGAGTCCCTCCTTGCATCAGGTGCCCCCAGCAGAGTCCCTCCTTGCATCAGGTGCCCCCGGCAGAGTCCCTCCTTGCATCAGGTGCCCCCAGCAGAGTCCCTCCTTGCATCAGGTGCCCCCGGCAGAGTCCCTCCTTGCATCAGGTGCCCCCGGCAGAGTCCCTCCTTGCATCAGGTGCCCCCTGCAGAATCCCTCCTTGCATCAGGTGCCTCCAGCAGAGTCCCTCCTTGCATCAGGTGCCCCCAGCAGAGTCCCTCCTTGCATCAGGGGCCCCCAGCAGAGTCCCTCCTTGCATCAGGTGCCCCCAGCAGAGTCCCTCTATGGTGTCAGGATGATTGAAGTGCATTATTTCTATTATTACATTGTAATATAAAATGAAATCATTCAACTCACCATAATGCAAAATCAGTGGGATCCCTGAGCGTTTCACTAGCCACGTCGCCTGCCACCAGCAGAGTCCTTCCTTGCATCAGGTGCCCCTAGCAGAGTCCCTCCTTGCATCAGGTGCCCCCGGCAGAGTCTTCCTTGCATCAGGTGCCCCCGGCAGAGTCTTCCTTGCATCAGGTGCCCCCGGCAGAGTCCCTCCTTGCATCAGGTGCCCCGGCAGAGTCCCTCCTTGCATCAGGTGCCCCCGGCAGAGTCCCTCCTTGCATCAGGTGCCCCCGGCAGAGTCCCTCCTTGCATCAGGTGCCCCCGGCAGAGTCCCTCCTTGCATCAGGTGCCCCCAGCAGAGTCCCTCCTTGCATCAGGTGCCCCCAGCAGAGTCCCTCCTTGCATCAGGTGCGCCCAGCAGAGTCCCTCCTTGCATCAGGTGCCCCCAGCAGAGTCCCTCCTTGCATCAGGTGCCCCCAGCAGAGTCCCTCCTTGCATCAGGTGCCCCCAGCAGAGTCCCTCCTTGCATCAGGTGCCCCCAGCAGAGTCCCGCCTTGCATCAGGTGCCCCCAGCAGAGTCCCGCCTTGCATCAGATGCCCCCAGCAGAGTCCCGCCTTGCATCAGGTGCCCCCAGCAGAGTCCCACCTTGCATCAGGTGCCCCCAGCAGAGTCCCTCCTTGCATCAGGTGCCACCAGCAGAGTCAGTCTTTACATCAGTGTTCCCAGCCTCAGTCCTTAATTCAGTGTCCCAGGCAAAGCCATAGTTACCCCCCCTGTACATAGTTACCCCCTCCCCCTATACATAGTTTCCCCTCTCGCCCTAGTTACTCCCTGTGCATAGTTACCCCCCCCGTGCATAGTTAACCCCCCTCCTGTAAATAGTTAACCCCCACTTCTGTATATAGTTAACCCTCCCCTCTCCTGTACATAGTTAACCCTCCCCCCTCCTGTATATAGTTAACCCCCCTCCTGTATATAGTTAACCCTCCCCCTCCTGTATATAGTTAACCCCCCTCCTCCTGTATATAGCTAACCCTCCCTCCTCCTGTATATAGTTAACTCCCCCTCCTCCTGTATACAGTTAACCCCCCTCCTCCTGTATATAGCTAACCCCCCCTCCTGTATATAGTTACCCCCCCTCCTGTACATTAAAGTTAAATTGCTGTAGAGACAAGAGCCAGTGGCGTCACTACAGCTGGTGTCACCCGATGCGGAAAAAAAATTGGTGTCACCCCCCTCCACCAACTATGGTCCCCCTTCAGTACAGACCCCCCTCCCTCAGTAAAGAACCCCCCCCACTAAGTACAGACCGCCCCTCCAGCAGTATAGATCCTCCTCCCTCAGTACAGACCCCCCCACTAAGTACAGACCCCCCTATCAGTTTAGACCCCCTCAGTGTAGACCCCCCTCATCAGTATAGACCCCCTCAGTACAGACCCCTCTCCCTCAATACAGACCCCCTCAGTGCGGTCCCCCCATCTATTAGTATAGACCCCCTCAGTGCAGACCCCCCTCCATCAGTGCAGACCCCCTCAGTGCAGACCCCCCACCATCAGTGCAGACCCCCCTCTCTATCAGTGCAGGCCCCCCTCAGTGCAGACCCCCCTCTATAAGTGCAGACCCCCCCCCTCTATAAGTGCAGACCCCCCCTCTATAAGTGCAGACCCCCCACAGTGCAGACCCCCCCTCTATCAGTGCAGACCCACCCCCTCTATCAGTGCAGACCCCCCACAGTGCCGACCCCCCCTCTATTAGTGCAGACCCCCCTCTATTAGTGCAGACCCCCCCTCTATCAGTGCAGACCCCCCTCTATCAGTGCAGACCCCCCTCTATCAGTGCAGACCCCCCCTCTATCAGTGCAGACCCCCCCTCTATTAGCGCAGAACCCCTCAGTGCAGACCCCCCCCCTCATTAGTGCAGGCCCCCCTCAGTGCAGACCACCCCTCCATCAGTGCCAGTGCAGACCCTCCCCACCCATAACGCCCCCAGCACACGTCCAGGAACTCCAGGAGCGTCCGGTGTTCTGGCAAAAAGTGTCCCCCCATCGGATAGTGTCCGCTCCGTACTGTGCAGGCACTGATAGACACCGGCACCGTGTGTTTAGTGGAGAGGGGAGGGGCCGATCCGTGCAGCTAAAGAAGCCGATTCATTAGATGCACAGATTGAGCCCCCTTCCTCTCTCCACTGAACACAAGGGAGAAGATCTAGCGGCGACGCCGGCGGCCATTTTGCTGGAGCCAGCTGCTCAGAAAATTAACAAACATTCCCGATTTTCCCGAAATTCCCGATTCGAGACAGCCTCCAATCGGGAGGAGGGTCCCAAAATCGGGATTGTCACGGGGAAATCGGAACTGTTGGCAACTATGCAGTCTCTGGCCATCTCCTGTATCATGTCTGCAGTCTCTAATCATCTCCTGTATCATGTCTACAGTCTCTGACCATCTCTTGTATCATGTCTGCAGCGATGCCCCTAACAGGGACACCTTATAGTTGGGAGTTATGCAATACAGCCTATTCAACACCAAAGCAGAGGAGCCCAGATATTCTTTGTAAGGGCTCTTGCAAACAGGCATTTTGTTTTTACACAGAATCTTGCTGGCAGCAAGATCTTACTTAAAATATTGTCCATATGCTCTAATGTAGGGGTGTCCAAACTTTTTTCAAAGAGGGTCAGATTTGATGAAGTGAACATGCCTGAGGGCCGACCATTTTGCCTGACATTCATTGAACCATTAAAATTCTAAATGTGTTCGTCCGAGCACTAATACACTGCCCAACAAGAATTTTCTTGCCTTTGTGGCTGTGTGTGGTAAAGAGATGAGCTTGGGAATTTTATTTGGATATACCATATTTATCGGAGTATAACATGCACCTTCACTTTAACGGGGAAGTTTCAGGAAAAAAAACCTAAATTTTAAATAAAGAACTGTGAAGCAAAATAAGGGTCAGTGCCCATCTGCAGCCCCACCACTGCCATGAATGCAGCCCCACCGTTGCCATGGATGCAGCTCCACCGCTGCCATGGATGCAGCCCCACCGCTGCCATGGATGCAGCCCCAACATTGCCATGAATGCAGCCTAACCATTGCCATGAATGCAGCACCCCCATTGCAGCACCCCCATTGCCATGGATGCAGCCTTACCATTGCCATGAATGCAGCACCCCCATTGCCATAAATGCAGACTCACCATTGCCAGAAGTGCAGTCTTATCCATGCCCATCTGCAGCCTTGGAGGGGAGAGGGAGGTGGCGGGACGAGTGCCGTACACACAGAAGTATTTCCTGTTTATGAGGCGACCTCTTTAATACAAATTCCTGCTTCCTATGATGGACAGAACAGTCGTCCAATGGCAGCGCAGGAGATGGGACTTCCTATTACA
Source organism: Lithobates septentrionalis (assembly GCA_037952835.1). Taxonomy (NCBI): domain Eukaryota; kingdom Metazoa; phylum Chordata; class Amphibia; order Anura; family Ranidae; genus Lithobates; species Lithobates septentrionalis. The sequence continues at coordinate 1,352,433 of JBBDGP010000832.1, forward strand.
GAGGCCGCCTTGTAAACAGGAAACACTCTTGTGTGTACGACACTCGTCCCGCCCCCTCCCTGTCCCCTCCAAGGCAGCCAGCATATATATCTTTTGTGGCCCCCGGAGCTTGGGGATTTGTTGGGGGCCACAAAAGATATACATGTCCAAAATACCAGGCAGGCCGTTCGAAACCAGAACGCAGGCCACAATTGGCCCACGGGCCGGACTTTGGACATGCCTGCTCTAATGTTTTTGCTATGGTTTAAGTTTTTTTTAAACTATCACTATTTCCTGCTGACACCACCAGTTGTAGAAGAGAGTTCCACATCCTTGCCACCCAGACACGGAAAAAACCCTTGCGCAGCTTATGGTTAAACCGCTTCTCCTCTAGTTTAATTGAATGTCTTTCTACACTCCCTGAGACTGAATAGTTTTCTTCCTACACTGGTATCACCATTGAGGTATTTGTATATCGCTATCATATCACCTCTCAAGCGTCTCCTCTCCAGGGAGAATAAGTTTAATGTTTGTAATTGTTCCTCGTAAGTGAGGTCCTCCAGTTCCAGTATTATTTTCTTCCTTACCCTTGGTGATATTTATACACTATATTACCAAAGTCTTGGAATGCCTGCCTTTATACACATATGAACTTTAATGGCATCTCAGTCTTAGTCCGTAGGGTTCAATATTGAGTTAGTCCACTCTTTGCAGCTATAACAGCTTCAACTCTTTTGGGAAGGCTGTCCACAAGGTTTAGGAGTGTGTCTATGGGAATGTTTGACCATTCTTCTAGAAGCATTTGTGAGGTCAGGCACTGATGTGGATGAGAAGGCCTGGCTAACAGTCTCCGCTCTAATTCATCCCAAAGGTGTTCTATCAGGTTGAGTGCAGGCCAGTCAAGTTCTTTCATCCCAACCCCGCTCATCCATGTCTTTTTGGACCTTGCTTTGTGCACTGGTCCAAATCATTTGGCTGAGGGGGGATTATGATGTGGGGTTGTTTTTCAGGGGTTGGGTTTGGCCCCTTAGTTCCAGTGAAGGGAACTCTTAAGGCATCAGCATACCAAGACATTTTGGACAATTTCATGCTCTCAACTTTGTGGGAACAATTTGGGGATGGCCCCTTCCTGTTCCAACGTGATTGCACACAGTGCATAAAGCAAGGTACATAAAAACATGGATGAGCGAGTTTGGGGTGGAGAAACTTGACTGGCCTGCACAGAGTCCTGACCTAAACCCGATAGAACACCGTTGGGATGAACTAGAACTGAGCCTTCTCTTCCACATCAGTGCCAGACCTCACAAATGCGCTTCTGGAAGAATGGTCAAACATTCCCATAGACACACTCCTAAACCTTGTGGACGGCCTTCCCAGCAGAGTTGAAACTGTTACAGCTGCAAAGGGTGGGCCAACTCATTATTGCAAAAAGAAGGGGGAGTGGTGCGCTTATTCAATATAGTGTACCGTTAACATAAAAAACAAAAATAAACTATACTAAAATAAAGTGCAAAAAAGTCCAAGTAAAGCCCAATGGTAGGAATCAGTTTATATAGAGATGGATATCTCATAAATGGTAGCTTCATAGAAGGAAAACAAAACATCAATCCAACATCGATTGTAAACTTTATAGATTGGCCGCTCACCTCCAACAATGACCAAAAGGTCAAACAAGGCTCATCAGACAGTGAATGGGAGATACTGCTGGTGGATCTGTGGAGACATTGAGGTCCCAAGCGAAGACGAAATGCTGCATGGAATCTTAGCACCAACACATCCTGCGCTCACCACTGAGAAGTTCCATATAAAGACAAAAGCTCGCTCCAGATCACAAATACTACTTGTGTAGATGGCAATAAAAAAAGCCAATCCAACCAGGGATAATGGCGGCAGGACCTCAAATGCAAAACATCATGTGTGAAATGGCAAGCTTGCACTTACATAAAGCGCCGCCAATCTGAAACAGAGTGGTGGCCAGGACCTCAGGCGTTGTGTAGTAATAAACCTCTACAGCTGTTTCGCGCGCTCAAACACGCATCATCAGGAGTATAGAAAGTATTGCATAACTCCCAACTCAATATTGAAATCTACGGACTAATGCTGTGTACACACGATCGGAATCCCGTCGGAAAAGCCGCCATATCTTTTTCCGACGGGATTCCGCTCAAGCTTGCCTTGCATACACACAGTCACGCGAAAGTTCGCTGAACTTACGACCATCAAGAATGCGGTGACATACAACACTACGACGAGCCAAGAAAATGAAGTTTAATGCTTCCGAGCATGCGTCAAATTGTTTCCGAGCATGCGTAGGAATTTTGCGCGTCGGAATTGCCACAGACGATCGCATTTTCGGATAGGAACTTTTCCTGACCGAAAAATTGAGAACATGCTCTCCATTTTTTGCTGGCTGGAATTCGGCCAGCAAAAGTCCGATGGAGCATACACGCGGTCACATTTTCCGACGAAAAACTCTCTTTGGTCTTTTGTGGGCCGAAATTCCGATCGTGTGTACGCGGCATTAGACTGGGATGCAACTAAAGTTTATGTAAAGACTTAATACTTAATACTTAATATTGGGGGTTATTTACGAAAAGGCAAATCCACTTTGCACTACAAGTGCAAAGTGCATTTGAAATTGCACTGAAAGTGCACTTGGAAGTGCAGTCGCTGCAGATCTGAGGGGTAGATCTGAAATGAGGGGAAGCTCTGCTGATTTTATCATCCAATCATGTACAAGCTAAAATGCTGTTTTTTTTTCCTTGCATGTCCCCCTCGCATCTACAGCGACTGCACTTCCAAGTGCACTTGCAGTGCAATTTCAAGTGCACTTTGCACTTGGATTTGCCTTCAGGAAATAACCCCCATAGTGTGTGTCATCCCTGAGCAGTGGCCAATATGGTCCATGTATGCTGTGTCCTGGATGCATGCACATGCATATTTGTACAGCCAATAATATGATCATGAACACCAATTTTTATATTTTTTTGATTACATAGCTAAACACTACCAGTGTACATGAGCCTATAGCATACAATACTGCTGCATTCAGATCCATATGAATGTGAAATATATGTGCATGAGCCCTAAGGGGGCCTTACAACCTCTAATGAGTCACTGGCCCAGAAAAGGACATTGGCTGATACCAGTTCAGTGACTCACAAAGTGGCCCCTTATGGGAACCGGTTGGACAAGCCAGTGATTGACATTAACAACATAATAGCCTTACTGGGGATGGATGCTCTTTGTCTTCAGGCACGCTCTTTCACAGGAATATTTACTATTGAAGTTATTGGCATTTCCACTGCAGCCCCCGTAGAGGAAGAGCGCACATCTGTCCTCTGCGCTGTTGTAGTAATATCGTAAAACCTCGGTTTCACATGAACCAACATCCTTGGGTAGTTGACAAGCGTCACTAGCATCTGAAACGGGATGTTATTCATTATTATCATTCATGCACCAATACATTCAGACAGGAGTATATCCCTTAAGGAGAATTAAACTGTATCTGAGCACCACAAACTGAAAATGCTATTTAATTAATTTTTAATTTTCAAAGCCAACTTCTCCATTGAGATATTGAGTAGTGCTGCGCTAGTCCTGAATGCCCCTGTCAGAGGCCTTAAAGTGGTGATAAATAACTAAAAAGTGGTATGAACAACATTAAAGTGTTGGCAGCCGCCATAAAAAATCAAATACATCAACATAAATTCACAGTGCTAAAACAATAAAAACGTCAATGTGGAAAATATAGTGCTAAAACTTCACTCATCATAAATAATGCCAATAAGTGAATGCTCAGTCCATATCTGTAATCATGTGCAAAGAGCAATGGTGTCCCTTAACATAGCAAGAAAACATGTGTGACTCAAATAAAGTGGCAATCAAGGTAACACTTAAGGTGACAAAGTGCAAAGTGAAAATAAAAATGTAAACAAGTGTTCACAAAATGAAGTATAACAGGCGATGGTGCTAAATAATGTGACTTGGATAATTTGGCATGCACCAGATGTGACAGTGGGGCAAGGTCCTTTTTTGTTTAAAATGACGGTGATAGCGTCCTGACATGCAACGGTCGCTCCGTGGTGCTTGACTTAAATAACACGGTGCTCAACTTCGTGTAACAACACTCCTGTGAAAGATGGCCCCTTACCTTAAGGCAATAGGGCAAAAGCATATAGCCGGGGGTCTTTATACAGGGTCCTCCTTGGAGCAATGGAGCAGGCGTGTATGACCAAGAATCTTTTATGGGGGGGGGTCCTCCTGGGATGTAAATCCCTATCCTCACGGTCCCAGTTCCAGGGGGTGGTTCCCTCGGTAGTAGGGGGGATAAAAAACACGGGGAGCCCCAATAGTGTAATAATGCTAAAACCAGTAACTTTATTTAAGGTAAAACTCGGTACTCACATAAAAAACAGCAATTTGTTCCTATCTCCGACGAGCGGCGAGCTCGTATTACTGACACAGCGTGTAGAGCCTGTCCCGTCCTAAACTTCTCCATTCATCAATGTCTCCATGCTTTATTCTTGTTGAGAAATCATTTATAGACATGTGCAGTCCGTTTCGTTCCAAATTGAAGTTCAGACAATTTTTTTGTTATTCAGAAAATTCGGATGTATCGGAATTTCAGAATTACAATAGAAACAAATTTAATTCAATCCGAAGTAACGGAACAGCATTTCGGACTAAATTCAATTGCAGAATTACATTTCGAATAGTTTTCGAATCAAATGTAAATTTTTTTTGAATTTCGTTTTCAAATCGAATTCGAATTTCCAAAGGGAATAAAATAAAATAGAAAATAAAAGGAATAGAACAGAATCAAATAGAAAATAAAAGAACAGATGATAATAGAGTAAAACAGAAAGAATACAAAAAAAAAAAGAGAGAGTAGAGTAAAACAGAATAAAATAGAATAGAAAAAAAAAAGACCAGAATAAAATAGAATGGAAAATAAAGGAATTGAATAGAATAGAATAAAAGAAAAAACAGAATAGAATAGAAAGAAAATAGCCATCTTCTGAAATTTGAATTGAAATACAATAGAAAAAATAGAATGGAAAATATTAGAATAGAAAAAATAAGAACAGACTAGAAAAAAAGAATAGAATAGAATAGAAAGAATATAGCCTTCTTCTGAAATTCGAATTTTGAATAGAATATTTGAATAGAAAAGAACATAATAATAAAAGAATAGAATAGAAAATAAAATAATAGAATTCAAAAAACAATAGAATAGAGTGGAAAGAATATAACCATAAATAAATAATATATAATATATATTCATAAATTTGAATAGAGTAGATTAGAATAGAAAACAAAAGAATAGAATTGACTAGAATAGAATGGAATAGAGAGAATATAACCATCTTCCGATATTCAAATTTCTAATAGAATAAATTTGAATAGGATAAAATAGACTAGAAAAGAATAGAATAGAAAATAAAATAATGGAAAAGAATAGAATAAAACAAACAATAGAAAACACTAGCATAGGATATAGGATTGAAAGAATATAATAATAAAAGAAAAGAAAAGAAGAGAATATATATATATATACACATACACAGTGCCTTGTAAAACTATTCACACCCCCCCTGGCATTTTTCGTGTTTTGTTGCCTCACAACGTGGAATGAACATGGATTGTTTAAGGATTTTCATCATTTAATTTACAGAACATGCCCACAACTTTGAAGATGTTTTTGTTTTTTTTATTGTGAAGAAACAAATAGGACAATGTGCATAACTATTCACCCCCCTAAAGTCAATACTTTGTAGAGCCACCTTTTGCGGCTATCACAGCTCCAAGTTACTTTGGATAAGTCTCTATGAGCTTGCCACATCTTACCACTGGGATTTTTGCCCATTCCTCCTTGCAAAACTGCTCCAGCTCCTTCAGGTTGGATGGTTTGCTCTTGTGAACAGCAAGTTTTAAGTCTAACCACAGATTTTCTATTGGATTGAGGTCAGGGCTTTGACTAGGCCATTCCAACACATTTACATGTTTCCCCTTAACCCACTCAAGTGTTGCTTTAGCAGTGTGTTTGGGGTCATTGTCCTGCTGGAAGGTGAACCTCCGTCCTAGCCTCAAATCACACACAGAATGGTACAGGTTTTGCTCAAGAATATCCCTGTATTTAGCATCATCCATCTTTCCCTCAACTCTGACCAGTTTCCCAGTCCCGACTGCTGAAAAACATCCCACAGCATGATGCTGCCACCACCATGTTTCACTGTGTGGATGGTATTCTTTGGGTGATGTGATGTGTTGGGTTTGCACCCTCCTTCATACATTTTGGGAGTCTCCCGCATGCCTTTTCGCAAACTCAAACTCAAAACGTGCCATTTTGTTTTTTGCTGAAAGTAATGGCTTTCTTCTGGTCACTCTGCCATAAAGCCCAATTCTATGGAGCATACGGCTAATTGTCGTCCTATGTACAGATACTCCAGTCTCTGCTGTGGAACTCTGCAGCTCCTCCAGGGTTACCTTAGGTCTCTGTGCTGCCTCTCTGATTAATGCCCTCCTTGCCCGGTCCATGAGTTTTGGTGTGCGGCCGTCTCTTGGCAGGTTTGCTGTTGTGCCATATTCTTTCCATTTAGTTATGATAGATTTGATGGTGCTCCTAGGGATCATCAAAGATTTGGATATTTTTTTATAACCTAACTCTGACTTGTACTTCTCAACAACATTGTCCCTTACTTGTTTGGAGAGTTCCTTGGTCTTCATGGCAGGGTTTGGTTAGTGGTGCCTCTTGCTTAGGTGTTGCAGCCTCTGGGGTCTTTCAAAAAGGTGTGTATATGTAATGACAGATCATGTGACACTTAGATTGCACACAGGTGGACATCATTTCACTAATTATGTGACTTCTGAAGGTAATTGGTTGCACCAGGATTTTTTATGGGCTTCATAACAAAGGGGGGGGGGGGGAAACATATGCACATGCCAATTATCGTTTTTTTTTTTTGAAAAATAGTTTTATGTATATATTTGTCTAATTTTACTTTACCAACTTAGATAATTGTGTTCTGATCCATCACATATAATTCAGATGAAAAAAAACATTGAACTAAAGGCTGTAATGTAACAAAATAGGTAAAAAGCCAAGGGGGGTGAATATTTTTGCAAGGCACTGGATAGATAGATAGATAGATAGATAGATAGATAGATAGATAGATAGATAGATAGATAGATAGATAGATAGATAGATAGATAGATAGACAGACAGATCTTCCGACATTTGAATTTCAAATAGAATAAATTCAATTTTGAATATAATTAGATTTGAATGCAATTCTAATGGAATTAAATATGAATTCAAATACAATATGAATGGAATTTGAATTCAAATCTATTCAAATTTTCTGAATTTGTTCAAGTTGAGTTCAATTCGATTGAATTCAGAAAATTCAAATCTATTTGAATCTAAATAAAAAAATACAAATTCTGAAAACGAATTAAATTAATTTAACTAAATGAATTCATGTAATTAACGAATCGAAACGAAACAAATTTTTTCGTACTGCATATGTCTAATCATTCAGAGAAACATCCCCCCAGCATTTCTAGCCTTGATCATCTTGATTAAAGGGCAGATGATTAATGTAGCAATTACTTCCTGGAATCCATTTGCCCTTTGATCAGGCATGCAGGCAGGAGGGTGTGCTTAGCTGAGAAAGCCCCTCCTCCCTTCCTCCATATGAAAGAAAAAAAAATACCCATGAAGACTCCGGGGATCTTTGACATCATTTTGGCCTAGGCCAGAAACCCGGGAGCAACTGAGGAAATTTTTTAAAAAAAGCTCAAATTAGGTTAATTTCATATACCTTTCATTTTTTCAATATTTTATTTAAACAACAAAAGGTGGGTCCAGGTTACTACAGTAACAATGTGCAACAATTACACTACAAAAGACCTTGAAATGAAATAACATAAATCAGAAGGTTAAGTTAGAATATATGTAACATTTTTAGCGTACAATCCGTGTAGAGATAAGCTTTGTAGTGTAGTATCCAAAGGATAGACCACTGGTAGCAAGTCCTGGGGTCACCTATAACATTTTCCATTATCTTAATATCAAGAAGAGAGGAAAAGGGAGGATAATCGAAAACAGCGAGAAGGTGGGGGGTGGGGAGGAGGTGCAAGAGAGGAGGGATCCTGGATTGGAGATGATTAGGCAGCTATTTATATAATAGTTGTTCAGGCTAGACCGTTTTCAGAGAGGATAAACAGGTTCCATAATCTCCACAACCCAAAGTATTTTTCTTGTTTATGTTGCGCTGAAAGTGTGAGATCTTCCACCTCGTTGATCTCTTCCACTTTATGAAGCCAGCAACTGACAAATGGGGGCGAAGCACTTTTCCATTTGAGAGGGATACATGACTTAGCTGCATTTAACAGATGGCGTATAATAATTTTTTAGTATTTTTTTGCTGGTTTTGGATGTGGCATGTAGCAGGAAAAATGTCGGATCATCTGGGATTTTGTAGTCGGTAAACTTTTGAATAATGTTCCATACTTCCCTCCAATATGGTACTATACTAGGACAGGACCAGAAAATGTGCAGCATCATACCTCCCTCCTCCTGGTATCTCCAACAACGATCGGCTAACCCCGGGGTCAAATTTATGCAACATCTGCGGGGTCTAATACCACCGTGTCAGAATTTTGTAGTTAGTCTCCTAGATTTTTGTGCAGATAGATGATTTCAGCGAGAACCTAATATTTTGTTTTTGGTCAAGCGTGAACGTACGGTTCAGCTCCTTTTCCCATTTCCGTACCCAGGAAAAATGTGGTTGTTTTCCGGAGGAGTAATCAGTAGGCTATATGTTTTTGAAAGTACTTGTGTCAATACCCCATCATCTGAGCAGTATTCCTCAAATGTGGATAATTGTCGACCAAACCTCCTTGGGTTCTGTAGGGAATTGAGATAGTGATGAAGTTGTAAGGCACTCCAAAACGGTAAGTGGAAGGAACCGGTGGGCGCCATTAAGGAAGAAATGGAGGGCCAATTTTCTGATAGTAGAAATTGCAATTCACGAAAGCAGTTGTTCTGTCGTAAGGTGCGGAAATCGCAGGTTCCCAAGAATTGGCATCAGGGGCGAGTCCGCAGGTGAGAGAAAGGACTTTGTAAAGACATGTGAGCATATACATACCGTGGAGCCTATTAAGGGGTGCATTTTCAGATTGGGTGGTAGATTATCATAACACCAAGGTGCCCCTTTCAGTAGAACATCTGTTTGGGCTTGTGTCAATTTGTACCCATAATTTGCCGGTCGAATGACAGTTCCAGTCTATGAGTTTTCCCATGTATACTGCCTGATAGTATTTTAGTACATCCGGGAGCACAATGCCTCCACAGTGTTTAGGCAGGGATAGTTGGCATCGGGGATTGTGATGTCCCCTGTGTGCCCATATAAATTTGATGAATAAGAAGTGAACCTGTTTAAAGTAAAAAGAAGGGATCTGAATTAGTAGGGTTTGGAAAAGGTATAAATATTTCGGTAAAATACACATCTTTAGGAGATTACATCTGCCGAACCACGAATGCAATCCTCGATGCCAATTATCTAGCAAGATATGGGTTCTGGTCAGAAGAGGTAGGAAGTTTTGAGTTTGAAGACCCGAGATAGGTCAGAGGGGATATACTGTATGTTCCAAGATATTTTAGAGCTATGTCTGTCTATTTGAACCTGAAGCTTAGCTTCAGAGTCCGAAGCAGTGCAGGGGAAACTCCCACCCCCATAGCCTCTGATTTACTAAAGTTGATCTTCAGGTTTGATAGTAGGCCATAGGTGTCAAATTCACGGATAAGGTCTAGTAGTGACACCAAATGATTAGTAAGGGAAAAGAGCAGGTCATCCGCATACGCTGAAATTTTATGTTGTCCTATCCCTACCTTGACCCCAGTGATATCGGGATTTAGGCGGATTGTACAAAGAAAGGGTTCCAGAGAGAGGGCAAAAAGCAGTGGGGACAGTGGGCACCCCTGTCTTGTCGCGTTCGTGATGGGGAAGGGGTCAGACAGAATCTCATTGGCCTTTACTTGGGCCATCGGTTGTGAGGAGATCATGGTAATCCAGTGGAGCATATGTTCCCCCAAATGCTGCGAGAAAATTATAGTAAAGGATGAGGCGCTAGTGATGTTCAGTGAATCAAAAATGCAAATACAAATAAATAGCAAGCTAAAAGTCCATATTTTATAAATCCCAACACCAAATTGTGATGCTCAAAATTGTATTCCTAGCTCTTCACCACAAGTTCCCAAGAGATGGGTGGCCACTCACCAAAGAATTATGACCCCTTTTTACAGGAAGGTCAAACAGCGCTTCTGCAATACCAATTGATTCCACTGACAGCACAGTTCCACTCCACTGGCCTCTTGAGATGAAACTAGGATGGGAAAAGTGACTCCACAAGAGACATATAGGGAGGTCTCATAGTGTAGTATTTTTAATAGATAAAAGCAAATGACAACAAATGGCGATTACACTCACATGTTACAGTGCCGATCTGGGCACCAGGTGTAATCAGCATGTGCAAGTCTGTTAGTCCTTAAAGGGATAGCGTGAAGTCCGCGTCTCTGCTAAGGCCAAGCCTAGATAGGATGTGGGATTAGAACCTGGAATGGCGGCTCCTCTTCTCTGACATATGTTTCGCCGTATCAGAGCAGAGGAGCTGCCATTCCAGGTTCTGATTCCACATCCTATCTAGGCTTGGCCTTAGGAGAGACGCGGCCTTTACGCTATCCCTTTAGGACTATCCGGCTTGCACATGCTGATTACACCTGGTGTCCGGATCGGCACTGTAACATGTGAGTGTAATCGCCATTTGTTTTTGTCATTTGCTTTTATCTATCAAAAATACTACACTAGGAGACCTTCCTCTATGTCTTTTGTGGAGTCATTTTTACCATCCTAGAGTGGAGCTGTGCTGTCAGTGGAATCAATTGGTATTCCAGAAGGGCTGTTTGACCTTCCTGTAAAAAGGGGTCATAATTCTCTGGTGAGTGGCCACACATCTCTTGAGTACTTGTGGTGAAGAACTAGGAATCTGATTTTGAGCATTACAATTTGTTTTCGAGATTTATCACACATGGACTTTTAGCTTGCTATTTGTATTTTTATTTTAGATTCACTGAACATCACTAGCGCCTCATCCTTTAATATAATTTTCCTGCAGCATTTGGTGACCTGTTCACTTTTAAAGGGGCACCTTCAATTATGCTTGTTCACTAATTTCACATGGCGCCATTCATTGTTTTTCATTTTTATATGTTCCCCCAAGCCTATGTGTCGAAGGACAGCAAACATGAAGCGCCAGTTCATGTGATCAAACGCTTTCTCAGCATGTCCCTATTATAATACATGGAGTTTGTGTTTTTTGCACTTTGTGGAGAAGTTTCAACATTTTAAGCATATTGTCGCGGGCTTCTCCGGTTGGAGTGAACCCCCCTTGATCTAGGTGAATCCGTGGTTGTAGATGTTGCACGATACGTGAGGCAATGATCTTCGTGAATAATTTATGGTCACAGTTTAAAAGCGAGGTCTGTAACTGCCAAAGCAAGTCGGGTCTTTACTCTCTTTAGGGATCACTGTGACATGGGCTAGGGAAGAGTGTATCGGAGCCTAGTTTATTGAACAGTACCACCATATGAGGACCTATGATTGGGAGGAACAGTTTGTAGTACTGTAGCGAGAAAACGCCTGGGCCAGGGGCTTTGCCTGACTTCGAGATATTGAGTGCGTTTTGAAGCTCTTCTAAGGTTATTGGGGTGTCCAGATCCTCTCGTACCTCAGGGGTTAGTTGGGGAAGCTGAGACGCCGTGATATAGCCTTCTATCTGAGTCTGAGGTGGAGACTGGTTTCATAGGTTATATAGGGAGATGTAAAGTTCTCGAGAACCCTGAACAATCTGTTTAGGAAGTGCTGCTTTTTGGCCCTAAGGTGTAATGAATTGAGGGACATATGAAGCTAATTTTTGTTCTCTGATCGAGCGGGCTAGCATTCTCCCTTACTAATCACCTGACTCATAGCTAATTCTTCGGCACAGTTGTATTGCTGCTTTGGATAGATAACTTAGCAGGTCCGATGTTTGCTTGCAAAGAGACAGGAGGTCTCGTTTAAGCGCTGGGGTCAGGGCATTTTTATCTGAGACTCTACTCTGTGGATGTCCTGAAGGAGAGACAAGAGTTTCTCTTCCCACTGACGCTTGAGTCGTGACTCGTGTTTGATGAGGACTCCCCTGATAACTGCCTTATGAGCTTCCCATAAGATCCCTGTATCACAGTCTCGCTGGGTGTTAATCTGAAAATACTGAGTCAGTTTTTTTTTTAACATCCTCCACTACCTCAGGGTTCTGTAATAGGCTTTCGTTTAATTTCCAGAATCTAGTTCTGGAGGAGGAAATTTCAGAGAGTTTGTATGTCAGCTCAATTGGTGCGTGGTCCGACCATATTATCGTGCCAATAGCTGAAGTTTGTACAGCATGTAACTGTGTATGTGGGATTAAAAAATTGTCTATGCAGGTGTAGACTTTGTGAGGGAAGGAGAAAACGGAATACTCTTTCTAGCATAGGGAGGACACATATAGGAGAAATAATGTGCTGCACACCCCGGAACATACAATATGGGAAGAGATAATCTTTCTCGCCTGAATGCAGCAACCGCCAAATATCTATCAGTTGGGCTTTGTGGAGAGACTGCACCACTCGTTTGTGAACGCATCGAGGAACGGAGGATGAGCCATAGGAAATATCTACATTAGCAAGCAAAGGAACATTGAAATCCCCTCCTAGTATTAACTGACCTTCGGAGAATTCTAGGAGTAGGTCTATCGTACGGTTAAGGAAAATATCTTGATGGTCATTAGGGGCATAGATAGTGGCAAATGTCATTTTAACCTTCCTCAGTAAGCCCTTAATGAACATGAAGCGCCCAGCAGAATTCGTTGGGGTGTCTTGGCAAGTCCAAGGGAGTCGGTTGGACAGTAGTATGGATACGCCCTATGACTTAGCAAGTTTGTTAGTAGAATGGTAGTTAATTGGATAAAACCTATTTTTCGGGATGGGAAGTTTATCATCTCTGAAGTGAGTTTCTTGGATGAAAGCTACATCTGCATACGTGTGTTTCAGGTCATTTAAAAGTATACGTCTCTTTTCGGGGACGTTGAGCCCTTTGGCATTGAGCGAAATTATCTTAACAGTGTCCATTCCAGGGTAAGGAAAGGGGGTTGGGAAGGGGAAGGTAGGGGAGGGGAGGAGAGGGTTACGGTGATGGAGAGAGTAGAGATAAAGTATAAGTGGAGAAAAAAGGAAGACAAAAAGAAAATATATGAGAGACAAATTAGTAAATAGGTACAGAGGGAAGTGTGTAAAGGGACATGGCCCCTGAAACTACCTCGGCACAATATTGCCAACGGCGCACTTCAACCGAAATCACCATTGGAGAAGTGCACCAACCTAAGTGGGGGAGGGGGTAGACAGAAGCCAAATAGGAGTGGCTCCCACCCATCCCATCCACCTTGGCTTTGTATAGTAACGGCAAGCAATATTGAATATATATATACACACACACAATCTAAGCAGTCAAGGAACATTCCCCCCGCTAGAACTATAGATAGGAGTTTTATCCATGGCAGTGTGAAGCAAATCCCCACCCCACTTTAGGGGTAGGGAGTGCACAGTCGCACACAGATGAGAACAGCAGTGAATTTAGAGGATAACCATATGGGTGGATTTTAAATCAGTCATGGGAGTTAGAAAAACATGGAAATCCAACATTTCGCCCCCCCCGCCACCTCAGCCCCCCTGAGCATGAATGCAGTACAATACACAATATGAATAAGATTAACCATAAGGCCTCTAGCAGCTGAAAGGCGACATAGTACAAATAGATATGCAGCAGACATTGCCTACCCCTCAGAATAATATACACTGCTATCTAGGTCATGTAGTAACATCAGCGGTAACTGTGCTCAGTTCCCATCCGACAGTTAAGTATCTGGTTAGTTCCACAGATTCGTGTAGTAACTTATGTTGCTGTACATCCGAAGCGTGGAGCTCAAACATTGAGGCACTAAGACCTCCAAAAGGATGCATAATCCTGGCTAGCATGGTAAAGGGATGGATGGCTACTGAGTCAGTGGCAGAGGTATGAAAGCATCAATGCACACAGGATATGTGCAGCTGGGGGTCTCCCTGTTGTCATTTGAAGGTATGGGAGGTATAGCCTGGCAGACAGAGCGGCGACGCCCCCTTCTCCCTCCAGAGTAAGTCATGCTGTGTTTATGCCTAAAGCAGCCAGCAGGAGAATAAAATAACGGCCGTGGTGGCTGGCTGGGACAGAAGAGAAGATTAAAGGTGCTTCTGTCTCTCTCTGTGGGTCAGTGTATGTCAGGTAGGTCAGTGTATGTCAGGTAGGTCAGTGTGTGTCAGGTAGGTCAGCGTGGGTCCTAGTGTGGGTCAGAGTGTGTCAGGTAGGTCAGTGTATGTGAGGTAGGTCAGTGTATGTCAGGTAGATCAGTGTTTGTCAGGTAGGTCAGTGTTTGTCAGGTAGGTCAGTGTTTGTCAGGTAGGTGAGTGTAATAGTCAGTGTATGTCAGGTAGGTCAGTGCGCATCAGGTAGGTCAGTGCACGTCAGGTAGATAACACCCCCCTCACCCCTCCCCAGTGCCAGGCTCGGACTTCGGGCTGAAGCCCCTGGTCTTTTTGCCACCTAGCAACCCCCCTGCTAATCAGCCCTCCCAGTTCTTATTTTTTCCAGGGGTCTAATCGGCCCTCCCAGTTCTTACCTTGTATTATTTCAGGGGGTCTAATAAGTCCCCCCAGATATTATCTTGTATTATTTCAAGGAGTCTAATTAGCCCCCAGTTATTATTATATACTATAAACACTTACCCCACTTTTTTTGTTTTTGTTTTGTAGGTTTCTATGGTATGTAATAGTCTTGTTGTAATTTGTTAACATTTTCTCAATAAAAAGTATTTGATTCAAAAAAATAAAAATAAACACTTCCCCCATGTTGTAGAGATGAGTAAAGGGAGAGGGATTCTGAAGTTTAGCAAAAGATAACTGGACAGGTCTGACACCATTCCTGTGACATCATTCCAGAAAAAACTGTCATCTCTCAACTGAAATTAGGAGCTGTATTCCTGGCAGATCGGGAGGTATTTTTCTGTACTTGGGCATATTTGGGAAATGGGCATATTCGAGTACCATTATTTTTTGGCATGGAGTCCCCATGTTCTGACAAGAGTCCATTGTTTGTGGTTGGTGAACGCTCACATGGTGATTGTCAAGGTAGACTGAGCACTCCCTTTCTGTAAAGTGTCACTCTGGTGTTTTGGAAGACCTAATCTCTACTTTTTTTTCCACTTATATATGCACGTGTTTGTTTTATATGTTATATTTCATTTTTTTGGCATTACCTTGTACATTATTATATTTTAATGCGTCAATTTACACAATTATCATCGTTATATAGTTTGTCTGACTGTTATTTTGCCAGCAGCTTTTTTTTCTGTTTATTTACCTGCCAGCGCGTTTTCTATTATTGTTTTATAACACCCTGTCAGTTTTTTGGGTTTTTTTTACCATCTGTGTCTCATTGGGGAGATTTCCCTTCACTTCCTTTCCCACAGCCAAATCAGGAACTGAGAGGAAATCCTTCCAAAGTGAGGGAATCCTGGGGTGTCACCAGAACTTGTGTCCCCACTGGAAGATTTCCCCTCTATTACTGTTCAACCCAAAATTTGGGATTGTCTTTTACTTTCATTTTAGGTGATAACAGCAAACAGGACAAAAAAAGAGCGTCATTCTCCATAATGAGGGCACAGACAGCAATAAAAACTGACAGGGCTACTAATCCCACTTTATCTAGAAAAAAAAAAAAAGGCTTTTGACAACTTCGCAACTCTATGACGAAACACGTCAAGATGACTCTCTCTAACGTCACTTCTGGCCAGGAGAATGGAACGCACGATATGTGCTGAATAGATACCACGTCTCCACAAACTGTACGGGCCGAGGATTTCACTGGGTGCCGCTGGTCCTGTCAATATGACAGATATAGATTATATATATATATACAACCCCTGGCAAAAATGATGGAATCACCAGTCCCTGAGGATGTTCCTTCAGTTGTTTATTGTTGTAGAAAAAAAAGCAGATCACAGACATGGCCAAAAACTAAAGGCATTTCAAATGGCAACTTTCTGGCTTTAAGAAACACTAAAAGAAATCAAGAAAAATAATTGTGGTGGCCAGTAACAGTTAGATTTATAGAACAAGCAAAGGGAATAAATTATGGAATCACTCAACTCTGAGGAAAAAATTATGGAATCATGAAAAACAAACAAAGTAACACTCCAACACATCACTAGTACTTTGTTGCACCACCTCTGGCTTTTATAACTGCTTGCATTGACTTAATGAGTGATAAACAGTACTCTTCATCAATCTAGCTCCAGCCTTCTCTGATTGCTGTTGCCAAATCATCTTTGCAGGTTGGAGCCTTGTCATGGACCATTTTCTTTAACTTCCACCACAGATTTTCGATTGGATTGAGATCCGGACTGTTTGCAGGCCATGACATTGACCTTATGTGTCTTTCTTCAAGGAATTTTTTTCACAGTTTTTGCTCTATGGCAAGATGCATTATCATCTTGATAAATGATCTCATCATCCCCAAACATCCTTTCAATAGATGGGATAAGAAAAGTGTCCAAAATTTTAATGTAAACCTGTGCATTTATTGAAGATTTAATGACAGCCATCTCCCCAGTGCCTTTACCTGACATGGAGCCCCATATCATAATTGACTGTGGAAATTTGCATGTTTTCTTCAGACAGTCGTCTGCATAAATCTAATTGGAACGGCACCAAACAAAAGTTCCAGCATCATCACCTTGCCCAATGCAGATTCGAGATTCATCACTGAATATGACTTTCATCCAATCATCCACAGTCCACGATTGCCTTTCCATAGCCCATTGTAACCTTGTTTTTTTGTGTTTAGGTGTTAGCCTCGGTTCACACCAGAGGCGGCACGACTTGCAGGTCGCCTCACCGAGGCGACCTGCACACGACTGCCCGGGCGACTTGCAAAACGACTTCTGTATAGAAGTCTATGCAAGTCGCCCCAAGTCGCCCCCGAAGTTGTACAGGAACCTTTTTCTAAGTCGGAGCGACTTGCGTCGCTCCCCTTAGAACGGTTCCATAGCACAGAACGGGAGGCGACTTGGCAGGTGACTAGGTCGCCTGACAAGTCGTCCCTGTGTGAACCGAGCCTTAGAGATGGCTTCCTTTTAGCTTTTTAAATCCCATTTCCTTTAGGCGGTTTCTTACAGTTCGGTCACAGATATTGACTCCAGTTTCCTCCCATTTGTTCCTCATTTGTTTTGTTGTACATTTTCTGTTTTCAAGGAATATTGCTTTAAGTTTTCTGTCTTGACGCTTTGATGTCTTCCTTGGTCTACCAGTATGCTTGCCTTTAACCACCTTCCCATGTTTGTATTTGGTCCATGTTTTAGACACAGCCGACTGTGAACAACCAACATCTTGTGCAACACTGCGTGATGATTTACCCTCTTTACCTACATACTAACAAGCAGATTTAATCTGATGCAGGTGTTAGTGTTTGTAATGAAAATTTACAGGGTGATTCCATCATTTTTTTCTCAGAATTGAGTGATTCCATAATTTATTCCCTGTGCTTGTTCTATAAATCTAACTGTTACTGGCCACCACAATTATTTTTCTTGATTTCTTTTAGTGTTTCTTAAAGCCAGAAAGTTGCCATTTGAAATGCCTTTAGTTTATGGCCATGTCTGTGATCTGCTTTTTTTCTACAACAATAAACAACTGAAGGAACATCCTCAGGGACTGGTGATTCCATCATTTTTGCCAGGGGTTGTGTATATATATATATATATATATATATATATATATATATATATATATATATATTATATATATATATATATTATATATATATATATATATATATATATATATATATATATATATATATATATATATATATATATATAGATAGATAGCTATATATATTGTAAGCTGTTTTAACCAATAAAACCTGAGGATTTTACTCTATGAGGAGCTCTCTCTTTCCTTTATCATGCGCTGCACATGGTTTACCCCTGAAGTTCCAGAGCCATAATTGCAGGATATACACCATAGAGGAGATACCGGAAGTAACCAGAGATTACAGCATTGGGTTTGATCCCCAGTAAATGACCTACAGGCAAGTTTGACTCTGTTTTGCTGTAAGGCAAAGGAGTCCAACCCATCTGGTAAATTTGGAAATGTATATCATCCCCAGGAGGAGGATCACCAACTCCATTGGGACATGGAGTACTTTCGCACTTTCCTGCACTAAGAAAAGGATTATTTTGCACTTTTTTTACATTATGCACTTTAATTCATTTTATTATTGTCACTTTTAATAATTGTTACTATTCAATTAAATTATGTTGTCTATTCAACCCATAATGGTCATTTGGTTCAACAATATTATGCATATATGTTAGTTATGGATCAATCATGTTGATATATAGCCATATGTTATATCCAATCATCCTAGGCCAATATCACGTATAAATATACCAACTGGGTACATTTATAAGAGGAATTAATGTCAAGGAGGAGCAGGCGCTGTTTATTCTTTTCATTTAAAAAAATACTTAAGTAATTTTCGAGCAAAGAAATGCAAATTTTTAACATTTTCTAGAGGAACCCTGATTGAGAAAATCAGACCCACATTCTTCACTTTACATTATCTTAATTTACTTGACATTCTTGTTTATAATTGAGACACCTCCACAGACATTTCTTGAATAACAGAGATATTTCCAGAGATAGTAAATGAAAAAAAAAATACTTGTTTCTCTGTAAATTAGCTCAAAGGAATTTACAGCTATATGATAATGATTCACAAGAATTATGACTTTTTCTGTGTCTTTTTCTTGCTGTAATGAATAAAATGATCACAATTCAGAGAGGAGAGGAAGCAACCTGTAGAAAAGTTTTGTGTATCATTTTTGGAAGTTGATCGCTGTCCCCCATGGCTGTTTTGAAGGAGTAAGGGGATTTAGCATGATGTGTCATTCCAAGAAAAACTACTGTGTTGTCAACTCTCAACTGAAGTTAGGAGCTGTACTTCTGGCAGATCGGGAGGTTTTCTTTCTGCACTTGGGCATGGGCATATTTTTTGGCATTTCACAGTTAATGTAATTTTACAGCTTTACATGTTTGGTATCTATTGATTTTAGTTTGAATGCAACCCCATCATTTATATTTTATAAATTATGTATTTGATTGTGTTTGTGTGCACTAAAATTCATTTTGGTGTAATTTTTCTTGACAATATAGATTTGAAAAACATTTGTGCAAATATCATACAAAATAAGTTGATCGCTGTCCCCCATGCCCGTTTGGAAGGAGTAAGGGGATCTAGCATGAGCAGTCAGAGTAAGGCTCCACTCACACTTGGAAGTCTTGCCATGCAACTTTGGACATCAAAGTTGCTTGACAAGTCGTTCCCCATGTTTTCCAATTATAACCATTCATATCTGTGCAAATTAAAGTTTCAACAACTTCAAAGTAGTTCATGCCACTACCTTGGTCTGACTTTCACGCAATTTGAGGACCATAGACTTCAATGTTAACCCTTAAAAGTTGCATGAAAGTCGTACCTGAATGTTATACAATGCAACTGTTGTGCGACAGTTGTCTATTATCACTGGTCAAAGCAAAGGTCGTGTCCAAGTTGCTCCCATCCAAAATTTGCGTCAAAGTTGCACTTCAAAGTCGTGAATGGAGCTTAAAGAGCCATACACTTTACAAATTTTGTCCGGTTTCAGAGAAACCTGACAACATTCACTCGTGGCCCCACCTGACACTTCCCAACCAGCATCCCTCGGCTGAAAAATTGAAGGAGCAAGGTGGTAATTTGTTGGCCAACCAACAGGGCCAACTGTCAAAATACAATAGCCACAGCAGGAGATTCATTCATCCACACTGTAGGAGTAAACTCCCGTGATTGACTTTTACCTATAGGAAAGCCTATAATAAGGCTTATGAATAAATACTAAGCGCCAATAAATATATGTCAAATTAAATTACACAAATACATTGAATAATTCCATCAGCTGCAGTTAAAAACTTGCTAGATGCAAAAAGTGACAAAATAGAAAACAATCCACCGCGCTAGGTGTAAACAATATGAAATCTTGTACAGTCCCAATATAGTAATGTAGAAAGTGCTCGTGCTCAGTAATAAATTTGTGTTCCAAGGTGCTCTGACTGGGTGCCCCACCATACTATCTCTAGCATGATCGCTCAGGCATGTGGGGAAACCCCTGGAGAGATCCGTGTTGGCACCTCTTGTGATAAGTTGCCTCATATAAATGAATGGGAATGATAATAAAGAATCCTCATTGCGCAATGCCGTAGAAAAGTTTATTTGTTAAAACACGGCAGTGTGTCGCGGTGACGCGATAATGCCTCTGTGTTACTGCAACACACTTCCGTCCACGCTACACCCTGGGACTCGAGCGGAATTGTGGCTAGCGGCACATTTGTGGGCTGATTTCCCAATCACCTGCTACGGTATACACGCCGGGTGCCAGGATTTAGGCACCATTGCACGTGAGTGTAACTTTTAACTGGTTTTAACAAAAAACTTTTCTACGACATTGCGCAATGAGGATTCTTTTTTATCATTCCCATTCATATATATGAGGCAACTTACCACAAGAAGCACCAACACGGATCTCACCAGGGGTTTCCCCACATGCCTGAAAGACCATACTAGAAATAGTTGGTCAACTCCTAGGGGTGAGTGTACATCTATGTGGGGCACCCAGTCTGAGCACCTTGGAACACAAATTTATTATTGAGCACGAGCACTTTCTACATCACTATATTGGGATTGTACAAGATTTCATATTGTTTACACCTAGCACGGTGGATTATTTACTATAATAAGACTTACCTATAGGTACAATAAATATATCCTAAACGTGCACCGTTTAGGCAATATTTACTTTAGAAGCAGCCGGTGACGTCACCGGTGCATACGCTCTGAAAGGTCTGTGCCGTAAACAGTGACTCCCGCACGCAGAAGTTACGTCACCGTGGCTCGGACATTCGTACCGCTGAACTCAGTAGGTGAAGCTAAGTTTGTAACTATGCTGGCTACATTCACGAGATTGTGGTGGTGAGAAGGCTACTTAAAGAACATATAAACCTAACATTTCATATTCCTGCTATGTGCCTGCTGTACTTGTATGAGAAAGTACCCTCTTCTCTTTGTATTGCTTCCCTTATGTGAAATACCTGGTGTTCTTGTCAGTCCCTCTGCTTCCCTATTAAAAACTGACCACACTAGCCATGAGAACTCAGTGTGGTCCGTTCTATAGCTGTGTTGGGAACTCAGTGTACTCTCCTCCAATAATCAGGCTTGTCCTGGCCACTTGTCTCTTCGTGCCATCATCATGCTGTGCAGTATTCTAGTATCTGAGAGGACCTTTCCATTGGACAACCAATTGGAAGTCTCCATGTCAGCAATGTAGTTGCCTGAAAATGGCTCCTGTTAATGTTCAGTGAAGAAGATAAAAGACTCAGGATCCAACACATCTTGTGCTCCTTGATTTAGGTAAGTAAAAGGCTCTTCAGGATGTTTTAAAGAGCCATTAGTTGGGATGGGGTATTCCCAGAGTTTAGTTTAACAATTGTATAAAGTTAACCTTTAGGCAGAACAAGGATAATTCATCCATTGTAGTAACCAGGGCTTTTTTTCTAAAAAAAAAAAAAAAAAAGGTGCAGGAACTCCCCCTTTCAGAGTCACCCCTTGTCTCCGCCCCCTACCCACCTTCGAGCTTCATCCCTTAGTTCCAACCCCTACCCACATCCCAGTATCACCCATTTTACAGAATACAGAACCAAGTAATGTTGCTAAGTAATTTGTATGGAATTTGTCAATGATAACAAGAAAAGCAGTAAAATAGATCCACTGCAGCCAGCAACAATAGACCCTTCCCCCATCAACAACAGATCCCCCCAAGCAACAATGAAATCCTTTCAACAATATACCCTGCAGCAACAATAGACCCCCGGCGGCAACAACAAATTTCCCTGCAACCAACATCAATAGATCCCTCCCTCAACAGTAGATCCTGCCTAGCAACAACTAACCCCCCCAGCAACATAAGACCCAACCCCAGAAACAATAGATCCCCTGCAAAAATAGCTTCCTTCATCGACAATAGATCCCCCAGCAGCCAGTATCAATAGACCCTGCTGCAGCCCCAGAACCCCTTGCCATGCAGGAGGTGCTGGAACTGCGTTCCCCCACATTCCCGCTGAAAAAAAGCCCTGGTAGTAACCCATATTTTGTGTTATCTGGCTACAATGAATGGAAATCTGATCACCATGTGTTATATCACTCTGCACATCAGCATTGAGTTGACCTGCAAAGTATTGGATTCTGATCTACAAAATGCTAAACCCATTCCCTGAAGATCCATTCGGTACCATAACTCAAATAATACTTTGTGACAAACAGCCCCTGTCGATTATTGATGGTGTATATCTGCCACATAGAATCTTGAGATTCAAGGTAAATGGGTAGCGGTGAGAGGTCTGTAGGCAGCAAGAGGTTAAGCACTGGCCACACCTTGCTCCCCACCTGGGGTAAAATTTTGACTTACCTGAGTAGAATCAGTGGTGGTGCTGAGAGAGAGATGGAAGTAGGCTGTGAGGGAACATGCCTGCAGGACTGAAGTACACTCAGTGAGACCTTTTTATTAGTCAGGAGGCTTGCATTTTGTTTGATGGACTTTTGCTTTGAGACTATGTTTTCTACCACTGCATGGGAATCCTTGTCTGTTGCTGTATTTGCTGACCAAATAAACATGGGCAAGAAGCCCTTAACCTTGCACATGGCTGGATTACCTCTCTGAGAACTCTCTACTTGAAGCTAATCACCCACAACTTATTAAAAGCAGTTTTCCCCATTTGTGGAAGGGAGATTCCTGTAGGACCTGTGCCCATCCCACCACATGCACCTTATGAAGACATCCTAGTAGATTATTGCAGTTGCCCCCTCTACTGCCCTATGCGTGGCTGTGGTCGGAACATTAGACTGTAAGCTAGGAAATCATGGGAAACGTTGTCCCATCACCCCACCAATAAACCTCACATACCTTTCTGCGGTGCGGCATGCGCTGGCGTCAGCTGAATGGCTGTGACAACAGCCAGGAAAATGGCACACCACATCATGCCTGAGAATCACCAAGTCGTCTACTGCTGGAGAGCGAAGAGAAAATATTCCACCTGCTGAAACCTGAGGACTTTAAATACCTAAAGGGAGAGGACAGCAATCAGCAGAACACCTCGCTGACCTTTGATGAGCGTCAGAACTAGAATTTCCTGAGAGCCCAGACTCACCCTCCCTATATACTCTGTGCAGGAATAAAGGGACTGTGAGAACAAAGCGTAGCTTTGCAACTTTGTCATGTGAGGGCAGAGTTTATGGAAGAATTTATAAAACCGTGAAAGTGACATTTACCAAATATTGACCAAAAAAAAAGAAGAAATTCCAAAATAAAAAAATTAATTTTTAAAAGTTACTCTGCAAAGAATACATGTGATATCTACAAAATACTGTATACATTTTATTGCACATTTTTTTCATCATAAAAATACCATATAAAGATACTAAATGATTATATAAACAAGTACACCTCCATCCAGCTCAACCCCTATCCTATACGGCATAGAATGTCATGACTACCATCAAATATCTATCTATCTATCTATCTATCTATCTATCTATCTATCTATCTATCTATCTATCTATCTATCTATCTATCTATCTATCTATCTCTATCCACACATATCTATATACAGCTGATCTGGTAAAATAAGTATTGAACGTGTCACCATTTTTCTAGGTAAATATACTTCTATAAAGGTGCTATTGACATGAAATTTTCACCACATGTCGGTAACAACCCAATGCAATCCATACATACAAAGACAAATATGTTCAGAAATGAAGTTATTGTATAGCTCTGTATTATATAATAATTATATATATATATACACACATATAATAAATAAGTGTTAAACACCCGTGCCCAGGTATGCAATCTAAGTAATTAATGATGTGGGTGAGCCGCTGCTATCTATGCTGTCTCCTTAGGTGAGCCAATGTGGATGAATACAAATTATTTTTCAAAAAAGAGACTTTGTTTTGCATAAAAAGCACTTTTTGCACTATAATAGTTACTTTAAAATATGTACTGATTATTTTCATATCATAGAATTTTTTGTACACGACATCATTGTGGTTAATGTTTTGCCACTGTCCCCATGTATTCATTTCTAATATAGATTGGTGCAGCAATACCTCTATAGTAGGGGTGCACCGAATGGAAATTTTGGTGCCGAAACCGATGCCGAAAACCGATACTGAAAATGGCAGTTATAAAAAAATATTTTGATTTTTATATATAATTGTATTATATTCAACTTTTTAATAATATCATCAATTTAAATTAACATGAAATTATTGTTTTCCATTATTGGCACCTTTAGGGCAAGAAAGGTCAAGAAAAATGCAGTCTGCAGTCTCTGACCATCTCTTGTATCATGTCTGCAGTCTCTGACCATCTCTTGTATCATGTCTGCAGTCTCTGACCATCTCTTGTATCATGTCTGCAGTCTCTGACCATCTCTTGTATCATGTCTGCAGTCTCTGACCATCTCTTGTATCATGTCTGCAGTCTCTGACCATCTCTTGTATCATGTCTGCAGTCTCTGACCATCTCTTGTATCATGTCTGCAGTCTCAAACTTAAACTTAAACACATTGCTAATAGTATTAGCAAAATTTCCATTCGGTGCACCTCTAGCAGATATGATACAGGAGATAGTCAGAGAATGCAGACATGACACTGGAGATCAATGCAGCCTCACCAGTGCCCGTCATATGCAGCCTACCAGTGCCCAGCAGCCTCACCAGGGCCCGCCATATGCAGCCTACCTGTGCCCAGCAGCCTCACCAGTGCCCGTCATATGCAGCCTACCAGTGCCCAGCAGCCTCACCAGTGCCCGTCATATGCAGCCTGTCTGTGCCCAGCAGCCTCACCAGGGGCCTATCATATGCAGCCTAACAGTGCCCAGCAGCCTCACCAGTGTCCTTCATAAGCAGTATGCCTGTGCCCGGATCAGAGTGGCGATTACCGTGGGTCACAGAGCAGGGTTTGAATTGCCTGGGCCGCAGTAACAATGTCCCGTCTCCTGTGATGACGTCACACTGATTCAATGTCCTGTTACTATGGCCCGGACAATTCAGCTCCGTGACACACAGAGATCGCGGCGACGAGAGGCAGAAGGCGTGGAGGACTGGGGCACGCCAGGGTGACACTCCCGCAATGGGCAGCACCTGGGGAGGACCCCGCCCCCTTTAGGTTTCGGCTGTTTTTTGCTATTGGCTGAATGAAAAAACACAGTTTTCAGCCGATAATTTTCGGCGGCTAAAATTTCGGTGCACCTCTACTCTATAGTATATACTATAATAGAAGTGATACCATATATTAGTTTATGGTGGAGCAAGCGCTGTCTGTATTTTTATTCATCCACATGAATACCCCATAATGACAATGTGAAAGAAGTTTGTTTGAAATCTTTGCACACTTATTAAAGTTGCTCGTTCGTCAGCCCACCAGCCCCGCACTTACCCCATCTAGGTCGCAGGCAGCACTTCTTCCTCGGCTTCACGGCCGCTTCCCCTGCGTCTCCTGCTCTTCAGTGGCCAATACGATCGCTTCTTCTCTCGGACAGTCGGGTCTCAGGACCCGCATCCTGGGAGAGCTCAGGGCGCAGCACTCTGCGTCCTGTGCCCACCCTTTTTTGAAGTCAATTATAGCCTCAGGCTCTAATCATGTGCTTAAAAAAAACCAAAAAAAACATTGGAATCCATGCGTCCGGCGCCCTGCATGTAGATTAGGGGCCGGGTGCGTGGATTAGGAGGGTGGCGCCCCATATGGACGTGCCGCCACTGGGTGAAAGTCACATTTATTGTTTTTTGGGGGGTTTTTTAGGAAAAAACAAGGCTTTCTTTTTTATATTGTTTTGAAAAAATAAATGTGTTTTTATGCAACCCATAGACAAAAATTGTAACAAAAACTGGAAAAAATACTATTTTTTACTACTTTGTTTAGTCTTACTTAAAAAAAAAAAAAAAATCTATTGTATATAAATAAACATAATTTGTCTTATATAAAATGACACTTATTCAGTAAAATATAGTCAGACTTTAGAGGTACCAGGCAGTACAACATATTTGTCATAAAAACAGTAGTTTATATTAATATCCACATATAAAAATTAACAACATGACATCACCATTTTAAAAGGTTCTATAGAGTTAAACAGACTGTATTTTGACACCACCCCTAATATTATGCCTTACACCATTATAGCATTATCCCAAAGAAATATGTGAGTCCTCATATTCATTATAATTCAGTGCCTAATTATTATAACATATGGTCAGTGGTTAACCTCTTGCTTATTGGGCACTAAAACCCCCCACCTGCCCAAGCCAATTTTCAGCTTCCAGTGCTGTCACACTTTGAATAACAATTGCGCGGTCATACAACACTGTACCCAAATGACATTTTTATCATTTTTTTCACCCAAATGGAGCTTTCTTTTGGTGGTACTTAATCACCACTTGGGTTTGTATTTTTTGCTAAACAAAGAAAAAATACAGAAATTTTTGAAAACAAAAACATGTTTCATAGTTTGTAAAAAAAATTTTGCAAACGGGTAATTTTTCTCCTTCATTGATATTCGCTGATGAGGCTGCACTGATGGGCACTGATGGGCTGCACTGATAGGCACTGATAAGATGGCACTGATGGGCACTGATAAGATGGCACTGATAAGATGGCACTGATGGGTAGCACTAATGAGTGGCACTGATGGGTGGCACTGATAGGTGGCACTGATGGGCACTGGTACCCTGTTTCCTCGAAAATAAGACCTAGCGTGATTGTCGTTGATGGCTGCAATTTAAGCCCTACCCCCCAAATAAACCCTAGTACCCCCGAAATAAGTCCTTGTAGGTCTTGTTTTCAGGGTAGGGCTTATTTGGGGGGTAGGGCTTATATTGCAGCCATCACTGACAATCACGCTAGGTCTTATTTTCGGGGAAACAGGGTAGGTGACACTGATGGGCACTGGTAGGTGGCACTGATGGGCACTGGAAGGTGGTATTGATAGGCAGCACTGGTGATGAGGCACTGATTGGTGACATTTATAGTTGGCACTGTGGGCACTGATAGGTGACACTGTGGGCATTGATAGGTAACACTGTGGGCACTTATGGGTGGTGCTGGTGGGCACTGGTAGGTGGCGCTGGTAGGCACGGGTAGGTGGCACAGGTGGGCACAGAAGCCTCTGCAGAGGCTCTCCACGATCGGGACTGATGTCCCTTTCACAGCCGCCGGTGATCGGCTTTTTTTTCTGGTAGCGTGAGGAGAAAAAAATAGCCGATTACCGACTCTGTTTACATCACATGATCAGCTGTCATTGGCTGACAGCTGATTACGTGTTAAGGGGTCAGAATCGACCCCTTACTCCTATCTGTGATCAGCCAAGTCTCATAAACCCACTGATCGCAGGGGGCGCGCAGGCGCTCGAGCACAGGAAGACATCCATGGATGCCCTCCTGGCAAATTAGGTCTGCACTGCAGCCGTCTTTTGACTATAGCGCAGATGGGAAGAGGTTCAAAAAGGTAATAAACCTAAAAGTAAACATGTATTATATTGCAGCTTACCAATTCTTAGATGTGATAGCTGAATTTGTTTTGTTTTTAAGATTCCTTTCCCTTATTTTGTCTTGGTGATCCAGGCAGTAATTTTGTTGTTTTTTTCGAAAACAAAACAAGCTGTTCTGCTGACGTAGAAGTTAGAGAGATTAGACAAACCATTTACTACTGTCAGGGATGCTTACAATGATCAGCTTTTATTTATTTATTTAACATCTTTATCCAAAAAGGAAAAAAAAAAAAAAAACAGCTTGCAAAAACTGATTATAAAGTGTTAGCTGAAGTTTGGCTTCAATTTGTTAGTGGATCTTAGGCTCGGTTCACACTGGTGCAACAAGAGCTCTGACTTTGAGCGCACAAGTCGCATGGCGATAATGATAACGAATGGTTCCCTATGAGAGCCATCTTAACTGGTCCGACTTGTGTCGGTCTGACTTTTGAAAAGGTTCCTGCACTGCTTTGGACCCACTTGGGTGCGATTTCAGCCCATAGAATTGAATGGAAGTCGGATCAGCATCTTAACTGATCTGACTTGTGACATGCGACTTGTGCTCAGAGGAAGTCGTGCGACTTTCGTGTCGGATCAGTGTGAACATGGCCTCAATCTGCTAGTCCATCTAACACTCCCCTCCCCCCAGACACTCCCCTTCATCCAGACTGGAGGCACTCTGATACAGGAGGTGACTGGTTACTGGCTGGATCATGAGGTGAAAACAGAGAGAAAAAGCCTAAAAAAGAAAAAAAAGAAAACGAATGCAGCCGTCACATCTAATGATAGAGAAGCTGCAATATATTACATTTTTGGTTTTGTGTTTGTGAGTATTCATTTGTTATTTGAAATTAAATACAAATGTTATGGTGCACCCTCTTGTGTGTGTTTATTACCTTAACCCCTTCACGACCGCGCTATAGCTGGGAGGCTGTTATATGACTTCCTCCTGTGCTCGTGCTGCCTGTGCGCCCCCCTGTGGTGTGCATTGGCAGCAATCTGTGATCATTGCGTCCTTTGGATGCAGCTGATCACAGTTAGGGGTAAAGAGCCAATCAACACGGCTCTTTGCCACGTGATCAGTGTCCAATCACAGCTGATCACGGATGTAAACAGGATTTGCCGGCTATCGACATTCCTCCCATTACGTTGACAGGGCGTGAGCAGAGGAGAGTCAAAAACAGGCAAATCTACACACGGGACATCTACGCTCATAATCAGGGCCCAACAGTGCCCACCAGTGCTGCCAATCAGTGCCCATCAGTGATGCCTGCCAGTGCCAATCAGTGCCGCCTATCATTGCTGCATATCAGTGCCTATCATTGCCGCCTCATCAGTGCCCATCAGTGTCACATTATCAGTGCCCATAAGTGCCGCATTGACAGCACCCATCATTGCCGCCTCATCAGCGCCCATCAGTGCCGCCTATTAGTGCCCTATTATCAGTGCCCACCATTTCTGCCTCATCAGTGCCCATCAGTGCCACCTATCAGTGTCCATCAGTGCCGCCTCATCAGCGCCCATCAGTGCCGCCTATTAGTGCCCTATTATCAGTGCCCATCATTGCCGCCTCATCAGTGCCCATCAGTGCCACCTATCAGTGCCCATCAGTGGCGCATTATCAGTGCCGCCTATCACTGTCCATCATTTCTGCCTCATCAGTGCCCATCATTGCCACCTCATCAGTGCCCATCAGTGCTGCCTATCTGCGCCCATTAGTGCTACATTATCAGTGCCCATAATTGCCACCTCATCAGAGCCCATCAGTGCGACCTATCAGTGCCCATCAGTGCCGCCTCATCAGTGCATCATATCAGTGCAGCCTATCAGCGCACATCAGTGAAAGAGAAAAAATGACTTATTCACAAAATTTTATAACTGAAACTAAAAAAAACTTATTTTACTTTCACAATTTTTGGTCTTTTTTCGTCTCCTTAACAAAAAAACAAAAAAAAGCCAGTGGTGAATAAGGACGACCAAAAGAAAGTTCTATCTGTCTAAAAAAATTTAAAAATAAAAGATTAATTTGGGTACAGTGTTGCATGACCGCGCAATTGTCATTCAAAGTGTGACAGCGCTGAAAGCTGAAAATTGGTCTGGGCAGGAAGAAGTGAAAGTGCCCGGTAGGCAAGTAGTTAATTAAGGCAAATTAGAGTAAACTAAGAATTAATAAGGGACAAATTTTATTAAAACTGCAGATGAGTGAAACGGAGATACAAAAGTAACAATGTTACTTTGTATCTCTCTTCATCTTGTGTCTGAACAATGTTTCAGTTTCTACAGTTGCTGTATTTAGATGATTATTACCCCAGGAGAAATCTTCAACAGAGAAAAGAATTAAATACACTTTAAAGCAGTATTAAACCCAATAGCAAACATTTATTATATTGCAGCTTACCAGTTCTTTTTTTTTTTAACAGAAAGTTTTTTATTTTGTAAAGCAGGTGTAACAGAACAGAAATAATACAAAGGGAAGGGAATAAACAAAAAAAGAGGGAGAGCTTACCAATTCTTAGATGTGATGGCTACATTCGTTTTCTTTTTTGGGCTCTCTTTCTTCCATTTTCATTCGGTGATCCAGCCAGCAAGTCTGTTGTTTTTTTCAAAAGCACAAACTCTCCAGCAGAATGTATCAGTTTACACAGATGCGTCAAACCGCTGACAGGGGTGCTTACAATGATCAGCTTTTATTTATTTAAACAAAACCTTTATCACAAAAGGAAAAAAAAAACAGTTTGCTATAACTGAGTTTGGCTTTAATGTGTTAGTGTATTTAAATCTGCTAATACATCTAACACCTTCCTCCCCCAGACTGACAATGCTGCTGTCTGCTGTGCCCCCTGTGTTCCTTCATCCAGAGTGGGGGCACTCTAATACAGGAAGGGGTTGATCTATTAATACTAGAGTGCAAAATCTGGTTCAGCTGTGCATGGGAGCCAATCAGTTTTTAACTTCAGCTTCTTCAATTAAGCTTTAACAAAAGAAAAAAAAAAAAAGAAAACTGAAAGCTGATTGGTTCCTATGCAGAGCTGCCCCAGATTTTGCACTTTTCAGTTTTAGTAAGTCAACCCCAAAGTGTGTTATTGGCAGGATCACAAGGTGAAAACTGAGGGGAAAAAGCCTAAAAAAAAAAGAAAACTAATGCAACCATCACATGTAATGATTGGTAAGCTGCAATATATTATGTTTTAGGTTTAATGCCGCTTTACATGCTCACTTGTTACAATCATTTCAGCAGTTTTTTCAGTTGAAAAGAAGCTTATTGGTTGTAATTAGGGATAAGCCGAACACTCCCCGGTTCGGTTCGCACCAGATCCTGCGAACGGACCGAAAGTTCGCACGAACGTTAGAACCCCATTGACGTCTATGGGACTCGAACGTTCGAAATCAAAAGTGCTCATTTTAAAGGCTAATTTGCATGGTATTGTCCTAAAAAGGGTTTGGGGACCCGGGTCCTACCCCAGGGGACATGTATCAATGCAAAAAAAACGTTTAAAAACGGCCGTTTTTTCGGGAGCAGTGATTTTTATGATGCTTAACCACTTGACGACCGCCTCACGCCGATGTACGTCGGCAAAGTGGCACGGACAGGCAAAATCACGTACATGGTACCCTAGACCCCCCTTTAGGTCTAGGGTACCCCCCTAACCCCCCCTAATAAAGTTTTAACCCCTTGATCACCCCCTGTCACCAGTGTCACTAAGCGATCATTTTTCTGATCGCTGTATTAGTGTCGCTGGTGACGCTAGTTAGGGACATAAATATTTAGGTTCGCCGTCAGCGTTTTATAGCGTCAGGGACCCCCATATACTACCGAATAAATGTTTTAACCCCTTGATTGCCCCCTAGTTAACCCTTTCACCACTGATCACCGTATAACCGTTACGGTTGACGCTGGTTAGTTTGTTTATTTTTTATAGTGTCAGGGCACCCGCCGTTTATTACCGAATAAAGGTTTAGCCCCCTGATCGCCCGGCGGTGATATGCGTCGCCCCAGGCAGCGTCAGATTAGCGCCAGTACCGCTAACACCCACGCACGCAGCATGCGCCTCCCTTAGTGGTATAGTATCTGAACGCATCAATATCTGATCCGATCAGATCTATATTAGCGTCCCCAGCAGTTTAGGGTTCCCAAAAACGCAGTGTTAGCGGAATCAGCCCAGATACCTGCTAGCACCTGCGTTTTGCCCCTCCGCCCGGCCCAGCCCACCCAAGTGCAGTATCGATCGATCACTGACACTTACAAAACACTAAATGCATAACTGCAGCGTTCGCAGAGTCAGGCCTGATCCCTGCGATCGCTAACAGTTTTTTTGGTAGTATTTTGGTGAACTGGCAAGCACCAGCCCCAGGCAGCGTCAGGTTAGCGCCAGTACCGCTAACACCCACGCACGCACTGTACACCACCCTTAGTGGTATAGTATCTGAACGGATCAATATCTGATCCGATCAGATCTATACTAGCATCCCCAGCAGTTTAGGGTTCTCACAAACGCAGTGTTAGCGGGATCAGCCCAGATACCTGCTAGCACCTGCGTTTTGCCCCTCCGCCCGGCCCAGCCCAGCCCACCCAAGTGCAGTATCGATCGATCACTGTCACTTACAAAAGACTAAAACGCATAACTGCAGCGTTCGCAGAGTCAGGCCTGATCCCTGCGATCGCCAACAGATTTTTTGGTAGCGTTTTGGTGAACTGGCAAGCGCCAGCGGCCTAGTACACCCCGGTCGTAGTCAAACCAGCACTGCAGTAACACTTGGTGACGTGGCGAGTCCCATAAGTGCAGTTCAAGCTGGTGAGGTGGCAAGCACAAGTAGTGTCCCGCTGCCACCAAAAAGACAAACACAGGCCCGTCGTGCCCATAGTGCCCTTCCTACTGCATTCGCCAATCCTAATTGGGAACCCACCGCTTCTGCAGCGCCCGTACTTCCCCCATTCACATCCCCAACCAAATGCAGTCGGCTGCATGAGAGGCATTTTCTTTATGTCCTCCCGAGTACCCCTACCCAGCGAACGCCCCCAAAAAAGATATTGTGTCTGCAGCTAGCGCGGATATAGGCGTGACACCCGCTATTATTGTCCCTCCTGTCCTGACAATCCTGGTCTTTGCATTGGTGAATGTTTTGAACGCTACCATGCACTAGTTGAGTATTAGCGTAGGGTACAGCATTGCACAGACTAGGCACACTTTCACAGGGTCTCCCAAGATGCCATCGCATTTTGAGAGACCCGAATCTGGAACCGGTTACAGTTATAAAAGTTAGTTACAAAAAAAGTGTAAAAAAAAAAAATATATATATATATATAAAATAAAAAAAAATAGTTGTCGTTTTATTGTTCTCTCTCTCTCTATTCTCTCTATTGTTCTGCTCTTTTTTACTGTATTCTATTCTGCAATGTTTTATTGTTATTATGTTTTATCATGTTTGCTTTTCAGGCATGCAATTTTTTATAATTTACCGTTTACTGTGCTTTATTGTTAACCATTTTTTTGTCTTCAGGTACGCCATTCACAACTTTGAGTGGTTATACCAGAATGATGCCTGCAGGTTTAGGTATTATCTTGGTATCATTCTTTTCAGCCAGCGGTCGGCTTTCATGTAAAAGCAATCCTAGCGGCTAATTAGCCTCTAGACTGCTTTTACAAGCCGTGGGAGGGAATGCCCCCCCCCCCCCCCACCGTCTTCCGTGTTTTTCTCTGGCTCTCCTGTCTCAACAGGGAACCTGAAAATGCAGCTGGTGATTCAGCCAGCTGACCATAGAGCTGATCAGAGACCAGAGTGGCTCCAAACATCTCTATGGCCTAAGAAACCGGAAGCTACGAGCATTTTATGACTTAGATTTCGCTGGATGTAAATAGCGCCATTGGGAAATTGGGGAAGCATTTTATCACACCGATCTTGGTGTGGTCAGATGCTTTGAGGGCAGAGGAGAGATCTAGGGTCTAATAGACCCCAATTTTTTCAAAAAAAGAGTACCTGTCACTACCTATTGCTATCATAGGGGATATTTACATTCCCCGAGATAACAATAAAAATGATTAAAAAAAAAATAAAAATGAAAGGAACAGTTTAAAAATAAGATAAAAAAGCAAAAAAATAATAAAGAAAAAAAAAAAAAAAAAAAGCACCCCTGTCGCCCCCTGCTCTCGCGCTAAGGCGAACGCAAGCGGCGGTCTGTCGTCAAACGTAAACAGCAATTGCACCATGCATGTGAGGTATCACCGCGAAGGTTAGATCGAGGGCAGTAATTTTTGCAGTAGACCTCCTCTGTAAATCTAAAGTGGTAACCTGTAAAGGCTTTTAAAGGCTTTTAAAAATGTATTTATTTTGTTGCCACTGCACGTTTGTGCGCAATTGTAAAGCATGTCATGTTTGGTATCCATGTACTCGGCCTAAGATCATCTTTTTTATTTCATCAAACATTTGGGCAATATAGTGTGCTTTAGTGCATTAAAATTTAAAAAAGTGTGTTTTTTCCCCAAAAAATGGGTCTGAAAAATCGCTGCGCAAATACTGTGTGAAAAAAAAAAAATGAAACACCCACCATTTTAATCTGTAGGGCATTTGCTTTAAAAAAATATATAATGTTTGGGGGTTCAAAGTAATTTTCTTGCAAAAAAAAAAAACTTTTTCATGTAAACAATAAGTGTCAGAAAGGGCTTTGTCTTCAAGTGGTTAGAAGAGTGGGTGATGTGTGACATAAGCTTCTAAATGTTGTGCATAAAATGCCAGGACAGTTCAAAACCCCCCCAAATGACCCCATTTTGGAAAGTAGACACCCCAAGCTATTTGCTGAGAGGCATGTCGAGTCCATGGAATATTTTATATTGCGACACAAGTTGCGGGAAAGAGACAATTTTTTTTTTTTTTTGCACAAAATTGTCACTAAATGATATATTGCTCAAACATGCCATGGGAATATGTGAAATTACACCCCAAAATACATTCTGCTGCTTCTCCTGAGTACAGGGATACCACATGTGTGAGACTTTTTGGAAGCCTAGCCGCGTACGGAACCCCGAAAACCAAGCACCGCCTTCAGGCTTTCTAAGGGCGTGAATTTTTGATTTCTCTCTTGACTGCTTATCACAGTTTCGGAGACCATGGAATGCCCAGGTGGCACAAACCCCCCCCAAATGACCCCATTTTGGAAAGTAGACACCCCAAGCTATTTGATGAGAGGTATAGTGAGTATTTTGCAGACCTCACTTTTTGTCACAAAGTTTTGAAAATTGAAAAAAGAAAAAAAAAAAGTTTTTTCTTGTCTTTCTTCATTTTCAAAAACAAATGAGAGCTGCAAAATACTCACCATGCCTCTCAGCAAATAGCTTGGGGTGTCTACTTTCCAAAATGGGGTCATTTGGGGGGGTTTTGTGCCACCTGGGCATTCCATGGCCTCCGAAACTGTGATAGGCAGTGAAGAGTGAAATCAAAAATTTTCACCCTTAGAAATCCTGAAGGCGGTGATTGGTTTTCGGGGTCCCGTACACGGCTAGGCTCCCAAAAAGTCCCACACATGTGGTATCCCCGTACTCAGGAGAAGTAGCTAAATGTATTTTGGGGTGCAATTCCACATATGCCCATGGCCTGTGTGAGCAATATATCATTTAGTGACAACTTTGTGCAAAAAAAAAAAAAAAATGTGTCACTTTCCCGCAACTTGTGTCAAAATATAAAATATTCCATGGACTCAATATGCCTCTCTGGAAATAGCTTGGGGTGTCTACTTTCCAAAATGGGGTCATTTGGGGGGGTTTTGTGCCACCTGGGCATTCCATGGCCTCCGAAACTGTGATAGGCAGTAAAGAGTGAAATCATAAATTTACGCCCTTAGAAATCCTGAAGGCGGTGATTGGATTTCGGGGCCCCGTACGCGGCTAGGCTCCCAAAAAGTCCCACACATGTGGTATCCCCATATTCAGGAGAAGCAGCAGAATGTATTTTGGGGTGCAATTCCACATAGGCCCATGGCCTGTGTGAGCAATATATCATTTAGTGACAACTTTTTGTAAATATTTTTTTTTTTTTTGTCATTATTCAATCACTTGGGACAAAAAAAATAAATATTCAATGGGTTCAACATGCCTCTCAGCAATTTCCTTGGGGTGTCTACTTTCCAAAATGGGGTCATTTGTGGGGGTTTTATACTGCCCTGCCATTTTAGCACCTCAAGAAATGACATAGGCAGTCATAAACTAAAAGCTGTGTAAATTACAAAAAATGTACCCTAGTTTGTAGACGCTATAACTTTTGCGCAAACCAATAAATATACGCTTATTGACATTTTTTTTACCAAAAACATGTGGCCGAATACATTTTGGCCTAAATGTATGACTAAAATTGAGTTTATTGGATTTTTTTTATAACAAAAAGTAGAAAATATCATTTTTTTTCAAAATTTTCGGTCTTTTTCCATTTATAGCGCAAAAAATAAAAACCGCAGAGGTGATCAAATACCATCAAAAGAAAGCTCTATTTGTGGGAAGAAAAGGACGCAAATTTCGTTTGGGTACAGCATTGCATGACCGCGCAATTAGCAGTTAAAGCGACGCAGTGCCAAATTGGAAAAAGACCTCTGGTCCTTAGGCAGCATAATGGTCCGGGGCTCAAGTGGTTAAAGTAAAAAAACAAAAGTGAAATATTCCTTTAAATATCGTACCTGGGGGGTGTCTATAGTATGCCTGTAAAGTGGCGCGTGTTTCCCGTGTTTAGAACAGTCCCTGCACCAAATGTCATTTTTAAAGGAAAAAATCTCATTTAAAACTGCTTGCGGGTTTAATGTCATGTCGGGTCATGGCAATATGGATGAAAATCAGTGAGACAAACGGCATGGGTACCCCCCCAGTCCATTACCAGGCCCTTTGGGTCTTGTATGGATATTAAGGGGAACCCCGCACCCAAATTAAAATAAGGAAAGGCCCTATATACTCTGAACAGCAGTATACAGGCGGTGCAAACAAGACAGGGACTGTAGGTTTGTTGTTAAGTAGAATCTCTTTGTAATTTTGAACGGGTACATTTTTAATGTGTTTAGCTCCAGCCAAAAAATCTTTTTTAAGCTTTTTGGAAAACATAGGGAAGGGTTATCACCCCTGTGACATTTGTTTTGCTGTCTTTCCTCCTCTTCAGAAGATTTCACCTCACTTTTTGTCCCAATGAAAAATGTTTTTTGAAAATTTGGGTTTTTTTGTGGAACAAGGATTGGAAAGCATCAGTGGAAAGGAGAAATTGTTTTCCCATATTAACTCTTACAGGAGAGAATTTCCCTTCCTAGGGGTAGATTTCATCTCACTTCCTGTTGTCTCCTTCCGTTTGCAAGTAGGAGTCGTTTGTAAGTTAGATGTTTGAAAGTAGGGTCCTGCCCTATATACTCAGCAGAAATTTGGGCCTTAGGTGTTGCTGTGGCCACAACACTGTAAGCCCTCACAGGGCCCTGCTGTGAAATATTAGATCAAGAATTGTAATTACATGCCCCTGTTG
The DNA here is from genome assembly GCA_037952835.1 of Lithobates septentrionalis. Lineage (NCBI taxonomy): Eukaryota > Metazoa > Chordata > Amphibia > Anura > Ranidae > Lithobates > Lithobates septentrionalis. Next base: position 1,389,741 of record JBBDGP010000832.1, read on the forward strand.
AACAGGAGCTGAAAAATTAGGCCTTAGGCACTGGTGCTGGTGCCACAACACTGCAACCCCTCACAGACACTCTAGTTGGAACGCAGGAACGAGCCCTGCTGCAAAGTATTGCATCAAAAATTGTAATTACACGCCCCTGTTAGACAGGGGCAGAAAAATTGGGCCTTAGGCACTGGTGCTGGTGCCACAACACTGCAACCCCTCACAGACACTCTAGTTGGAACGCAGGAACGAGCCCTGCTGCAAAGTATTGCATCAAAAATTGTAATTACACGCCCCTGTTAGACAGGGGCAGAAAAATTGGGCCTTAGGCACTGGTGCTGGTGCCACAACACTGCAACCCCTCACAGACACTCTAGTTGGAACGCAGGAACGAGCCCTGCTGCAAAGTATTGCATCAAAAATTGTAATTACACACCTCTGTTAGACAGGGGCAGAAAAATTGGGCCTTAGGCACTGGTGCTGGTGCCACAACACTGCAACCCCTCACAGACACTCTAGTTGGAATGCAGGAACGAGCCCTGCTGCAAAGTATTGCATCAAAAATTGTAATTACACGCCCCTGTTAGACAGGGGCAGAAAAATTGGGCCTTAGGCACTGGTGCTGGTGCCACAACACTGCAACCCCTCACAGACACTCTAGTTGGAATGCAGGAACGAGCCCTGCTGCAAAGTATTACATCAAAAATTGTAATTACACGCCCCTGTTAAACAGGGGCTGAAAAATTGTGCCTTAGGCACTGGTGGTGGCGCCCAGAACCAAAAATGTTCTTACAAGCTATCAGCGTGATGATTGAGGAGGAAGAGGATAATTACTCAGGGATAGTCACTCAGCATCAGCATAGGCAGTCTTTGAAGGGATCTGAGATTTCAAAAAAAATTATTCGGTTACATCAGCATCAGGTGCTTGGTAGCTGGTGGTGATCCAAGACTGATTCATTTTTATGAAGGTCAGCCGATCGACCGAGTCGGTGGACAGACGCACCCTGTGATCGGTTACCACGCCTCCAGCAGCACTGAATGTGCGTTCCGAAAGAACGCTGGATGCAGGACAGGCCAGTAGCTCAATTGCATACTGTGCAAGCTCTGGCCAGTGATCCATCCTCAAGACCCAGTAACCCAGAGGATTTTCGGTGGGAAAGGTGTCCAAGTCTGATCTTGCCCCTAGGTATTCCTGCACCATGTAAAACAGACGCTGGCGATGGTTGCTGGAACCGATCATACCTTGGGGCTGCGGACCAAAAAATTGTCTGAACGCATCAGTCAGACGGCCACCTTCTCCACCGCTCCTTCTTTGACTGACCGAAGCCTCAGCAACACGTTGTCCAGAAACAGGAGTTTGTAACCTCCCAGTCTCTGGGAACGCATTGCACAGACCTTTCTGCAAGGCCTCCCGAAGATGTTTCATCCTCTGCTCCCTCTGCAATGGCAAGATAAGGTCCGCAACCTTACCCTTGTAACGTGGATCAAGGAGGGTTGCCAGCCAGTATTGGTCCTTCTCCTTGATACCACGAATACGAGGATCCTTACGCAGGCTTTGCAGGATCAGGGAGGCCATGCAGCGTAGGTTTGCTGAGGCATTCGGTCCGGAGTCCTCTGGGTCACTAAGGACGACAACGTCCGCAGCCACCTCCTCCCAGCCACGTACAAGTCGATGTGTTTCTTGGGACTGATCCCTTAAAGACTGCTGCTGATGCTGAGTGCCAGGCTCCACCTCCATACTGACACAATCTTCCTCCTCCTCCTCCTCCTCCTCCTCTTCCTGTGTGATTGGCGGGCACGCAGGAACACTGTCTGGATAAAGGGGGCCTTGAGAGCTAAGGAAGTCCTCCTCTTCCTGCCTCTGTTCTGCCTCAAGTGCCCTGTCCATTATTCCACGCAGCGTGTGCTCCAACAGGTGGACAAGGGGGACAGTGTCACTGATGCATGCGCTGTCACTGCTCACCATCCTCGTGGCCTCCTCGAATGGTGACAGGACAGTGCATGCATCCCTGATCATGGCCCACTGGCGTGGGGGAAAAAAACCAAGCTCCCCTGACCCTGTCCTGGTGCCATAGTCGCACAGGTACTCATTGATGGCCCTCTGCTGCGTGTGCAGCCGCTGCAGCATGGCCAACGTTGAGTTCCACCTGGTGGGCATGTCACAGATTAGGCGGTTCTTGGGCAGGTTAAACTCCTTTTGGAGGTCCGTCAGCCGAGCACTGGCATTATATGACCGGCGGAAATGCACACAGACTTTCCTGGCCTGCCTCAGGACATCCTGTAAGCCCGGGTACCTGCCCAAGAACCGCTGCACCACCAAGTTAAGGACGTGAGCCAAACAGGGCACATGGGTCATTTGTCCCTGTCGGAGGGCAGAGAGGAGGTTGGTGCCATTGTCGCAAACCACCATTCCTGCCTTAAGTTGGCGTGGCGTCAACCACCTCTGAACCTGCCCCTGCAGAGCTGACAGAACCTCTGCCCCAGTGTGGCTCCTGTCCCCCAAGCACACCAGCTCAAGCACCGCATGGCATCTTTTGGCCTGCGTACTTGCGTAGCCCCTTGAACGGCTACGGAGCACCGCAGGTTCCGAGGAAGAGGCCATGGAGGAAGAAGAAGAGGAGGGGGTGGAGGAGAGAGGTGTGTCACAATCAGCATTTTGGAGGCGTGGTGGCGGAACAACCTCCAACACTACTGCACCTTGTCCTGTATCCTTCCCAGCTGCCAGCAGAGTCACCCAATGCGCCGTGAAACTTAGGTAACGTCCCTGTCCATGCCTGCTGGACCATGAGTCAGCGGTAATATGCACCTTACCGCTGACCGCCCTGTCCAGCGAGGCATGGACATTGCCTTCCACATGCCGGTAGAGAGCCGGAATCGCCTTCCGTGAGAAAAAGTGGCGTTTGGGTACCTGCCACTGAGGAACCGCACATTCCACAAACTCACGGAAGGGGGCAGAGTCTACCAACTGAAAAGGCAGCAGTTGAAGTGCTAGCAATTTTGCCAAGCTAGCATTCAACCGCTGGGCATGTGGATGGCTGGGAGCAAACTTTTTTCGGCGGTGCAGCAGCTGGGGCAGGGAAATTTGCCTGGTACAATCTGACGTCGGTGTACCAAAAGCAGATTGCCCACAAGTACTTGGCTGTGACACACCTAATTCTACACCTTCATTCCTCTCACTGCAGGTCTCAGAGAGGACTGGAGGTCTAGTGGGGTTGGAAATCTCAGCTGATGAGGAGCAAGGAGAGATCCTCTTTGTTCTTTGGTGTGGGTCTTTTAGATACGCTTGCCAACGAACTGCATGGCAGGTCAACATATGTCTGGTCAAGCATGTGGTACCCAAGCGGGAGATGTTTTGGCCACGCGAGATACGCTTGAGACATATGTTGCAAATAGCAGCGGTGCGATCTGATGCACTCGTCTCAAAAAAGGCCCACACCAAAGAACTTTTTGAATAACGCGCAGAGACTGCAGCGCCCTGCACATGTGGAGCTTTGGGGTGTGATGCAATCAATGTGCTGCCCTTAGGCTGGCCCCTGGAGGGCATCCTGCCTCGTTGGTGATGTGCCGCCTCCTCCTCCTCCTCCTCCTCCTCTCTCCTATCAGGCACCCAGTTGAGTCAGTGACCTCATCATCCCCTCCCTCCTCATCACTGGAGCAAACCTGGCAGTATGCTGCATCAGGGGGAGCATGACTGCCAGATTGCTGTCCTTCTTGGGCACCCCCTCTGTCCGTGCTCATGTTACTGCCTTCATCGAGCTCAGTATCATCATCAGAGCCTTCCAAACGCTGGGCATCCTCCTGGAGCATGTACCCAACACTGTGGTCAAACAGTTCGAGGGAATCCTCAGGAGGACATGGTGGAGCTAGGGAAGGAGTCACTGATGACATTGAGCTGAGGGAAGAGGCCGCTGCTTTGCCAGACAAAGCACCCTGGGTGAGAGAGGATGAGGAGGATGAGGACGGCTTGGTCATCCACTCGACCAAGTCTTCCGCATGTTGCGGCTCAACACGGCCAGCTGCCGAAAAAAAGGCCAAGCGTGTCCCATGGCCACGTGCTGATGAGGATGCACCGTCTCCACGACCAGCACTAGACACAGAGCCTGCTTGCCCTCTCTTATTGGCTTGTGACTGTCTGCCTCTCCTTCTTGGCCTTCCAGACATACTAATGGCCTGTAGCTGCACTAAGCTGGGATAGAACACCAGTAATTTTCTTCAGGTAGCTTTATATACTGTAACCAGACAAGCCTGCCTGTCAGTAGGAAGATAACAGGAACGGATCTAGCTGAACACTGTGAGCAGGACGCACTGTACTAAATGTAAATAGTCTAGCTGCCTGACCGTGGTACTAATAGGATCCAATAGAACACCTGTAATTTTCTTCAGGTAGCTTTATATACTGCAACCAGACAAGCCTGCCTGTCAGTAGGAAGATAACAGGAACGGATCTAGCTGAACACTGTGAGCAGGACGCACTGTACTAAATGTAAATAGTCTAGCTGCCTGACCGTGGTACTAATAGGATCCAATAGAACACCTGTAATTTTCTTCAGGTAGCTTTATATACTGTAACCAGACAAGCCTGCCTGTCAGTAGGAAGATAACAGGAACGGATCTAGCTGAACACTGTGAGCAGGACGCACTGCACTAAATGTAAATAGTCTAGAAGATAACAGGAACGGATCTAGCTGAACACTGTGAGCAGGACGCACTGCACTAAATGTAAATAGTCTAGAAGATAACAGGAACGGATCTAGCTAAACTGAATACAGTGTATATATATATATGCAACACCTGGGATGCATATATATACACAATACACTGTAAGTGCAGCTAACTGACTGACTGTTCTGCCTAATCTATCTAACTCAAATCAAATGACACTGTCTGTCTCTCTCTCTATCTCTCAGCACACCGGAACACACACTACACAGGGCCGCCGTGCAGGCGGCCTTATATAGTGTGGGGCGTGTACTAAATCCCCTGAGCCATAATTGGCCAAAGCCTCCTTGGCATTGGCCAATTACGGCTCTCTGTTCAGGCGGTGCTGTGATTGGCCAAGCATGCGGGTCATAGTGCATGCTTGGCCAATCATCAGCCAGCAATGCACTGCGATGCCGCAGTGAATTATGGGCCGTGACGCGCCACACGAATTTGGCGCGAACGGCCCATATCGTTCGCAATTCGGCGAACGACCGAACAGCCGATGTTCGAGTCGAACATGGGTTCGACTCGAACACGAAGCTCATCCCTAGTTGTAATTAGGAAGACAGCTCTTGTCAGTCTGAACTCCTTTGACTATCTTTGAACCTAAGAATACTAAGAAGAGAGGGAGTGCCGGCTATGTACTCATGGAAATGTGCCATGTTTTTATAAGAGGGTCACACAGTCTGGTTGCAGAAGACATCTAATTTTCATCTCGACACGGATTCTGAACACAGTCGTTCCTGCTCTGCAATCCCTTACAGTGTCCTGGAACTATCAATTCAATCGGTTCAAAGGCCTATAGGAATTAAGGCAGTATTAACCCCATAAGCAAACATTTTTTTTATCTTGCGGCTTACCAATTCTTAGATTTGATGACTGCATTAGCTTTCTTCTTTAGGCTTTCTTTCTTTTATTTTCATGTGGTGATCTGGTCAGTAAGTCTGTTGCATTTTCAAAAGCACAAGCTCTCCAGCAGAATGTATCAGTTTACATGGATGAGACAAACCACTTAACCGCTTCAGCCCCGGAAGTATTTGGCTGCTGAATGACCGGGCCATTTTTTGCGATTCGGCACTGCGTCGCTTTAACTGACAAATGCGACGTTATACCCAAACAGAAATTGAAGTTTTTTTTCCCCACAAATAGAGCTTTCTTTTGGTGGTATTTGATCGCCTCTGTGGTTTTTATTTTTTGCGCTATAAACAAAAAAAGAGCGACAATTTTGAAAAAAACACAATATTTTGTACTTTTTGCTATAATAAAAATTCCCATATTTTTTTTAAAAAAAGCTAATTTTTTCTCAGTTTAGGCCGATATGCTTTATTCTACATATTTTTGGTAATAAAATTTGCAATAAGCGTATATTGATTGGTTTGCGCAAAAGTTATAGCGTCTACAAATAGGCGATAGATTTATGGCATTTTTATTATTATTTTTTTTTTTTTACTAGTAATGGCGGCGATCTGCGATTTCTATCGGGACTGCGGGACATTATGGCGGACAATTTTGACACATTTTTGGGACCATTGTCATTTATACAGCGATCAGTGCTATAAAAATGCACTGATTACTGTAAAAATGTTCACTGGCAGTGAAGGGGTTAACACTAGGGGGCAATCAAGGGATTAATTGTGTTCCCTAGTGTCTGTTCTAACTGAAGGGGGGATGGGACTAGGGGAAGAGAAAGATCAGTGTTCATACTTTGTGTCTCTCTCGTGCGCCCCTAGTGGCCACAATAAGAAGCGGCGTAACATAACGACGATTCGCAAAGCCGAGCCATTCTGCCGCAGTAAGACTGCGGCGGCTGGTCGGCAAGCGGTTAACGTTGACGAGGTGGGTAAAATGATCAGCTTTATTTATTATTTTATTTATGTAAATCATTTATCCAAAAACTGATTATAAAGTGTGAGCTAGATTTGTTAGCGTATTTAATCTGCTACCATAATACGGGCGGCACAGTGGTGTAGTGGTAGCACACTCACCTAGCAGTAAAAAGGGTTGCTGGTTCGAATCCCAACCACGACACTACCTGCCTGGAGTTTGCATGTTCTGCCTGTCTGGGTTTCCTCCGGGTACTCCGGTTTCCTCCCACGCTCCAAAGACATGCTGGTAGGATAATTGGCTTCTGTCCAAATAATTAGCCCTATATGAATGTGAGTTGGGGTCCTTGGATTGTAGGCTCCTTTTAGTTGCCCATTAGAGCCCTTTCACACTGGGGCGGTTTGTAGGCGCTATTGCGCTAATAATAGCGCCTGCAAACCGACCCGAAAGTGACGCTGCCTTAATTCCAGTGTGAAAGCCCCGAGGGCTTTCACACTGGAGCGATGCGCTGGCAGGACGGGCAAAAAAGTCCCGCCAGCAGCATCTTCGGAGTGGTGAAGGAGCGGAGTGTATAACTCTCCTTTACCGCTCCTGCCCATTGAAATCAATGGGACGGCGCGGCTATACCGCCGGCAAAGCGCCTCTGCAGACGTGCTTTGCGGTGGTATTTAACCCTTTCTCGGCCGCTAGCGGGGGGTAAAACTGCCCCGCTAGCGGCCGCATACCGATGGTAAAACGACGCTAATAATAGCGGCGTTTTACCGCCGCCCCCCGCCCCAGTGTGAAAGGCCTCTTAGGGTAGGGACTGATGAGAGTGTGCGATGTATGTGTGGAGTGCTGCATAAATTGAGGGTGCTATATGGGTACCTTAAATAAATAATAATGATAGATGAGAATCTTAATGAGACACAATGTATAGGGACAATTGTAGATATGCACCCACACTGAGAATGGACTGGTGTCTTTATTCAACCTTACTAACTATGTAACACTCTCCTACTGACAATGCCTGTGCCTCCTGTGCTCATTCCACCAGAGTTGTGTCTCCCTAATACAGGAGGTGTAAAAAAAAGAAAACCAATGCAGCCACCACATCTAATGATTGGTAACCTGCAATATATTACAAAGGGTCACTCCTTCCCCCGGTATTACCGAGGGCTCTCAGGGTGCATGGACCGTTCTGGAGGCTACAGACCGATATACCTTTGGCTGCAAACAATCTATTCTTGATGTTGGCACGCCTGCATTTGGATCGTAACTTTATATATCCAGCCATCCTGTAGTGGACTTTGGAAACTGATTATTCCTAGGGAGTCGGGACCTCTCACCCCAACACGGGAGTTTTCATTAACCCTTGAAGTGCATTAGGAAGATATTGTGATACATTTCCCTGAAGAAGACATTTCTCTTTGAATTGAGCACGTTGAAAAGCGTTGGAATTTCACTACTCGACACCACGGTTTCTCGTCTGTGGTGATTGTATTGGGTAGTGTGATGTATCATTTTCCTATTCCATTCTTATAAATGCACTTTTTTAATGTTTTGCTATGTGCTATTTCTAATCACAATACTCTTTTGTTACCATATAACATATATTTTTAAATCAATTTATAATAAACCTTGATTTTTATAATCTCTAGTTTTCATTGCCTTAAAAATCCCTTTAGAGTTTTTTTGCAGTTTTTTCAGTTTTTTATATTCTATATAATTTTTATATTGTTTTTTTATTTTTGTATAGAGGGGGGCCCCTTTTGTCAGGGGACCTAGGGTAGTTGCCCCTTTTTCCCCCTTATAAATTTGACACAGGCAAGACGTCTTCTATGAATATTCATGCAATGAAAAGTAAAGTGTATAGTTCTTATCCCAAAGTAATAATGAGGCATTAAGAAAAAGTGTGTAGCGCCAAAACGAAATAAACAGCGCTGAAATGTGAATACTGTGGTATAAATGAATAGCACATTGAAATAAAGTCCAAAAAACTGGTAAAGTGAAAACAATGCTAAAGTGAAAAAAAGTAATTGCCCCCTAAACCTAATAACTGGTTGTGCCACCCTTGGCGGCAACAACTGCAATCAAGCATTTGCGATAACTGGCAATGAGTCTTTCACATTGCTGTGGAGCAATTTTGGCCATTCCAAAACCAACCTAAATTTTGCTTTGTTTAAACCATTTAGAGGTGGACTGGCTGTTGTGTTTCGGATCATTGTCCTGCTGCATAACCCAAGTGCACTTGAGCTTGAGGTCACAAACTGATGCCAAGACATTCTCCTTTAGGATTTTCTGGTAGAGCTCAGAATTCATGGTTCCATCAATTATGGTAAGTCGTCCAGGTCCTAAAGCTGCAAAGCAGCCCCAGACTACCACCACCATGTCTGACTGTTGGTATGATGTTCTTGTTATGAAATGCTGTTTTTGTTTTATGCCAGATGGACGCACACCTTCCAAAAAATTAAATTTTTGTCTCATCAGTCCACAGAATATTTGCCTAAAAGTCTTGGGGATAATCAAGATGTTTTTTGGTAAATGTGAGATGAACCTTTGTGTTCTTTTTGGTCAGCAGTGGCTTTGGCCTTGGAACCCTCCCATGGATGCCATTTTTGTCCAGTCTCTTGTTGTTGAATCATGAACACTGATCTCACCTGAGGCAAGTGGGGCCTGCAGTTCTTTAGATGTTGGTCTGGGTTCTTTTATGACGTCCTGGATGAGTTGTCTTCATGCTCTTGGAGTCATTTTTGTAGGCCGACCACTCCTGGGAAGGTTCACCACTGATCCAAGTTATCCACTGTTCCAAGTTATCTCCTTTTGTGGATAATGGCTCTGCCCATGGTTCACTGGAGTTCCAAAGCCTAAGAAATGGCTTTGAAACCCTTCCTAGAACGATACATGTAGATTCATTTGTTTCTAATCTGTTCTTGAATTTTTTTAGATTGTGGCATGAAAAATGACTTTTTGTGATCTATAAGGCCTCGTACATACGATACGAAAATCAGAAGGGAAAATTCGTAAGACGAGCTGTCTGCAGATTTTCGGATCGTTAGTACGGTGCTTTCGACAGCTGATTTGACTTTTTCGCCAGACAAAAGCTGGATGTGCAGGCTATAGCATTTTTGGATGTGAACTCAACACCTGATTTCCGGATGGTCAGTACAGAAATCGTCACACAAAAGTCAAAATTACAAACACGCATGCTCGGAATCAAGGAACGAGTCGGAAGAGTTTGGTCTTGTAAACTACTGTTCATAATCTAGAATTACCATTCGTGATGCGGCAGTTGATGAATTCTTGAAATGCAGTGCACATTCTCATCTTCTTTAATGGGATAATAATGAAGCTGCTTTGCTGGTGATACTGATGTAGTTATGCCAAATGTATTTTAAAAGGCATTTGTTTTGTATGATCTGAAAATCGCGAATCAACGCTCACCAAACTTCTACTAACATGAAATTAGCAGGAGGGGACCAAAGGGTGGCACTTGAGAAATTAATTTCCTCTTTATACTCTCATAGTACGTCACTACGTTCGTGTTTGTCACACCACAATTTGCGGATAGTTAGTATGCTAGACAAAATCCTGCACACGCCCTTTTGACAAAAATCAGACACTCGGTCGTATAACAATCAAACCGTGTGTACGAGGCCTTAGCATGCTTTACTTTGTCAGGCAGATTCTATTTATGTGATTTCTTGATTCAACAGGTCTGGCATTAATCAGGCCTGGGTGTGGCAAGTGAAATTTAACTCAGCTTTCCAAAAAATTGTGGTTAATCACACTTCATTCATGATTCAGCATGGGAGGGGGCAATTACTTTTTTTCACATAGGGCCAGGCAGGTTTGAACAGCTTTTTCCCCTAGTAAATGAAATAATGATTTAAAAACTGCATCTTGGATTCACTCAGGTTATCTTTGTGTAATATTAAAATTAGTTTGATGATCTGAATCATTTAGGTGTGAGAAATATGCAAAAAACAATAAAAATCAGTAAGGGGTCAAATACTTTTTCACAGCATTGTAAGTCCAATCTTAATTGAAAATCAACAATGAAAAACCAAAATAGTGAAAAAATTAAATATAAAATATAAACTTGTTGGTGAAAACACAATAGTTCAGTGCAAAGATGTGCACAAAAAAATTGTTGGTGACTTGAAAAGTGAAGAGGTGATCCAGTACAGTGCTCCAGAATCATCCACCGCAACCCTGTGTAATGGACACTCACCGGAAAAGCTGGCTGCCGTTACAGCAGCAAAAACGCACTCTATGTAGATCCGCCATCTGTTCTGGGGAAGGCTGTTCATCAACTCGCACCATCCAGATGTAGCTGTAGTAAATAAAGCTCACCAAGATGTGAGGTAAAATCCAAAGATATGACTGTTTATTGAAACTCAGACACATACTTTATACCCCACAGGAGGACACCCCCTTCCTGATCTTATTAACCTAACAATACAAACTGTAAACAAGAATATAATTAAAATACCTAAGGAACAGCCAACATAGACTATAAACATTAAGTTAAATAAACAACTAGCCACCTAGGCAATGTTGAGATTAATCAGATATCCCACTCCAGGTCAGACTTCCCAGCCCCAAGGTCACAACAAAGTACATTCCACAACAGTTTGCTAGTAGACAATAGCTGAGTTAATTAATAATGGAAGAGATTTAATTACAATAAAAACACATTATAGCAGGAGACACCAGACAGGTTGCTTTGAGCTGATCACATTAACATCTGCTATGAGTCTCACAGTGTGGAGCAGTAATAGCTGGTAATGTGGCATCTAGACACTAAACATGGATCCTGGGCATAGACTCCCAGAGTCTGTGTGTTCTTGAATAAGAGACAAGACCACTCCAAGGGTCCCCCTGGCATAAACCTCCCAAAAAGTAGTGGCAGCCTACCTATTTCTTCAGTTTAGGGGGTTATGGGTATGATTAAATAGTTACCCCTTTTAACGGGCTGCCTAACAAAGGCCAAACATTATACAACCCCTAAAGAAAGTCATTTTTGGTGAAACAGGTTGAATGGGTCAACAATACCTCAGGCTTGGTGGTAGGTGGGTGTAAAACAATTAAAAAGCACCTGTGGTCAGTAGGAGGAGGTATTAATGGGAGGAATAGTGCCCCATTGTAGATGTCAGTGGAAGAGTGGAAAGAAATGTCCCTCATCGTTGGTGTCAGTGGGAGGAATTATGCCCCACTGCTGGTGTCAGCGGAAGGAATGGCACCTCAGTGTTGGAGTCAGTGGGATGAATAGCGCCTCATATCAGTGTGAAGAATAGTCCCCCCTAAGGGCCAGATAAAAGCAAGCAAAGAGCGGCATTTAGAAAGAGAACCACAGTTTGAAGACCATTGTCCTAGAGAATGATAAAAGAAGACCTTTGATCCACTTGGTGTTTTGTAAGTGATGATCTACTGGGTTGATTTATTTGGACACATATCAAGTATCACTCAAGTTTATAGGTTAGGTTCACATCTATGCAGGTTGCACTTGATACATTTTTCCAGAGCGTTTTGCAGTGAGTTTTGCGCTTTTAAACATGCATTTTTTGATACGTTTTGAGGGGTTTTTTTTGGCTAGTAGGAAAGTATGACAGTTCTGTTCATGGAGTGTGACTTTGGTGCCAGTTTACACTCTCTGGCACTCAAGTTGCATCAAAGTATTGCAGGAGCCTTTGTGTGTCCAAAGGGTTAGGGTTAAGGGCTAGGGTTCGATTTAGGACTAGAATTAAATGTTAGGGTTATAGTTAAATGTTAGGATTAGGGTTAGAGTTAGTGGTAATCATTAGGGTTAGGGTTAGCGGTAACCCCAACAATTACCGCTAACCCTAACTGTAACTCTAACTCTAACATTTAACCCTAGCCCTAAATCTAACCCTAGCCTTAACCCTAACATGCGACTTAAAGATTCCTGCACTACTTTGATGTGACTTTGATGCTACTTGAGTGCCAGAGAGTATAAAGTCACATCAAAGTTGCACTCCATGAACAGAACTGCCATACTTTCCTATTAGCCAGAAAAAAAAACACATAAAAAAGTAAAACTTGCGTTTTTGGTGTGGGTCCATTGAAGTCTATTACATGCAAAACGCAATCTGCTTCTATAGAAGTGACTAGTTTATTCATTTGGACACAAAAGAAGGATTTTTAATTTCAGCAAAATATTTCATTTGTTTGGACAGTTTGTTACAGTTTTGGATGATCACTGGGGGAAATGATTTGGGGGAAATATAGACTTGTATTTCAATGTTGATAGTTCATTGCTACTTTGTAAATGATAATTCATATATTCATAATATGATGTAAAAAAATGAGACAAAGATAAATCATTTCAGAACTTTTTCCACCTTTAATGTGACCTATAAACTGTACAACTCAATTGAAAAACAACCTGATATCTTTTAGGGGGGGAAGTAAAAATAAAAAAATAAAATAATATGGTTGCATAAGTGTGCACACCCTTAAGTTTTTTCATCTTAATGCATCCTATGCATCCAGACAAACCCACCCCCCGGCCGGCCAACCCCGATGGCCACCCAAGCCCCCCCCCCCCTCCCTTCACTGGCCATTAGGTTATTGTTCTGCTTTATTTCTCTTATAGGCAGTGGCATCTCCAGCTTTCATATTTAGGGGGGGCACATGGGGGGACAGGGACAAAAGTAGGAGGGCCAACCATAAAACAAGTGGCCCACTGAACCACCGAATCAGCTTACAATCTGTGCCCACCTGGTTTTATAACCGATATTGATAGTATGAAGCAAGAGAAATATGCTACAATGTGGTAACAATGTAATGTTAATAGCAACAAAGGAGGTTTAACAAAAATAATGCATCAATGCAGCCTCACCGTAACCATCATTGCAGCCTTATCAGTGCCCATCAATGCAGCCTTATCAGTGCACATCAATGCAGCCTGATCAGTGCCAATCAATGCAGCCTGATCAGTGCCCATCAATGCAGCCTCACCAGTGCCCATCAATGCTGCCTGATCAGTGCCTATCAATGCAACCTCACCAGTGCCCATCAATGCAACCTCACCAGTGCCCATCAATGCAACCTCACCAGTGCCCATCAATGCAGCCTGATTAGTGCCAATCTTTGCAGCCTCACCGGTGCCCATCAATGCAGCCTGATCCGTGCCTATCTTTGCAGCCTCACCGGTGCCCATCAATGCAGCCTCACCAGTGCCCATCTTTGCAGCCTCATTGTGCCCATCAATGCAGCCTCACCAGTGCCCATCAGCTCAGCCTCATCATTGCCCATCAATGCAGCCTCACCAGTGTAGATCAATGCAGCCTGATCAGTGCCCATCAATGCAGCCTCACCAGTACATGGTGATTAGAAAGAGGAAAGCTGCCGGATTACACAGAGCAGGGATCTCCTGCTTACATGGCATGGCCACTGTGTGCAGTCTATCATAGTAACCTGTCCAGGAAGCGGTCGCCGGCTAAGTGGGAGATCCCCGCTCTGTGTAATCCGGCGACGCTCGCCCCCCCTCCTCTCCAAAGCAGCCCAATGGGCCCGGTGGGACCCATGGTAGGGTCAACCCTGGGGACCCCCCTCTGCCCCAGCTTGTGGGGACAGACTTGGTTTGGGGAAGCTGGGGACTTCTGGTCACCCTAGGCTAGTGACCAGCAGGCCCCACAGGCCAGCGGCCAGCAGAACCCACAGGTCAGTGGCCAGCAGGACCCACAGGTCCGCAGCCAGCTCCCAGCAGGACCCACAGCCTGTGGGTCCTGCTGGGAGCTGGCTGCGGACCTGTGGGTCCTGCTAGCCACTAACCTGTGGGCCCTGCTGGGAGCGGGCAATAGCCTATGGGTCCTGCTGGCCGTTGGCCTGTAGGTCCTGCTGGGAACTAGCCATGACCCATGGGTGCTGCTGGCCTATGGGTCCTGCTAGCCGCTGGCTTGTAGGCCATGGCCAGTGGCCAGCAGGACCCACAGGTGACAGGCCAGCAGGAACCACAGGTCCATGGCCAGCTCCCAGCAGGATTTACAGGCCATGGGCACTGGGGCAGGGTAAACGAGGTGTATGGGGGGAGATAGATGGGATGATCATGTGGGGGTCAGCTAGGGGTGTCAGGGTCTCTCACCTCAGAAATGGGTCGATAGCAGTTGCCAGCTCAGGCTCAGAGCTCAGCAGGACAGCTCCTCCTCCTTGCACGGCCTCAGCCTTCTACAGTTCTGGGGGGGTGGGTGATGCTCCTGTCTCCTGGGGTCATTTTCTGGTGCCTGCAGAGCCCAGGCCAGCCACATGTGTGTCCAGTCAAACTCTCCAAAATCCGATCATGGTGACTTGGAGTTGTAGCTATCTCACTAGGCTCAGGCTGGCTGCTCTTCAGACTCTACCCACTGGGAGCAGGGAGCTTGAGCACGCAGCAGCCGCCACGGACTACAACTCCCATAAACAACAGCGGCGAACAGTGGCCATCACTTGACGTCAGCTAGCCCCGACTTCCTTGAGGCTCCGAGACTGACACATAAGTGACGAATCAGTCAGATAGCCACGGCATCGGCTGTTATATGAATGAGTTATACATGGGGGGGACACTATACTATGGCCCCCTCAGGCCTCCCCCCCCCCCGTGACACCAGTACAGCAGTGCTCAGCCATTACTTTGACAGGCTTACACTGGAACCGGCCCACTGAGCTATCGGCCCACCGGGAAACTCCCGGTAGTCCCGATGACCAGTACATGCCTGATTGCAGCATAATTAGAAAAGCCTGTCTCCTGCCAGTGTGCTGAAGAAAAGGCCCCTTGCTTTCTGTTGGGAAGCAGTGGTCTCTCCATAGAGGTCTGAAAAACCTCCTGTTGAGTCAGAGCCAGAGCTTTCTAATCAACAGGAAGCATGAACTTTGCAAAGCTATCTTTTCACACAGTAGGGTGTGAGTCAGACCTGTGAAACAAGGCTATAAAGTTTTATGTAGAAATCAGCAACAGCCTAAGTATTACAATTCCTTTTTTTTTTGCTCTATGTGTTTTTTTCCTTTTAGTTTATTTTTTATTTTTTCCTCGTCTTTTTTTTTTTTTCTTTTCTTTTATGGGAAACACAAGTTTGCACATTATAAATACTTTTGGTGAGAATGTGGTAGTACATACAGGCTTAAATAATTTTTTTAGGTTTTTTTAGTTTTTAAAGACTGTTTTGGAGGATTATTATTATTTATTATTATACAAGATTTATATAGCGCCAACAGCTTGTGCAGCGCTTAACAAAATGAAGGACTGCCACATTCTCTATTTTTTCCAGCAAGTGAAACTACACTGTGTTGTCAAAAGTATTGCGACACCTGCCTTTACACGCACATGAACTTTAATGGCATCCCAGTCTTATGCCCCGTACACACGGTCGGATTTTCCGATGGACAATGTCCGATCGGAGCGTGTTGTCGGAAATTCCGACCATGTGTGGGCGCCATCGGACATTTTCCATCGGATTTTCCGACACACAAAGTTGGAGAGCAGGAGATAAAATTTTCCAACAACAAAATACGATCGCGTAAATTCCGACCGTGTGTGGCCTGTTCCGACGCACAAAGTGCCACGCATGCTCAGAAGAAATTCCAACACGGGACAGCTCGTTCTGGTAAACTTAGCGTTCGCAATGGATACAGCACTTTCGTCACGCTGCAATGTTCAAAATGGTTTAATACAGCGCACTCTCTTCTTCTTTATAATGTGACAAGAATTAAGTAGTTTTGCTGCTCATATTCACACACACTTCTCACAAACTTTTATTTGTGTTTTTTTAGTGGGATTCCCTGAATATATTGTTATTAGTTGTCACATCAGACAGTTTTATATTAGTTTTTTTTTTTTTTTTGGATTTTAAGCCTTTTTTTTCTTTAATGTTTGGATTTTTTCCAAGGCTGATCTTTGTTCAATGTTATTTTTATTTTTACTCCAGAATATTTTTGTGTGTGTTTTGTGTGTCAAGTTACCCCAACACCATTGATATCTTTTATTATTTAATCTCCAGGAGATTGTTTGGTGTTGGTGTCCCTTGTTCATTTCACATTGTATATTTGAAATGTACCTGAATCCTCACAAACTAAGTGTCATTTTTGAAGTAAAACACATAGGAGAGTATAATTCCAAACCAAAATCCTTTATTAAGGGATCAGAACCAAACAAAGAGGAAGGCAACACTGGATCAACAGGAGAAATTAGCGAAGCCTGGGACCCCCACGGCAGACATCAATTCTTCAACATCTAAATTGGTGGCCTGAGGAGTCCATATGTAAGGGAGGGCAGTCTGGTCCAGAATTCGCAGAGATCCGGAAAGCAGCAGATGACATCTGTGTCCCCAGGCTGTGGTACCACAAGAGGCTGCATTTTTTGGCCGACCAGACTGGATCCAGGGCAATCACTGTCTGGTCTTCCTTCCACGCTTCCTTCCGGGCTGTGGCTGTGCAGTTGGAGATGTGGCAGGAGGAGGAGTAGGACCTGGAGGAGGAGGAGGACTGGGGGGACCTGGAGGAGGACTGGGGGGACCTGGAGGAGGACTGGGAGAACCTGAAGGAGAGGGAGGACGAGGAGGAGGACCTGCAGGAGGAGGAGGAGGACCAACGCGAAGGTGTGTCTGAGGTTTAATTTGGCCCCTCATACCTTTCTCCAGAGCCTCCGATATGAGGGCCTCACACATGACTTTTTAGCCCTCCTCCATCCTCTGCATTTTATATGCTATGAAGGCAGTAATATTCTCCTCCATGGTGTGTGGTGCTCCCAAAACCTCTGTAGCCCTCCAAAAGAATCCTATAGCAGCCTCCTCTAGGGTACTCCTCCTACTGCCACTTTCTGTTTTCAGGGGGGGTGGAGGGACCTGCAGATCAGCCAGCTGGCTTGGCCCGGCCACCTCCTGGCTGAGACTTCCCTGTGTATGAAAAAGGGACATGGTTTTAGTTTTTGCTTCATCAATCACAATCCTAATTTAGTACTCCCAACTAACATCTAGTTAACATCATTGATTGTACAAGCAGAAATATTTAGAGGAATGCTATACCTGGCTCAATCTGGGCTCCTCCACATGTGGCCTGGAAGGCCCAGGTTGGGCGTCAGAAGCCTCAGCCGGGGGGGAGGAAGCGTGGAAGGAAGACTTGAGAGGGATGGCCTGTGTTCAGTCTGGCCTGCCAGAAAGTGCAGCCTGTCATAGTACAACATCCTGGGGACATAGATGTCATCTGCTGCTCCGGATCTCTGTGAATCCAGGACTTTCTTGCGCTCCCTCAGATATGTGCTCCTCAGGCCACCAATTAATATCTTTAAATAAGTGATGTCTGCCGTGGGGATCACCTGCTTTACAATTTCACACAATTGCTCCAGTGCTGCCTTCCTCTTTGCTTGGTTCTTGAAATGGGGGTGGGTAATCTCCCACAGACAGGGCAGCTCCCTTAGCATCTTCTTAGCATCTTAGCATGTTCACTGCAAGACACAACACAAGACAAAGCCTAATGTCAGACAAAACTCTCCTAATCTTGTTACAATATAGGCCTCAATCTAGAAGCAGTATAGGCACAAGTTTGTCTCTTACCTTCGTTCTTACGATTGGCGCGTCCAATGCTCCTTCCTCCACTCACAGATCGTACGTAAAACGCACGCGTGTTACGCTTTATACACACTGCGCATGCGTGTAACTCCGCCTGCCCCTGACGTTCTTTCTAGTCTATTCCCCGCCCCTTTTTGTTCGGCGCAGTGAGTGAAGAGCACATGGCGGAGTTACAGCAGGTGCATGCTAATTCTAGCAACGAGGAGGAGGAGGAGGAAAGCCCGGATCCAGGCACGTCCCGATCCAGAAGGAGACGTTTTAAGGCCACAAATATGTCCTTTGGGGAGATGTTGGAGATGGTCGACATCATGAGGAAGTCCGACTATGACGGAAAATATGGGCCTTACCCACACCCCAACATCCGAAAGGCAAAAATCATTGCTAAAGTGATCAAAAGCCTTCACAGGAATTTCGGGGTACGAAGATCTAAAGATCAGCTCAGGAAGCGGTGGTCGGACCTGAAGTTGAGAGAGCCAGAGCAGTACCGAAAGATCCGGAGAGTGCTGCAAAAAAGTAAGTAGTTGTGCTGTGTTCCTATTCTTTCTGTCTTTATTCCGTTCGTTCTGCTCCATATGCTTTTATTAATTGTAACGTTTAAAAGGGCAACTTTAATGTTCATGGGCCCATTATTCGTTTGTATCAAACATTTTTCTTTCGGCCTCTAGAATACCATTGTTTAGGCCATATGCATTTTCACACATTTTTTGGGGCCTACTTGGATGCCAAATATTTGTTTGTGTAGATGGGTTTGTTACTAGAATGAAATGCCAACTAGATTGTGTGTAAGGAGAGGACACTGAGCAGCTGTTTTCACATCTGGACACTGGAGCACTAGTGTGGGACCCCAGAACACCATTTTTATTAGGGGGGGCACACAGGTGCTCCAGTGTATACTATAGGGGGGGCTACATCTGTGAAGCTTGTACTCAACAGGTAAAGTATTGCAGCTTGACAAAGGGCAATAAAAAATATACATCTTGGAACTCGGCTAAAATAGACAATGTACCCCACTTCCAAGCAATGTTTCCTATTTATAGTTCTGCCATCAAATATCTGTGTGCTAATTATACCATTTTTGTTTTACATAGGGAAGAAAAGACTCGGAGGACACCCCTCATTCCAGGAGAACACAGACCCCCCACCTATGGAAGAAGGTGAAATACCACCAACACAAGAAGAAGAGCAGGAGGAAGAAGAAGATGTGGTGGAGATTGGCACCACAACAGGTGAGTGTCTGCGACCACAGGCTCAGGTAAAAGAGATGGATGGTCGCAGATTTTTGAGACCTTTTTTTTGTTCTTTATCTCTTTTTAGGTGATCGTGATGTGAGGGATAGAGAACGCTTTACTTCTGAAAGTGCCCAGATCCTGATCGGGGAGATCATGGGGTGTAATCTCGAATTGCACAACATACAGCAACAAATCAGTGATGTTATTAAAAAAAATAATAACATCATTGATGTTTTGGGGCGAATTTAAACCCCACAAAATCACTTGATTTATTGTGGTCCAATCTTAGAAAATTTTTTACAATGTTTTGAAAAGCCAAATTTGGAGGATGCACACAGTGTGCCAACATGTGCTATCTTCCATCACGGGAGATCAATGGAGGCGTTTTGGGGGTGCAACCCCTTCCTCAATTATAAAGTCGCAGTGAGGAAGGGCTTGCTCCCCCAAAACACGTCCCTTGATCCCCCCTGATGGCAGATAGCACATGTTGACATTCGTAAATTGGTGTGCATCTTCCAAATTTGGCTTTTCCAGGGGTGATTTCCCCCCATCTGAACGCTATATCAAACCCAGTTCCTAAATACTGATGTCTGATATAGCCTTCAGGTTTTACCTAATGTGAACTTTGTAAGTTCAAGTTTTTTGGCTTTCTTCTTGGTTTTACACAGGCCTGTTTTATCTGAAATGGATATTTCGATTTTTGATAATGCTACTGCAAAAATTGTTATACAACAAACATGTTGGTTTGTTTTAAAAACCTTTGGTAAATGCACATGTGATTGTGCAGGTATAAAAAAGTGGCTTACTCAAGAATGTGTGGATTATTGTCTCAACACTACAACACTTTTGGGGTGATGTAATTGCTGTTTTATGCAAAAATGGGGGTTATTTCCCAAGGGCAAATACACTTTGCACTACAAGTGCAGGTTCAGTGCAGTTGCAAGTGCACTTGTAGTGAAATGTGTTTTTGCATTTAGGAAGTACCAGCCAACACTGTTTTTTATAAGGTTACCCAATCACGACATTTTCTGCACTTAACACATTTCTGTCAGGGTCAGCTAAAACAAACACAAGCAGTAAATGTCCACAAAGAATTTCTTTTGGTTGTTTTTTATTTGAAAAAGGTTTCACACATCCCAGAAATTGTTCCATATGCAAAAATGGGAAAACGATATAGGTATCAGCTTAACAGATGAAGACTGGAACAAACTGTCTCTCCAAGCATCCAAAACATACATTAATACTTCTCTAATAGAAGCTAACTATAAAGTTCTGATGAGATGGTATATGGTTCCAGCGAGAGTGGCAGCTTTTGTTCCGGGGGCCTCCCCGCAGTGCTTTAGGGGTTGCAATATTGAAGGCACCATGATGCACATCTGGTGGACTTGCCCAAAGGTGCGTCGATTCTGGATCCGCACGTATAATTTTATATACTCATTAACCCAAGTGAACCTTATTAAGTCACCTTTACAGGCACTGTTGGGACGTCCAGTGGAGGGAGCATCGAAACATAAGCGGAAACTTATAACTTTTATATTTGTAGCTGCTAGGATAGCGATAGCTAAATCTTGGAAGTCTCCAACGATTCCCTTTCATCTTATAAAATCCAAACTGTCTTGGATTATGGTAAATGAACGTCTCTCTGCTATTCTAAATGACAAAATGACATTATTTGAAAGAATATGGGACCCTTGGATAGAATACATTTCGAATAAATAAAGCGAGGGATTCTTAGGAATCCCTTGCTCTGCGACAGGGGTGCACCTCTCTCACTTCCTTCTATCTTCTACTTTTCACTTTCCTATTTCTTTCTTTCCCCTTTCCTAATTATATAAAATAATCCTTGCAGATCAGAAAGTTAATGGAGACTTTAGGGCTGCTATGAGAGTTAAATTAAAAGGTTACACCAGGTAGAGGAGTCAGGGAGAGAGAATTCTCCTAAGGCGACTCCCCATATTTTCCATGAAACACATTAAGGAACCACTAACAACAAGAGATTAGGTATTGTGTAACCTTCCTATCTCATTCTTTTTGCCCTTTGGTCGTTAAGTATAAATAACTTGTTATTAGGTTTTTATACCTTAAACAATGTATGTAAAAATTGAATACTATGTCTTGTAAAGAAAAACTTTTTTGAATAAAAATATTGGAAAAGAAAAAGGTTTCACAGATTGTCTGGCATATTGATAGCCCCCCCTACCCGCAAAGAACTCCAGGTATCGTAACCGGACATCACGGGCACTCAGGGAGGGCAAGCCAGGACGGCCACTTTCAAGCGCCGTCAGTGTTGATGGATTTGGGATTTTGGCCTCAGGCCCAACTGAGCCAGCATAGTTGGTTGAATGTTTTCTTAAAAAATTATGGAGAACACAGCAGGCAAGTTGTATATGGTTCAGTTTATACTCCGCCATATGGATGGGTGTCAGAAATAATCGGAACCGGCTGGCCAGGATTCCAAATGTGTTCTCCACCACTCTTCGGGCTCTGGCCAGCCGGTAATTAAAAACCCTCTGTTCCGGGGTGAGGGTCCTCATCGGGAATGGCCGCATCAGGTGGTCCCCCAGCGCAAATGCTTCATCAGCAACGAACACAAATGGGAGACCTTCAACATTGTCCCCTGGAGGTGGCAAGTCCAAGCTGCCATTCTGGAGACGCCTGTAGAACTCCGTCTGGGCGATGACTCCACCATCGGACATCCGGCCATTCTTCCCCACGTCCACATACAGGAACTCGTAATTAGCCGACACCACCGCCAACATCACTATACTATTAAACCCCTTGTAATTATAATAGTACGACCCCGAGTTGGGTGGTGGGACGATGTGGACGTGTTTCCCATCAATTGCCCCTCCGCAGTTAGGAAAGTCCCACCGCTGGGCAAAGTGGGAGGCCACAGTCTGCCACTCCTGTGGCGTTGAAGGAAACTGTTGAGGAAAAAACAATAAACATTACTATTTTTTCACAGAAACATGGCAAGCAGATTAGACACAAACATTATGGGCCAACCTCCAGATAGCATTTATTAAGGGGAATTTAACAACAACAAAGTATAAGGTACACCTATCATATTCCCCCTCCCCCCCTCTCATGGGCCATTTCTAAAATTATAGGGGGGGGGGGAACTCTTGGACAGGTAACTCTCTTCACTTCATTGAGAGATGAATGCCAAAATAATGGGTATTACTTGGAACAGCCCCTCCTTAGTTACACTATTGGCAGACCACTGGACAGGTAACAAGTGTCATAATACAAAGATATAAATACACACTGTACACATTTGAGCACATTTGAACATTCTGCTATTACCTATCAAGATAATAATAGGATACAAAAACTTTAAACAGTACCATTGGAAAGTATACAGACAGGCCCTTGCACTACATGCTTTGGGGAATTCATCCATAAATCTGACCAGTAAAGAGATGGGTATAGTGTGTATGGGTTTGGCAAAGTCAGCAGATAGATGATTGAGGATAGAGAATTGTGATCAGCTGACTTAGCAGTTGGGGGAGGGAGGGTTACTAAAAATTATTTGGGGACACCACAAAAAAAAGCCTCTGGCACTCTGCCTGAATTTAAAACAAAAATAACATTACCAAACATTTTAGGGGGTGTTTGGGGTAAAGCACAACTATGGAGCTGATAAAATACATTGTTAAGTGACTACATGAGGTGAATATAGGGCAGGAGACACCATGCTGGGGAGGTTAGTGAAGGGCAAATATGTATGAAGGACCTAAAATAATAATTACCTAAAAATCCAGCATGCATGAGGACAAAGGGGACATTCACAGCATATTACAATCATGGTAATTAGGGAATGAGGAAAGAAATACAATATATTAGCAAACATTCAATACAATAAAATGTGATATAAAAGGATAAAAATCTTACCTTCATATACTCCTTCTGCAGGACCTGTATGATGGCAGAACAGGTCTCTGGGATAATGATCCCCAGAGCCTGGGGGGAGATGCCTGTCGAGAACTTCAAGTCCGGCAGACTTCTCCCTGTGGCCAAATACCGCAAGGTAGCGACCAACCTCTGCTCCGGAGTGATGGCTTGCCTCATGCAGGCATCCTGCCTGCTGATATAGGGGGTCAGCGAAGCCAACAAACGGTGAAACACGGGGTCCGTCATCCTGAGAAAGTTCCTGAAATCATCAGGATTATTCTCACGGATCTCACAGAGCAAAGGCATATGAGAGAACTGGTCACGCTGAAGCAACCAATTCTTGGTCCATGAACTCCTCCCCACCCTGTTCATGGACTGGACTTGTGTCAAGGTCAGGACCCCAACACCAAGCCCCCGCACAGCACGAACTCTACGAGGAGTATGCATACGAAACATGGCTAGAAAACGGTCGGCTGCTCAGAACGAAGTAACA
The DNA here is from genome assembly GCA_037952835.1 of Lithobates septentrionalis. Lineage (NCBI taxonomy): Eukaryota > Metazoa > Chordata > Amphibia > Anura > Ranidae > Lithobates > Lithobates septentrionalis. The sequence continues at coordinate 1,413,407 of JBBDGP010000832.1, forward strand.
GAACGCACTGAAGAACAGCAAGGCCTGTGAAGAGCGACCTGAAAAACAGCAACGAGCAGGCAAGATCACACAGAAAACTCTGATACGAACAGACTGCAGGCACTGACGAGCAGATACAAACCCACAAGCACAAACTGAATGGCAGAAAACGATCTGAAAGCCACGAGTCTGAAAAAGCGCGAATCGTCTCTCACCAAACTTTTACTAACACGAGATTAGCAAAAGCAGCCCAAAGGGTGCCGCACTTGGTTCTGAACCGGCCTTTTCTAGTCTCGTCGTACGTGGTGTACGTGACCGCGTGGTTGTCAATCGGAAATTCCGACAACTTTGTGCGACCGTGTGTAGGCAAAACAAGTTTGAGCCAACATCCGTCGGAAAAAATCCTAGGATTTTGTTGTCGGAATGTCCGAACAAAGTCCGACCGTGTGTACGGGGCACTAGTCCGTAGGGTTCAATATTGAGTTGGCCCACCCTTTGCAGCTATAATAGCTTCAACTCTTCTGACAAGGCTGTCCACAAGGTTTAGGAGTGTGTCTAATGTTTGACCATTCTTCCAGAAGCGCATTTGTTAAGGTCAGGCACTAATGTTGGATGAGAAGGCCTGGCTTGCAGTCTCCGCTCATAGTTACATAGTTAGTAAGTTGAATAAAGACACCAGTCCATCCTGAGTGAGTGTGGGTGCGTGTCTACAATTGTCCCCCCTGTACATTGTGTTTCATTAAGATGCTCATCTATTATATTATTATTTATTTAAGGTACCCATATAGCGCCGTCAATTTCATGCAGCGCTCCACACATACATCGCACACTCACATCGGTCCCTAACCTCAAGGAGCCCACAATCCAAGGTCCCCAACTCACATTCATTTACTAGGGCCAATTTTGGACAGAAGCCAATTAACCTACCAGCATGTCTTTGGAGTGTGGGAGGAAACCAGAGGAAACCCACGCAGGCACAGGGTGAACATGCAAACTCCAGGCAGGTAGTGTTGTGGTTGGGATTCGAACCAGCGACCCTTTTTACTGCTAGGTGAAAGTGCTACCCACTACACCACTGTGCCGCTCAAATTCATCCCAAAGGTGTTGTGTCGGGTTGAGGTCAGGTCTCTGTGTAGGCCAGTCAAGTTCCTCCACTGCCAAAACCTTGCAACTTTTTATAATATTCTCCAGTGTAGCCATCAGTCCCTGGTGATTTAGAATTTGGAAGGTTGTTAATTGCTTGTAGAATTTCAGGGGTAGTGAAGGGGGTGTTTAGATCAGAAAGTTGTTGTGGTGATATAGAGGGAAGATTCGTTTGTTCCAGGAAGATTAAGATTTCCTCCTGTGACGGTTGATGGGTACTTTTGTCCTCTTTTAATATTGTATAGATCAATATAATATGCACTAAAAGCATTGGCGATTGAGTGAGGTTTGAGTAATTTCTCGTTAGTGTGAAGGTGGAATAGGAATGCGATTTTAGTTTTTGTGCTATGGCCTTTGACATGTAAGGACATCGCTTTACCCGCCTTGTTCCCTGTTGTGTATGTATTCACTTTAAGTTTGCTAGATGTCTTTTCAAAGGACTCGAGGAGTAGGGAGAGTAAGTAATGGCGTAGTGTAAAGATTTTGGATTGGAGAAGTGGGGAAGGATTAGTCTTATACAGAGATTTAGTAGTTGCTAAGTCAGCTGTTATTTCATCTAATCTCTGTGTCCTCTGTTTCTTTACTCTTTCCCCCATTTGGATACATACGCCTCTCATGACGGCTTTATGGGTATTCCACACTACCAGCGGGTTGGATACTGATTCAGAATTAATTGTGAAAAATTCCTCCAGTTGAAGTTGGAGGGAGTTGGAGTGATAGGAGTTTTGTAGACGGTAGTTGTTAACTCTCCATGTAGGAGTTAGGTTGAGAAGATTTGGCGGCTATGGTAATGCTGATAGGGGCGTGGTCTGACCAGGTGGTAGTGTGGATGACCGAAGCCGATATGTTTTGAAGTAACCACTTATCGGAAAGGAAGAGATCTATGCGTGAGTAGGTGTTGTGGCGTGGTGACAGGTAAGTGTAGTCCCGTTCGCTCGTATGACAACACCTCCACACATCAAATAAATTGTTAGAATCAATAAATTTGTTTAGAGGAGATGCATGCCTCTTAGCCCCTGCAGTCAAGTCCATCACATTGTCTGGAACCAAGTTGAAGTCCCCACAAATCAGCAGGTGACCCTGTTGTACTTTTTTTTGCTTGCTTTTGAGGAAGTGCATCTGGCGTTGGTTCGGGGCATAGATAGAGACCAATGTATATTGTACGTTATTGATTGTACATATTAGGATGATGTGACGTCCTTCTGGATCTGTAAAATTTTTAATGAGGCAAAAGGCAATAGTGTTCCTTATGGCTATGAAAATACCTCTTTGTTTCTTGGAGTAGTAGCTTGAAATGTATGTTGGAATAGTTTATGTTGGCAAAGGGGAGATGCCCCCTGAACAAAATGTGTCTCTTGGACGCAAAGGATATCGCACTTAAAGTGTTGTTCCACCCACCCAGCTCAGCTCTCCCCCCTCCCTCTAGGAACTCACCTGGGACACGTGACCAGTCCCAGATGATTGCGCGGCCAGTCACAGCGCGCGGCTCACGCATGTGCAGTGGGTGCCCGGCTGTGAAGCCACAGCCGGGCACCCACAGTTAAAATGCCAGCACCGCTGAGTGGAGGGGGAGACGAGCGGGGCTTCAATACCCCGCATCACTGGACCCTGGGACAGGTACGTGTCCGATTTTTAAAAAACAAAAAAATTTCACATCCGATTATTAAAAATCAGCAGCTGCAGTATTTGTAGCTGCTGACTTTTAATTTTTTTTTTTTTTTTTTTTTTTAGTGGGAACTCGGCTTTAAGTGCTAAAGCTGTTTTCCACATGGAAGTTCTTTTTGCAGGATGGTTGAGACCCTTTGCATTCAGGGACAGTATGTTGAAGGTCATGTTGGTAGGTGTTGATATGCAGAAGGGTTGAAAATGACTTACGATTGGAAGTGTTCGGTGGTTGGTTCCTCAAGAATGTGGTTGTTGTTGCTGGAGGTAGGCTGTCCTCAGGTGCTCTGCCTTGTACTGCAAATTTTTAGTTGTCAAGGACTCTAAGAAGGTTATAAACAAGTTAGTAATGAACTGTGGATGCGTAGTTACTGGATCAAGGAGTTGGAACGTTAAGTGCTAAATGGATTTGACAGAGATAATAAGGAAGAAAATTTAAAAAAAAAAAAATACAGCTCCAAAAAAAACCAAAAAACTAAGAAACACGTCAGCAGCGTATAACTCTAGAGAGGTGCTGACCGAACCTGGGGGAAAGTTCAGACAAAAAAACTGGTTGGATGAGCATGAAACCTGACCGGACATGTTGCTGTCCATTCATATTGGTAGGATAAGATCAGTCATTTGTGAGTGGGCTTGAAATTTCCACCAATGGTTCCCAAAGGAGAAGGGGTTGGGTTTCCCGTTGTGTTATGTCCTGGAGAGTTGCGTGGGAGTTCCGGGATGATACCCCACTTATGTAGGAGTTTTAATCCCCCTTCTATTGTGGAGATTGTGTGTGAGGCTCAATTATATGTAGCCAGTATGGTCGCCAGGTGGCGCCATTTGTAGGTTATCTTGTGGTTATTAAGAGCTTTTGTCACTGTTTTCAGTTGTCTTCTCAGTTGTAGTGTAAATCGTGAGAGATCCACAAACAATTGGATATCTGAATATGGTGGTGGGAGTGTGGGAGTCTCCCTGGCCTTTGCTAGTATTTGTTCCTTGGCCTGAAAGAAATGGATCCGCAGGAGCACATCTCTGGGGATATCTTCTTCTAGGTGGCTTAGTTTAGGTATTCTGTGAATACGGTCAATAGTGAACTCTACTGGGGATAATTCTGGTAGAAGTGCAGAAAACATAGTGCTAGCATATGTGCCCAGCTCTGTGGGCGCAATGGATTCAGGGATGCCGCGTATTTTAATGTTATTGCAACTAGAGCGATCCTCGAGGTCCACCAGCTTTGCCTTGATCCACATAGATTCCTCTTTTTACTCTGCATAGGCATCAACTAGGTCATTCACTGTATCAGTGCATTCCTCCATTTTATTTTCCATATAGTGCACTCTATCTCCCATCTGCTGTATATCAGTGGAAAACCTGTGTATCAGGGAGGATAGATTAGACATGAGGGAGGATTGAAGTGACAAGAGCATATCCTTCATGGTAGTGTCTAGTACTGGTTGCCCTGATGTGGGGAATGCAGCAATGAAGGTTTGTAGTGAGGAGATGGCATGTTCATTGTGCAGGGCTGTACTCACCGTTTCTGTGGCCTGGTGGAGAGGACCCATCCACATCCTCGTCTTTTCTGGGCTCTGGGAGACCGGGGATGGTGGTAAAGAACCGTGGGGAGAGAAGGATATTAATCCACTCCTTATTTCTTGTGGATGGTCATCTGGGAGGTCCATGTATTCCGCGGATGGTCGTGCAGCGGCTCCAGCGGCGCCATCTTGGCTCCTTCCATGTTGCCGGTCGGCCTGAGGGAAGAATACCGTGAGCTTCTTCGGGCCTCTCTCTGGGCCCCACTAGTGGGACATCATTGCTGTGGGGTCCGCGGGAGTACGGGAGCGTCCTGTGGGGCTGAATACCTGCCCTGTAGCTGTGGGTGTCCGGTCGGTTTGCGAGGAGCTCAGAGCTCAGACGGCCACCTCGCGTGCTCGCAAGCCACGCCCCCTCTTTCTTTTAATTTTGATGAATATGACTTCCAGCTAGTGAAAACCCAAACTTCAGTATCTCAGAAAATTTGAATATTGGGAAAAAGTTGAATATTGTAGACTCATGGTGTCACACTCTAATCAGCTAATTAACTCCAAACACATGTAAAGGTTTCCTAAACCTTTAAATACTTCCGCACTGCCCGCCGTCGTTATACGTCAGTACTTTGAAGAGGTGTATCGTTGTTATGGCAGCAGCTAGCTGTCATAACCCCAGTATCCTCTTCTTCAGTGAGCGGTCCGGTTTCAGATAAAAGTCTCTACGGCAGATTGTCCGCAAGATCACTTTTATCGGTAGCAGCGGAGGGGATCAGATCTTCACCCTTGCTGGGCATGGAGACATGTGAGGGGAAGATGGCCCCCACCGGTCTCCATAACAATACAGGGCGGAAGCGACATCAAAATGTCACTTCCGCCCATAGCTCTTTAAGGGCAATTTTTTTAATTCTTTTTTTTTTAAATGACAAAATGAATTTATTTTTTTTTATTGCATTTTAGTGTAAATATGAGATCTGAGGTCTTTTTGACCCCAGATCTCATATTTAAGAGGTCCTGTCATGCTTTTTTTCTATTACAAGGGATGTTTACATTTCTTGTAAAAGGAATAAAAGTGACACCATTTAAAAAAAAAAAACTGTGTAAAAATAAAAAATAAAAGGTTAAATAAGAAAAAAAATTTTAAAAATTTTAAACACACCCCGTCCCGACGAGCTCGCATGCAGAAGCGAACGTATATGTGAGTAGCGCCCGCATATGAAAACTGTGTTCAAACCACGCATGTGAGGTATCGCCGCCATCGATAGAGGGAGAGCAATAATTCTAGCCCTAGACCTCTGTAACTCAAAACATGCAACCTGTAGAATTTTTTAAACATGGGTTTTCACTAGCTGTAAGTAGGGATGGGCGAACGGTTCCGCCCGAGCATAAGTTCGAGCCGAACTTTCGCTGTCTGGATGTTCGGCGAACAGTCGAACAAACGCGTCGTTCGACCATTTGTTCACCCCCCCGAACCGACTACAATGCATTGCGGCGCTAAACATTGCATTGCAAGTCCTGATCTGAAGCAGTGAAAGTTTCACCCAATCAGAGCACAGAGCACTGTCAGAGTCATGATTGGACACTGTCATCATGACTTTATGCAATCATGGCTCATTCCTGGCCCAATGTATAAAAGTATTCTTTCGATGGCAGCCATTTTCAGTGTGATGTCGGCATGGAGAGGGATAGAACAGGGCTCTGTTCAGTGCTTTTAGTTAGTTAGTGTGCTATAATGTGCTATTTTGCTTCAATTGTCAGTGTAGAATATTAGTATAGTGTCAGTCTAGGGATAGTGTGAGTGTAGTGAGAAGGTTCAACATTCAGATTTGCATAGTGTGCAGCTAAAGTAGGGACAGCTCAGATAGTTTCACTGTAGTGTAGTGAGACCGTGTCGGTAATCTTGACATTAGTGTATAGCTAGAGTAGGGACAGTTCAGATAGCGTCAGTGTGTTGACGGGTGAACACCGTCTATTTGGTTGCGTTACTGGCAGTTTAACGCCATTTACTTCTGTGTGCGTTACTGCCAGTTTAATGCCATATAGTTCTGTGTGCATTACTACCAGTTTAATGCCATATCGTTTTGTGTGCATTACTGCCAGTTTAACGCCATATCATTTTGTGTGCATTACTGCCAGTTTAATGCCATATAGTTCTGTGTGCGTTACTGCCAGTTTAACGTAATATAGTTTTGCGTGCATTACTGCCAGTTTAGCACCATATGGTTCTATGTGCGTTACTGCCAGTTTAACGCCATAACAATTTTTGTGCGTTACTGCCAGTTTAACGCCATATAGTTCTGTGTGCGTTACTGCCAGTTTAACGCCATATAGTTTTGTGTGTTACTGCCAGTTTAATGCCATTTACTTCTGTGCGTGTTACTGCCAGTTTTTTGCCATATAGTTTTGCGTGCGTTACTGCCAGTTTAACGCCATATAGTTCTGTGTGCGTTACTGCCAGTTTACCACCATATCGTTTTGTGTGCGTTACCACCGGTTTAACGCCATATAGTTCTGTGAGCGTTACTGCCAGTTTAACCCCATATAGTTCTGTGGGTCACTGTACGTTTGGCGCATTATATTGCAGTATATTACAGTGTATCCGTGGAGTGTGTCTGTGTAGTGTGAGTACTCAAATTAAAGTGCAGCGAACACCTCTTTACATTAATTAAAGTACATCTACGTGCAGATTTCAACTTCTTCCTTACATTTGCTTATAATGTCTGGGAGGACAACAAGTTCCCTTGGCACTGTAAGGGGGCCAGCAGCAAATGTGTCCACAGGCAAAGGTGGACGTGGTGGTCAGTCCTCAGACAGGGCATCATTTCCTCTGTTTAGTGAGTTTGCCCATGCTATCCAGCGTGCTTTCAGAATGGGCATTCAGTGCTGCAGGAGGTTTTGTTACTGATCATAGAACGTGTTTGTCCACAGACTCCGTGGACCGGTTGACTTTTATAAAAACGAATCAGTCCTGGATTACCAGCTATGAAGCCCCTGATGCCGATGTCACTGATTAAGTCTTTTTGGGATGTGGAATCTCTGCAGGACTTCGAGGCTCTTTAGCTTTGAGAGTGTTCAATCATTTCATTTGGAAGAATGTTTTTGGTATAGGTTTCAAGGGCACAATTAACACCCAAAGACCATTTTTTCAGCACCTGTTTGACAGGTGCATATCATTGCAATTTTTTACAGCAAGGCAAATTCTTGCTTTCATCAAGAGTACCTCTATAGGGTTATGGCGGGAAGGCACCACTGACACCCAAAGACCAATTTTTACGCACCTGTTTTACTTCTATACAAAGTTAAAGTGACACCAGAATGTATCCAAAAAATCTCTATACTTGTTCCCAGTGCACTACATTGTGGCCTATCATAGGGAAAATGTATTTTTTTGGGGGCTTTAAAAAAGCAATTATTGCTGCAGCAGATTCTAGACATGGTACAGATCTGCCACTTTACAGGTAGACTAAGGGGACCCCCCAGGCACTATATTGGAAGGATTTTTTCATGCTTATGCTTTCATTTTAAAAATGTAAAAAAATCACTGCTCATTTAAAAATGATGTTTTTCACAAACTTTTTTTTATTAATACATGTTCCCCAGGGCAGGACCCAGACCCCTATAACTATTTTATGCCCAATTACTTGCATATAAGCCTTCAAAAAATGGTCACTTTTGATTTTTTTACGTTCAGGTCCCATCGACTTTAATGGGGTTCGTTACTCGGGTCCGAACTTTTGCAGTGTTCGAAAGGGGTCCGTTCGGCCCATCCCTAGCTGTAAGCCATAATCATCAAAATTAAAAGAAGGAGATGCTTGAAATATATCACTCTGTGTGTAATGAATCTATATAATATATGAGTTTCACCTTTTGAATTGAATTACTGAAATAAATTAACTTTTTGATGATATTAACATTTTTTGAGATACACCTGTATTTAGTTGGTTTGAACCAAAAGGTCATTTAGGCTTTAAATCATATAAAGGTGATTACAAAGTATACTATCCCCGGCTACAAAGACCGCGTTTGTAAAGTGAGAAATTCTTCAGATTCTGCGTTAGGGTGTCAGTATTTAGTTACGGTCGTTGTATTATCCTCCTATTTGTGTAAGGCATATCATGTCCTATATTTAGTGGACCTCTCACCCAGTGATATTCCTCTGTGGTCGGAGGATCTGAGTCTTTGTACTCTCGGTTTTCAGCGAGCTGCAGTTTCCTTAAAGCTACAACTACTGTGATGGATACTTTGGATCAATTCTTGTTTTTCTTGTTTCAGCTCTATTGGCTTACTTGAAGATATTGCTCCAGGGTGTTATTTGGTAACATGTACTTAAGGTGACCTGCTCTACTATTGTCTCATTTAATGGATACAGAATGGGTGGATTAGGAGGGGGGAACGGCCTTTGGGCCCAAATATAGTGATCTAGATGTGACGAATTCGGACGAAATTCGATTCGAATTCGAAAACAAATTTGAAAACAAATTTGAAACGAATTTAAATTAGAAAAAATGTATTAAATTTTCAAAAAATGAATACAATAAAATAGACTATAAAACAATAAAGCAGTGGAATAAACATAAAAGAATAGTAAAGAATAGGATAGAATTGAATAGAATAATTCAATTTTAAATAGAATAAATTTGAATTAGAATAGAATAGAAAATAATAGAATAGAAAATAAGAGAATAGAATAGAAAATAATGTAATAGAATAGAATAAAAAAAATAGACTAGAAAAAATATAACCATAATAGGTAGTTTTGCAAGCAACTTGAATACAATCTGTGTAATATATACAAGCAGCAAATAACACACTCCCAATTTAAATGTGCAAATAAAACTCAAAACAAATATTGCTGCTCTAATGTTAATAAATATATCCAACTGGTTGGATATATTTATTAACATTAGCGCAGCTATATTTGTTTTGAAAAAGAAAATAACCATCTTCAGAAATCGAATTTCGACAGAATGAATTTGAATAGAAAAGATTAGAATAGAAAATAATAGAAAAGTTTAGAATAGAAAATAAGAGAATAGAATAGAAAAGAATAGAAAAACAATTAATATAGAAGGGAATGAAATAGAAAGAATATAACTATTATATTCTTTCTATTTTATTTTGTTCTATTCTATTGATTTTCTAGTCTATTGATTTTCTATTCTATTCTTTTCTATTATATTCTCTTATTTTCAATTCTATTCTAATCTTTTCTATTTGAATTTGCATTTCATTCTATTTGAAATTTAAATTTCAGAAGATAGTTATATATTATAGTCTTTCTATTTTATTCTATTCTATTCTATTGTTTTTCTGTTCTATTCTTTTATATTCTCTTGTTTTTATTCTGTTCTATTCTATTCTATTCTATTCTAATCTTTTCTATTTTAATTTGAAATCATTCTATTTGAAAATTTGGATTTCTTAAGATGGTTATATTAATTTCGAATTTTGGAAGATGGTTATATATTTTTTCTATTTTATTTTATTCTATTCTGTTGTGATTTTTGAATTGTCAGACAGTCAGTATTAATAGCCTAATGCAAAAGCTGTGTTTAAATGGAAAAGAAAATTGAATTCAAATGCGTTTTCAAATTTGAATACTGATTCGATTTTTTTTGTTTTTTTAACTCAGTCAAATTTTTTCAAATGCGGTCAAATTTTTCTAATTCTAATGCAAAGCTAAACAATATGAATTCTGAAAACGAATGTAACGGATTTAACGAAACTAAATTATCTAAATATTGAATCGAAACAAAACTATACAAATTTTTTCGTCCTGCACATGTCCACTATGTGATTTTTCTCTTCTATTCTCCCCCTGTCACTGCGCCCTCTACAGAATAACCATGGGGCTACTCAGACAAGGAAAGTATATCTAAACCCAAGAAAATGCAATACATTATTATTATTATTATTATACAGGATTTATATAGCGCCGACAGTTTACGCAGCGCTTTACAACAACATTAGGGCAGACAGTACAAGTACAATACAAATCAATACAGGAGGAATCAGAGGGCCCTGCTTGTTAGAGCTTACAATCTAGGAGGGAGGGTCAAATTATACAAAAGGGTAATAGCTGTGGGGGATGAGCTCATGGAGAAAATAGTGCAGTTGTTAGATGGAGGCAGGATAGGCTTCTCTGAAGAGGAAAGTTTTCAGGGATCGCCTAAAAGTGGATAAATTTGGAGACAGTCTGACAGATTGGAGTAGGGAATTCCAGAGGATGGGCGAGGCTCGGGAGAAGTCCTGGAGGCGGATATGGGAGGAGGTGATGAGGGAGCTAGAGAGCAGGAGGTCTTGAAAGGAACGGAGATGTAGTTTAGGTTGGTATTTTGAGACTAGGTTAGTGATGTAGCTGGGGGCAGAGTTGTGGATGGCTTTGTAACTTATTGTTAGTATTTTGAATTTAATTCGTTGGGCGAGTGGTAGCCAATGGAGGGATTGGCAGAGAGGGGTAGCAGACACTGATCGGTTTGTAAGGTGGATGAGTCTGGCAGCAGCATTCATGATGGACTGAAGGGGGGAGGAGTCTATTTAGAGGTAAGCCAATGAGGAGTGAGTTGCAGTAGTCAAGGTGAGAGATGACCAGGGAGTGAATCAGGAGCTTTGTGGTTTCATTGGTTAGAAAGGGACGTAGTTTAGAGATGTTGCGGAGGTTGAGGGGGCAAGCTTTGGAAAGTGATTGGATGTGGGGCCGAAAGGAGAGTTCAGAATCTAGGATAACACCTAGTACCCTGACATGTGGGGACGGGTGGATGGTTGAATTGTAAGTGACACTGAAGGTGCGTTGGGATAGGTAGGATGAGAGCCACTGAAGAGCACAGTCACGGAGACCGAGGGAGTAAAGTTTTTCGAGGAGGAGGGGGTGGTCAACCGTGTCAAAGGCAGCTGAAAGTTCCAGAAGTAGGAGTACAGAATAGTGTCCGTTGGTTTTTGCAGTTAGTAGGTCATTTGTGAGTTTTAAAAGAGCAGTTTCTGTGGAGTGTTGAGGGCGAAATCCAGATTGAAGGGGATCAAGAAGGTTGTTTTTAATTGCTACATTGCAGCTTACTGGTTCTTAGATCTGGTGGCTGCATTAGTTTCCTTTTTTTAGGGTTCTTTCAGACAGGTAGTAAGGTTACTGCCCACTGAAAAGTGATCTGCAGTGGATCACGTTTCATGGGACAGTACAGAAGCAGCCTGCAGGCTTTCAGGAAGAACTACTGCCACCTGTTTTGTTTTTTTCAATTTACAGTTGCAGTGCAGTTCCATTGATTGCAATAGGCATTGCCGCCTGAGTTAAAAATGCAACAGCTGCAAAGCAAAGCATAGCATGTTTACAGTCCTGTTAGACTGTAGTGTTAGACTTCAGATGGGTGCCCAGGGGTCAGAAAAAACAGCAGCTCAGCCACCTATTTTTACCGCTTGCTGTTAGGGAGCCCTAAGACTTTTTTTGCCTTTATCTTCTCCTGAATTTGCCAATGAAACGCTTTCTGTCTTAGGGTGAAAATACTCGCTTACCATGCAATATAAATGGATAGAGAAATTGTATTAGCACTACAGAACACTCATCCCTTCATCTTCATAACATAGGAGGGAGATGATTGTAGCTCTTAAGCCGGCCACAGGCGGTTGGAATCTCGCCGGTTCACCTGGGACGGGCCAAGATTCCAACCTTTTGTGGGCAAGCTGATTGAACGATCGATCAACTTAAGTACAACCAGACTGTTGGATATTTCATGCAATTATTGCCAGCGGCTATAGCCACTAGCATAAATCACTGTGTGTTCTCCTGGCTGGGATAGCTCCCCCTACTGGGAGAACACAAGAATTATGGCCTCTAGATGGAGCTGGCGATCTTAGAAAATAAACATATTAAGCAAAATGCAGAGATTCTTCATGACAGCTGTATGTCGTGACCCAGATGACGTCAGACGTTGCAGATGAAACGCGTCGGGTCGGTTAGTGCGTGATACGTCACTTCCACCTTCATTCTGGACCGCAGGTGGAACGCAATCGGCCTACCTGCGTGTTTTTTATTGGGTGGATTGAGTTTTTAACTGCAAGTGCTACTTTTTATGGTATAAAATCTTTTACATACTACTCCATGAGGAGCTCCTTCTTCTCTTTTTAATATATGTTGCTGATCGTTGGTGTTTACTGTGCTGGGGGTCGCATTTCATCGGAGGATACACCCCTATTGATATCTAAGCTTGTCTGACTACCTATAATGGGTGTCACGTTGGTCTGGTGAGTGGGATGTTTGCCTGATACCGGTGGAAGATGGCACTTACCTCACACAGCACTTGAGAATTCTCCACTAATTTCACTTGGATTGAAGATTCTGGTGGTGGTCTTATGGACATTATCATTAATGTATTTATTCACCCATTCAACATTTATGCATATTATTATGGACATTAGTATTTATTAATTATCTAGCACAATTTACTATATTTATTCACTTATTTTTCATCCATATGTTTATTTATTGTTTGTTTATTTAGTTTCCTTACACTCCTTTCCGCATGCTGAGAGGTGGCAGCGTGAGGAGAGGAGAAGAGAACTGATAACCGGCTTCTCTAAAAGGGACATCTACACTGATAATTAGGGCACTGATAATCAGTGTCCTGATTATCAGTGCAGTCCCAACAGTGCCTACCAGTGCTGCAATGTGTGCCCACCAGCGCTGCCAATCAGTGCACATCAGTGCCTCCTCATCAGTGTCACCTATCAGTGCTGCCCATCAATGCAGCCCTTTAGTGCTGACTATCAGTGCCACCTATCAGTGCCCACCAGTGCTAACAATCTGTACCCACCAGTGGTGCCACCTATCAGTGCCCATCAGTGCCGCCTATCAGTGCTCACCAGTGCTTCCAATGTGTGCACATCAGTGTTGCCAATGTGTGTCCACCAGTGCTGCCAATCAGTGCCCATCAGTACTGCCAATTTTGCCCATCAGTGCCTCCTCATCAGTGCCACCTATCAGTGCCCATCAGTGTCGCCAATCATTGCCCATCAGTGTCACCTATCAGTGCTGCCCATCAATGCTGCCCTTTAGTGCTGCCTATCAGTACAGCCTATCAGTGCTCACATGTGCCTTCTTGCCTCCTCATCAATGCCCACCAGTACCGCCTCACCAGTGCCCATCAGTGCAACTTATCAGTGCCCATCAGTGAAGAAGAAAAATTACATGTTTCCAAAATGTTATAACAAACCATGAAAACGTTTTTGTTTTTTTTTTAATTTTTAGGCTTTATTCATTTATTTAGCGAAAAATAAAAAACCCATTTGTGATACCACCAAACGAAAGCTCTATTTGTGTGAAAAAAAATTATAAAATGTTTTTTTTTTTGGGTACAGTGTTGCATGACCGCGCAATTATAATTCAAAGTGCAACAGCGCTGAAAGCTGAAAATTGGTCTGGGCAGGAAGGGGGTAAAAGTGCCCGGTAGGCAAGTGGTTAAGAAAGCTAGGACGATTTTTTATTTATTTTTTATAAGTCCAGCTAACTGGAATCTGTCTTCATGCAGAGTTATCACACACCAGTTAAAAGTTATACTCAGATTGAGAGTGAAAGTTCCTCTGTAAGCAGATGGGTGAAAAGAGAAAGCACTTCAGCAGGCTTACTACAGGAAAAGAGCTCAGGGTCCTGTCACCAGTGTGGAGAGTCTGCAGGACTGAAGACTCACAAAAGTATTGTCACCTCCCTCATATTTCACATAGTACAGCAGAGGTGTGTCATAAGTTTATTTAGTTTAGACTTTTTCTAGCAAGTAAAATAGTTATTTTATATACTGTATGTGCCTCACTTCATTATTATCTGTTTTATATACCTTTCTATTCACAGCGCTGTCCCTTTAAAGCAATATATGTGTAAAATACAAAAATCACCAAATTAAAAATATCAATACAAATATAAAAAAATAAAATAAAAGTCCCAGTCCTCCAGTGCCCTGTGCACCATATATTACACAAAATCCACCAGTGCGATATTTCACTGCATTCTTCCATCCAATGTGTGACACCACTTATGATCTCCCTGCAGGCTCGCACTCACCAGAGAATATTGACCCCCTTCCATACGCACAATAATCAACCTCGTTTGTGGATATCGCCCTCCTGGGTCACACCAGTGTCTTCCATAGTCCTCCTGTATCTGTATCCTGGTTCCTCCTTTAATCTCGGCCACCCATCAGTAAAGCACGCAAATGGCTTGAACCCTCAGATGAACAGTGGGGGTGACAAAAGAGAAAAACCACCATAGTGTAGTATTTTTTTTAATAAATAAGTGAAATCTTCATTGCACTTACGTGTATTAATAATAACAAATGTATGTAAGCCCAGAAGAGCTGCCTGGGCGTGTGCTCCAGGGGCCAGAAGTGACATTACCAGAAGCTCCGCCCAACATGTTTTGACCTGGCCAATGGTTGTCTTCAGGAATGGGTGTATCCGGCTCACTATATCTCTTTTTTACATACAGGATGCTGCCTACTACATCCAATGCTTCCATACTCCTCCTACGTCCTCCCTGGTACTGTTACATCATAGTCTAATGGGTGTAGTGGCGTCATCTCCATTCTACATCTGCATTTGATTAATTATTAGCTGTTTGTCTGGAGTTGTCCTTCAATCCAGCTCACTGTTTAATTAGAATTTCAATCGTTTCTCTGTATCTCTTAATGCTTGCTTCTCATCGATGCTATCACATTTCCAACTGAATAGTAGAAGTATCGGTGGTTGACATAGCCCAACAAGCTCCGCTTATAGTATCATTATTGCTTTTTGGTGAAATGACATTTAATGGGCCGTTGATATAGGAGAAAAAAAATTAAATATTAAAAGAAATCCAAATATTTCTTTTTTTTTTCGAATACAGTTAGAAAATGACAGCTAGAATTTCATTTGTTGCTATAAACAACATAGACTTTGGAGTTGTATACACCAGCCCCTATCACTCTCGGTGATCCATGGTTATCAGTGTACCAGCATCTATTGTCACACAGGTTGCGTCACACGGCAAGACTTTCCCATGACAGTAGATGAGAGACACAAGCAATAGACCTTAACCTTCCTATGTATTATATGAGTTACATCATATATTTTCAATCCCTCTATCTTGCACCTTTCGCCTCATGCACACTGGACATTATTAACGCTGCTCCTAGGTGCATCTCACTTTTTTTGTTTTTTTTTCTGCCTCTAAACACCCCATGTTAGCCTATATGTCCATGCACATGAATGCATTTAGGGCAGAAGAAAACGCACTTCCGGTGCATCTGGGATAAGCATCATTTTGGCAGAAAAAAATGCTTGATGCCTGCAACGCATGAGGTGCAAAGAGCCAAGTTAGGCAGTCCATATAAATTGAATGGGCTATAATGCACCTCAATACTCAGCAATTTTGGTCCTGCTGCATTTTTTGCTGTGTATCACATTGGGTTATGGTGTCAGTGGGTGCAATAATATCCCTCTACCTTGGTGTCAGCGAGTGCAAGAATAACCCCCGGCACTGGTGCCAGTGAATGCAATAACAGCCTCCAACATTCGTTTTAGTGGATGCAAAAATAACCTCCAAAATTAGTGTCAGTGAGTGCAATAAGAACCCCCAGCATTGGTGTCAGTGAATGCAATAAGAAACCTCCACCAGTGGTGTCAGTGGATGGAATAATTTCCCTCAACATTGGTGCCAGTGAGTGCAAAAATAACCTTCAACATTGGTGTCAGTGGATGCAATAATAACCCCCAACATTGGTGTCAGCGAGTGCAATAATAAACCCCAACATTGGTGTCAGTAAGTGCAATAATAACCTCCAACGTTGGTGTCAGTGAGTGCAATAATAACTTCCAACATTGGTGTCAGTGGATGCAATAATAGCCCCCAACATTGGTGTCAGCGAATGCAATAATAACACCCAACATTGGTGTCAGTGGATGCAATAATAACCTCGAACATTGGTGTCGGTGGATGCAATAATAACCTCCAACATTGGTGTCAGCGAATGCAATAATAACACCCAACATTGGTGTCAGTGGATGCAATAATAACCTCCAACATTGGTGTCAGTGGATGCAATAATAATCCCCCAACATTGGTGCCATTGAGTGCAATGATGGATGGACTAGAATCTTTATTCAACCTCAACTACTATGATAACCTCCAGCAATGGTGTCAGTGGACACAATAATCTCCCTCAACATTAGTGTCAGCGAATGCAATAATAACATTAGCATTAGCATTGGTGTCACTGTCAGTGGACACAATAATAACCCTCAACATTGGTGCCAGTGAGTGCAATAGTAGCCCCCAGTACTGGTGTCAGTACTATTAAACCGCCCCACCTAGTGGCCAAAATGCAGTATACAGTATTTTCTCATTGAGGTATTTCAGAAAACTATACTGCATTTTGGCCACTAGATGGAGCAGGCGATCATAGGAATAAATCAACAGAAATTAACCACCAAAATGTGTTCACCATGCATTGAATGTGTGTGATGACGCTGTTATACTGACCCCTAAGTGTTTTTTTGCTTTTTTTAAAGATAGAAACTCCAAGATAAATGGACCTTGTATTTTCATGCAAGGTCCACTTTGACTTTTTTTTTTTTAAATTTGCTGTTTTCTAATTCCAGTTCCCGATCCACATAAAAAAACTGAATGCTGTTAAGCTTAAAGGATGTGTCAAAACTCTTACTTGGTACCATACATACAATTATTCTCAATCCCTTCCGAGACATTGGAAACAATAAACTTACACTATAAGTGACCTCTAGGAACTGACGTATATTCAGAGGCGGCTCTCTAATTAGGCAAATAAGGCGGTCGCCTAAGGCCTCGCACTCACAGGGGCCTCGCCACTGCTTAATTGAAGAGCCGCTGCTGACAACAATGCAGCTGCAGCGTTAAGCTCAGGCCAGCAGCCGTTTAAGATTGCCTGTGAGCTCCACAACCAGGCAGTGGATAGAGGGGACGGAGGGTGGCTGTGTCTTGGGGAGAAGGCGGGGCCAGCGCTGTGTTGTCTGGGGGAGGAGAAGGGGAGGAGATTCCAGCAGCCAGAGCAAAATGTTAGCACAATTCCCGCTGCTCCGGAGAAGCAGATCGCGCCCCCAGCCGTCACCACCCCACCACTGGAGTGCTCAGCAGAGCGGTCCGCGCACACACGGAGGAGGCATCTGGCATGCAGTGGCGAGGAGGGTCTCGCGGAGGAGGCCTCACGAGCGCTGTATGGAGCCGATGGAAGGGGAGGTAGAAAAGAAGAGGTGTCCGGACTGCCACTCTCTGGGGCTGTCAATCAGTGCGGGTGAGGGAAGGGGCTCCAGCTGCCAGGAGAGGCACAGCTCCTATGCCCCAACCCTTTTCTGCAGCCAGCTACCACCAGCATGAGTGCGCCCCCAGCCGTCACCACCCCACCACTGGAGTGCTCAGCAGAGCGGTCCGCGCACACACGGAGGAGGCATCTGGCATGCAGTGGCGAGGAGTTTCTCGCGGAGGAGGCCTCACGAGCGCTGTATGGAGCCGATGGAAGGGGAGGTAGAAAAGAAGAGGTGTCCGGACTGCCACTCTCTGGGGCTGTCAATCAGTGCGGGGGGGGGGCTCCAGCTGCCAGGAGAGGCACAGCTCCTATGCCCCAACCCTTTTCTGCAGCCAGCTACCACCAGCATGAGAGAGCCAGCCCCCCCAGCATCCCTCAGCCACAGACTGACCTTTATATCCACCCCCTGTCCCATACCCTCCACTCCACTCTCTTCCTCCTGATCATCAGTGTCACTAACAGTAAGGATGGCTCAGTCCTGTGCCAGTGTGCCCACCTGTGATTGGCAGCCCCTGACCCCTACCTCCGCCTTGCCCTTACCCCCGCCTATGCAGGGCTCCACTGTGGGGTGGGTTGGGAGGTCCCAGTCCAGTGCTGATCCTCAGCCATGGTAGGCCGGGTGCTCCGCATCCTGCGGTGGCACTGCCTGCTGATTGGCTTCTCTGCTGCTATCTCCTTCACTGAGGCCAGCACCGAGATAGAGAGCGCTGACACCAGCACCGAGATAGATAACAATGACATCAGCACCGAGATAGAGAGCACTGAAACCAGTACTGAGATAGAGAGCACTGACACCAGCACCGAGATAGAGAGCACTGACACCAGCAATGAGATAGAGAGCGCTGACACCAGCACTGAGATAGCGAGCACTGACACCAGCAGCGAGATAGAGAATACTGACACCAGCAGCGAGATAGAGAGCACTGACACCGGCACCGAGATAGAGAGCACTGACACCGGCACCAAGATAGAGAGCACTGACACCAGCACCGAGATAGAGAGCACTGACACCAGCACCGAGATAGAGAGCACTGAGATAGAGAGCACTGACACCGGCACCAAGATAGAGAGCACTGACACCAGCACCGAGATAGAGAGCACTGACACCAGCACCGAGATAGAGAGCACTGACACCAGCAATGAGATAGAGAGCGCTGACACCAGCACTGAGATAGCGAGCACTGACACCAGCAGCGAGATAGAGAATACTGACACCAGCAGCGAGATAGAGAGCACTGACACCGGCACCGAGATAGAGAGCACTGACACCGGCACCAAGATAGAGAGCACTGACACCAGCACCGAGATAGAGAGCACTGACACCGGCACCAAGATAGAGAGCACTGACACCGGCACCAAGATAGAGAGCACTGACACCGGCACCGAAGTAGAGAACACTGACACCAGCACTGAGATAGAGAGTACTGACACCAGCAACGAGATAGAGAGCACTGACACCAGCACTGAGATAGAGAGCACTGACACCAGCACCGAGATAGAGAGCACTGACACCAGCACTGAGATAGAGAACACTGACACCAGCAACGAGATAGAGAGCACTGACACCGGCACCGAGATAGAGAGCACTGACACCAGCACCGAAATAGAGAACACTGACACCAGCACTGAGATAGAGAGTACTGACACCAGCAACGAGATAGAGAATACTGACACCAGCAGCGAGATAGCGAGCACTGACACCAGCAGCGAGATAGAGAATACTGACACCAGCAGCGAGATAGAGAGCACTGACACCGGCACCGAGATAGAGAGCACTGACACCGGCACCAAGATAGAGAGCACTGACACCAGCACCGAGATAGAGAGCACTGACACCGGCACCAAGATAGAGAGCACTGACACCGGCACCAAGATAGAGAGCACTGACACCGGCACCGAAGTAGAGAACACTGACACCAGCACTGAGATAGAGAGTACTGACACCAGCAACGAGATAGAGAGCACTGACACCAGCACTGAGATAGAGAGCACTGACACCAGCACCGAGATAGAGAGCACTGACACCAGCACTGAGATAGAGAACACTGACACCAGCAACGAGATAGAGAGCACTGACACCGGCACCGAGATAGAGAGCACTGACACCAGCACCGAAATAGAGAACACTGACACCAGCACTGAGATAGAGAGTACTGACACCAGCAACGAGATAGAGAGCACTGACACCAGCACTGAGATAGAGAGCACTGACACCAGTACCGAGATAGAGAACACTGACACCAGCAACGAGATAGAAAGCACTGACACCAGCACCGAGATAGAGAGCACTGACACCAGCACCGAGATAGAGAGCACTGACACCAGCATTGAGATAGAGAGCACTGACACCAGCAGCGAGAGAGAGAGAGTACTGACACCAGCAGCGAGATAGAGAGCACTGACACCGGCACCAAGATAGAGAGCACGGACACCAGCACCGAGATAGAGAACATTGACACCAGCACTGAGATAGAGAGCACTGACACCAGCACTGAGATAGAGAGCACTGACACCAGCAACGAGATAGAGAGCACTGACACCAGCACCGAGATAGAGAGCACTGACACCAGCACCGAGATAGAGAGCACTGACACCAGCATTGAGATAGAGAGCACTGACACCAGCATTGAGATAGAGAGCACTGACACCAGCACTGAGATAGAGAGCACTGACACCAGCACTGAGATAGAGAGCACTGACACCAGCACTGAGATAGAAAGCACTGACACCACCACTGAGATATAGAGCACTGACACCAGCACTTTAAAACTCTTAATATATGTAATTTATACAGTTAATTTTTTTATCACTTGAATTATTTTTCCCATTATGGGTGTAAGTGGGGCCTCATGTCTATGTTTTGCCTAAGGCCTCACAAAGCCTAGAGCCGCCTCTGCGTATATTGTAAATAAAAAATCCACACACTATTATATACAAATAATTCTTTATTTCTCCACATAAAATGCAGAATAGTTCAATGGAAATAACAAAAAGTGTAAAAATGTATATACAGATATACAAATATGCAAAAGGAACATTAAACCACATGCTCCCTAAGTGCCTATATGGTTACATTTCTGTATAGAACCATTCTTGGTTATATAGTAATATAGAATGCTTTAAAAAATGTTTCCCCTTGTGTATTTGTTGTACCTAGTTTACTGCTGTCCCCGCATAATGAAGCCGGTGCAGAACACAGAGACTGTTGAGCTCTCTGGGGGTGTGACTAAAGGTGCTCAGGGGTGGGCTTAGCCAGTGGTGAAGGTCTTAAAGCTTTATTTACAATAGACACTCCCCCTATTTTAGATCCACGATGAGGCCTTCTAGTGCTATTATTCCTATTGCCTATTTCAACTACCAGTGTGTTACTGCATTACCCACAACCTGGGGCATTATATAATAAAAATCATTACCAACTTTTGTGGTCACTTTCTCTAGCCCTATCCATCCTCACACCTACAACTGGCCAATCACTGCCAATCACTGCAATCACTGCTATTTACTACCTCCCTAGTTAAAGAAAATGTAAACCCAGAATGTCATGTTCTTGATATGTGCCTGCTGTACCATGTACTTGTATGAAAAAGTTTCCTGTCCTTTTTGTATTGCTTCCTTTGTGTGAAATCCCTGGTATTCCTGCCAGTGCCTCTGCTTTCCTTTGAAAAACTGACCACACTGGGTATGAAAGCACAGCACGGTCAGCTCTCTAGCTGTGCTGAGAACTCAGTCTGCTCTCTTCCAGTGATCAGACTTATGCTGGCATGCCCCTTCCAAAGCCATTCACTGGGAAGACCAGTGTGCTGCTGTTTTTCCTCCCCCAGCTCTCTGAGCTCCTTATGCAGCTGAGAACAGAGGGTGATCACTTAAAAAGAAGGGGAAAATTAAGTATTTATAATGTTATATATTTACACAAATGTTTTGCCTTTCATTTCTATTTTAAACAGAATTTCTAAAATTTGCTAAATACTGTAACTAGTAGGGGTGCAACGGATCAAAAAACTCACGCTTCGGATCGTTCCTCGGATCAGGAGTCACGGTTCGGATCATTTTCGGATCAACAAAAAAAAAAAACTCCCCCACTGTAATATCCACAATCTCCCTATTGGCAGAGTATTGCAGGGTATTGGCGGGTATATTGGCAGGGTATTGGGTATATTGGCAGGGTATTGGCATAGTATTGGCGGGTATATTGGCAGAGTATTGGCGGGTATATTGGCAGAGTATTGGCAGGGTATGGCAGAGTATTGTCAGGGCATTGCAGAGTATTGTCAGGGCATTGCAAAGTATTGTCAGGGAATTGCAGAAGGGTATTGCAGCAGAGCATTGCAGAGTATTGGCAGGGCATTGCAGAGTATTGTCAGGGCATTGCAGAGTATAGGCACTGCTGCCATCCGATCTCTCCCCTCCACTGTACAGATCAGTACACAGAGGGGAGAGAGAGGAACCGGCGTCATGACATGACGCCGGTTTGTTACAAGTGATCGCTCCGTCATTCGACGGAGCGATCACATGCTAAACGGCCGCCGGGTGTACCAAGATGGCCGCCGCTCCGGAGCTAGGCCAAAGCCGCGGCCTCTCCTATGGCCGAGGCCACAGAGCGCTCCGCGGATCGCGGGTGTCCCGTACGGATCAACCTCCGCGGATCGGATCACGGATCGATGACGATCCGTTGCACCCCTAGTAACTAGTAATACATTGAAAGTGTAGAAATATGTTAAAAATTCATACACCATCCTATTGGCTAACAGATTCAGGGTTCTAAATGTAAGTCGTGTAGCAAGTGTTTGTATTATTATTGAAAATGTCATATTAATTACTATTATTTATTATTCGATATTTATTGGCATTATTAAAGGATTCGAAAAGATAGAAACAATACAGCTACAAGGCTTCGCCTCAACCTTCACTCTTTCCTGCTTATACATGATCATTCCTTAAAGTATAACTAAAGACATTTTTTTTCTTCCATAGAGTGGAGAGGGATTAGAACCCCTGTCAGGTTTTATTGCTGTCTGTGTCCCGTTAGGGAGATTCACCCTCTCCTTTTGTCCTGTTTACCGTTATCACCGAGAGTAAAATAAAATCCCAAATTATGAGTTTTCACCAGAACAGGACTAGTGAGGATACTAGTTCTGGTGGCAACCAGAGATTTCTTCTTTTCGGTGGGATTTCTTCTCACTTCCTATTTTATCTATGGAACAGGAAGTGAAGGGAAATCTCCCTATTGAGACACAGATGGCAAAAAAAAAAACCCTGACAAGGATTATAACCCTCCCTTACTCCATCTGAAATGAAAAAAATGTTTTGTCCTTAGTTCTACATTAACCTTGGCATATAAGTGGGGCTACCCTACTAGTCAATATATATGTGTGTGTGTGTCTATATATATATATAGCATATATGGGATGTCTCCAATAGAAAGAATTGTTGGCTCTGGAAACTGTAGCAAGTGCTCACTTAATAAACATGATAACATCAAATTTAGAGCTGTTGGCTCTCCTCCCTGCTTACCATTTTGGTGTTCTGTCAAAATACTGAAACCAATGGTTTTGCACAGAGCAGCCCAGATCCTCCTCTTCTCGGGTCCCCTTGCCGGTACTTCTGGCCCCCCTCCCCACTGAGTGCCCCCATAGCAAGCCGCCTGCTATGGGGGCACTAATTCAGGCTCATTGACACACATAGTGCGGCATGGCTGAGCCCCCTCTCCCCCCTCACTGTGATTGACAGCAGCAGGAGCCAATGGCTCCCACTGTGGCATAGCTCCCAACTGTCCCTGATTTGGAACAAAGTCCCTCTGTCCCTCTTTGATCCTCATTTGTCCCTCATTTTGGTCTGATCTATATAATTGTATATAAAAAGCACTTTTTATCTTTTAAAACGTGTTTTCCAGTACTAAACCTTTCATCCAATTTCTAAATTGTTACATTTGTAAATTTCAGAAAGCCAATAAAAAGGAATAGTAGTGGTAAAAAAAAGCATTGTGGGTTTACCTAATCATTTTGTTTGTACAATTCTCCTTTAACCACTTGCTTACAGGGCACTTAAACCCCCCTCCTGCCCAGACCAATTTTGAGCTTTCAGCACTGTCGCACTTTGAATGACAATTGCGCGGTCATGCTACACTGTACCCAAATGAAATTTTTATCATTTTTTTCCCACAAATAGAGCTTTCTTTTGGTGGTATTTAATCACAGCTGGGGATTTTTATTTTTTGCTAAACAAACAAAAAAAATGGAAATTTTTGAAAAAAAAAAAAAATCATGTTTAATAGTTTGTTATAAAATTTTGCAAACAGGTAATTTTTCTCCTTCATTGATATGCGCTGATGAGGCGGCACTGGTGGGCACTGATAGGCTGCACTGATGGGCACAGATAGGCACAGTTAAGGCGGCACTGATAGGCACAGTTAAGGCGGCACTGATGGGGACAGATAAGGCGGTACTGATGGGCACAGATAAGGCGGCACTGATGGCCACGGATGGGCGGCAGGGATGGGTGGCACGGATGGTTGGCACAGATGGGTGGCACAGATGGGTGGCACTGATGGGTGGCACGGATGGGTGGCACGGATGGGTGGCACGGATAGGTACCACTGATGGGGGGGCACTGATGGGCGGCACTGATGGGTGGCACTGATGGGTGGCACTGATGGGCAGTGATGGGCGGCACTGATGGGCACTTATGGGCACTGGTAGGTGACACTGATGGGCACAGATAGGTTGCACTGATGTGGGTGCTGATCGGTTGCACTGATGTGGGTGCTGATGGGTGGCACTGATGTGGGTGCTGATGGGTGGCACTGTGGGCACTGATGGGTGGCACTGTGGGCACTGATGGGTGGCGCTGATTGATGGCACTGTGGGCACTGATGGGTGACGCTGGTGGGCACTGGTAGGCAGCACTGCTGCCTATTGCCTTGTGTTAGATGATCGCCGTGATCGGGACTGATGTCCTGATCACGGCCGCCGGTGATCGGGTTTTTTTTTTCCTCCTCGCGCTGTCAGCGCGAGGAGGAAAAATAGCCGATTACCGGCTCTGTTTACATCACATGATCAGCTGTCATTGGCTGACAGCTGATCACGTGGTAAGGGGTCGGGACCAACCCCTTACTCTGATCTGTGATCAGGCGAGTCTCATAGACTCGCTGATCACCGAGCGCGCCGCGCGCGCCCTGCAGGGGGCGCGCAGGCCGCTCGTGCACGGGACAACGTCAATGGACGTAGTCCCGGCAATTTAGATCCGCGCTGTTGCCGTCATTTGGCAATGGCCCGGATCTAAAGCGGTTAAAGGGGGTGTGGCAGGGGGTGTGTCCTATGCCCACATACTTTTGCTAATAGGTGTTTCTCGTTCCTATCTCAAAAAGTTGGGAGGTATGCATTGTGGTGTCTGAGCCAGTGAGGCTAATCTCGTGCACAGAGATGGATCGACATCAGGCTCAGGTAAGTATAATGTGGGGATGGAGGTGGGAAGCTGCGCACAGAAGTTTTTTTTTTTTAACTTAATGCACAAAATGCATTAAGGTTAAAAAAAAAAACAGTTTCAAACTTTAAAACCACTTTAATACAATCTCACTTTAAGGCATTCTTAATCCAGCTCTGTGCATGTCTATAACACTGTTCTTCTCTCCCCTTTCCCACAGGAGGCCTCCCAACATTTTAAGATGGGAATGAGGGACACCTACTGTCAAATGTATGTAGGCATAGGACACGCCCCCTGCCACACCCCCTTAAAGGAGAATTAACCAAAAAAAAAAAAAAAGGTTAATTAAATCCACAAGGACTTTTTTTTACCACTACTATTCCTTTATATTGGCTTTTAAAATGTACAAATGCAACAATTTAGAAATTGTATGAAAGGTTTAGCACTGGGAAAAACTTTTTGAAAGATAAAAAGTGCATTTGATATACTACTATATAGATCAGACCAAAATGAGGGACAAATGAGGAGGAAAGAGGGACAGAGGGACATTGTTCCAAATCAGGGACAGTCCCTCCAAATCAGGGACAGTTGGGAGCTGTGGCTTAGGCAACATACATACATGTAGGTAATATATAATTAAAGTTATATTACTTTTGTAGATAAACCAAATACTGAAATATTGTACGGCCGGGTTCACTGCATCCTGTTCTCATGACAAGTGAGTGTGACCGGCTCTCAATGGAGCTGGTTCACACATGTCCGGGTGCGGTTTCCAAAAAGGGTCGTGTGTGTGTTTTTAGGTCCGGTTCAGGTGCAAATTCAGGCAAAAATTCGGACCTGAATCACACCTGAACCGATGAACCGTAACGCACCGAACCCCAGGCTGGAAACCGCGGCCGCACATATGCAAACCTAATCTAAGAGGTGTTCTGTTTAATAAACATAATATTTTAAATAATTGTATAGTTTGGGATTAGACAAAGTTGTTGAAATTTTGTCTAACTTTAATTCTTGGCCATAAAGGCTGAAACTTTATGGGCACAAAATATTTCCTTTCAAGTGACATCACAAAGACATGTAGACTTCCAGCAAACTAAAAGGCTGCATTATTTTAAACACAAAATGAGTTAACTAGTACTCTTCATAAATACGTTCACTATGGTATTTCCACCATGCAGGGCTGGATTTAGGGGAACAAGTTTCCCCAACTTGGGAAACCACACCACCTTTCAGAACCTCAAAAACATATACACTTTGGCAGACCCTACTGCTAATCCGCAAACACTGCCCTCTAGTGGCAAAGGCGGAACTTCCAATCTGCGACCAACAAATGACATTGTCTTTAATTCTTATTCACATTACGTAAAAGGTTAAATTATGCTTTCACATTAAAATGCTGTACTATTGTTATGGCTGCACTCTGGCTTATTAAGATGGAAAAAAAAAAAAACTCTTGGTGACAGAGAATTGCTGCAAGTGTTTATAGCTGTTCTAAAATAAAGAATAAAAAAAAAAGATCTTTTATACTATGCGGTTTTATACTGACAGACATAAAAGTTCCCTTTCTTAGGCTGTTTTACGAGTTAAGTTCTCCTCTGCAGCTTTCAGTTGTCCGACGATAGCGCATAATATGCGAACATATAAAAGAGTTTTCTTCCACCATCTTTGCTCAGGATTGCTCAGGATTGCTCTTCGGTCTGCGGAGGCGGTTCTTATTTCTTGGCTTTTTAATTCCTAAAAATCAACAATAATTTAAGATAAGAAACATTATTTGTAGTATTTTACTTTTTTTTTCTTTAAGAATGTTATATATGTATTTTTTTTTTTTATATAAATTGATACAACTGCATGCTACATGCAAATAGGAAAACAGAAGATTATTATAGAATATACTGATATGCTATATGATATGATATACTGATATGTTACAAGTAGAATTTTTCTGCTCAAAACTTTTTTGTATCTATGGAATCCTACAATTATTTTTTTTATTATCATCATTATTGATAAATGGAGGCAGTGTTGCTAGTAAAACAAATGGGCAGATGGGGTTCTCCAATTTCCAGAAGTCCTTAGGTTTCTTAACACACAGACATTGTTGGGCAGTAGCTTGTAAATGCTATTCTAAGAGGATCAGCTTCAGGAAACATTTGCCAAGCTTTTTACAAGCTTTGTAAATCCAGAATGGAATGCAATAAAAAAAAAAATCAGATACCTGACTCCACATTCTCAGTTGTTTTTGCTGAAAGAGGAGGTCCTCTTTTTTTCCTGACTTAACTAAACAATTTATTTGAAGGAGTGGTGGCTTTTAGCAGGCTTTTTGGTCTTTAGCAACCTAAAGCTATGCCAATCCCTACCCTGGCATCCGACCGCCCAACTCTTCACAGCTCTGCCCCGAGCTACATCACCAATCTTGTCTCCAAATGTCACCCAAACTGTCCTCTCCACTCCTCCCAAGACCTCCTGCTCTCAAGCTCCCTTGTCTCCTCATCCCGTCTCCAGGACTTCTGCAGAGCCTCTCCCATCCTCTGGAACTCTCTATCTGAATCTGTCCGGCTATCTCCTACTTTGGCTGCCTTCAGGCAATCCCTGATCATCTCTTCAGGGAAGCCTATCACACTTCCAACTAATCTCCTATCACTTCCATCAGCTAATTCCCCATAGTTACAGCCATCTGTGCCACTTGCCCCACCCTATTAGATTGTAAGCTCTTCTGAGCTCAAGAAGGGCCTTCTTAACCCTCTTGTATTTTATTGTATTGTAACTCTACTGTCTCCTTTTTATATTGTAAAGCGCTGTGTAAACTGTTGGCGCTATATAAATCCTGTATAGTAATAATAATATGATATGGCTTTCACTAGCTAAAATGGATGTGCAGATTTAAATCAACAACCAGGATTAAGGTCTTCATTTAAAGCTTTCAAACCACACGTGAAGGGTGTTTAAGGGGTATAAGCCTTCAAGAAAGCTCAGGCTAATGCTCTTTAGTCTAACATATACAGGTTAATGTCAATAAAACACCTGTGCATATAGGACACTGGACACAAGCCTAAACCCTCTAAATCCAGCCCTGCAAGCTGGCTTCAGATGACTTAATGCCAATAACAATTCAATTAATGCCAATAAACATTCAAATGAATGTTTTCGAGTTGTCTGCATTTTTTTGTAGCAATAAACAAATATGATATAATGCATTTTATTCTTAATTTTTCTTTTTTTTTCTAAACAATATTTCCAGTTAGGAATAATAGTAAACTTTATAGAATACCGATATTAACCGCAGATAGATACATTTATACACAAGAGTTATAATAACCTATTGAATACATGATTCATATATTTTTACAGTAAAATTCCTTTAATTTGCAAATAGATATTTTTCAGAATGTCCAATAATCCAGAAAATAGATAAGACATCCCCAAATGCAGATCACCAGAATCTGTCCATTCTTCGAGGGAAAAAAAAAACATAAATGCAGTCAGCGGCAGACATGATGTGAAAAGAGAAAGAAGCAACAATTAGAGACAGAAAGAACAATAAGTTGGATATAATGACAAAAATGATCAATACATTTTATAAATAAAATTAATTAAAGGAATTTTTCTGCATGCACGCATGCAAAAAAAAAAGCCAAAGAAAAAAAAAGGAAATAAAGCAGCACAGTAATTATTGGGCCCCATGCACACTGGATGTTTTTGCAGCTGCTCCTAGGGGTGTCAAAAGTTTTTTTTTCCTTCCTCTAAACTCCCCTGCATTGATTTACTAAAGGCAAATAGACTGTGCACATCGCAAAGGTGCAGTTGCTCCAGAGCTTAGTAAATGAGGTAAAGCTTCACTTTGCAAAGAATACCCAATCACATGCAAGGAAAAAAAACCCAGCATCTTTGCTTGCACATGATTGGATGATGGACGTCAGCACAGCTTCCCTCATTGACTAGGCTCTGGAGCAACTGCTCTTTGCAAAGTGCACAGTCTATTTGCTTTAAGCAAATCAACCTCTATGTGTCCATGTACACATAGGGGTTGGTTTACTAAAGGTAAATAGATTGTGCAGTTGCCCTCTGCAAGTGCAGTTGTTCCAGAGCTTAGTAAATGAGGTAAAAACCCACTTTGCAAAGAGTAACCAATCATGTGCAAGGAAAATAAAAAACAGCATGTGATTGGATGATGGAAGTCAGCATAGCTTTTGATTATTTACTAACCCCTGGAGTAAATGCTCTAGCTTGTTAACATTAGATGCGTTTAGCACTTGAACAATAATTAATTTCAATGGCCAGCATAAACAATTATTTTGGCCAATGAAATTAATTAACACCCAAGCGCTTGATGCCTGTAAATGCTCCTTAACGCATTACACACTTTTACAAGCGTCGGGCATTTTTTTTCTGCCAAAACATTGCTGCCAGGATCAATGGCTTTTTTAAAACATCCTGTGTGCATGAGGCCTTAAAAGCACAGGGAATGGGAAAAAATAACTTGGTTTAACTAGTCACCAGGAAGCTTTTGTCAGGTCGATACAGAAGGAAATAATAAATCTAGATAGGGAAAATGGTGGGCATAAAGTATGAATTTATTTAATCATTTATCTATTGCATTTTATTTTGACGTGTCCTGATTTTTCAACTTACAAAATGTAAATGTTCTTTTTTTGGAGCGCTGTTAATTTGTTATACTAAACTACTCAACTATCACCGAGCATTAACCCTTGGACAAAAAAAAATGTTTGAGTTCCTGTATGGCAGGAGTATATGGCTCAGAACCCCCCCCCCCCCCCCCCCCCCCCCAATCAGCTGCTTTAAAGGTAATATGTTGTAGTTTTTTGTACATAATTCTCTATTTTCCTTTTCACATTCAGAGTCAGAGGGGTTGATTTACTGAAGGCAAATGGATAATAATAGATAAATAGGTAATATGTAGTAGTTTTGTACATATTATTTGCATATACATAGTTATGAAATGAAACAAATCATTTGCATATTTATATTTTTTATTCTAATTTTGACCAAGCTTGTGGTGCTCTGTTTTCCTTTTCACATTCAGAGTCAGAGGGGTTGATTTACTAAAGGCAAATAGAATAGAAATAGAATAGAATTGCACTCCGCAAAAGCAGTTGCTCCAGAGCTTAGTAAATGACCAGAAGCTCTGCTGACTTCCATCATCCAATCATGTGCAAGCAAAAATGCTGTTTGTTCAATTGTCCTTGCATGTGATTGGGTACTCTTTGCAAAGTGAAGCTTTACCTCTTGAACACTTTGCAAAGTGCACAGTCTACTTGCCTTTAGAAAATCAACTCCAGAGAGCTTATCTCATCACTTATTGGATAAAGGGAGTCAAGGCAAGCAGCCACTGCTACACTGTCCCCTTAGATATCCCATAGTGCTCTGGGAATTTATATATATATATATATATATATATATATATATATATATATATATATATATATATATATATATATATATATATATATATATATATATATATATATATAATATTATTATATGTATATGTGTGTGTGTGTGTGTGTGTGTATGTATATATATATATAATTATTATTTATTTTTCTTTCTTTTAAAGCAGAAATGTTCTCCTTTCACAATTTCTGTCTTTCTGCTTGTGTGTAAATTTGCCCTTTAGCTATTGATCTCTGTAGCAATAGGGTTGGAGATTGCTGCTTGGATAAATACACTCATAATAGTCATATTATTCAGTATTTACCTTACCTAAAGAAAATAAATAAATATTTTTTAGTCCTGATGGTAATAAATAAAGAAGGAAAATATGTACAAAAACATCATAAGTTCCCTTTACTTTATCATATTTAAAGTGGAACTTCAGAAAATGTAAGTCCTGCTAGATCACTTCAGGCTGGCCCCTTTTGCAGGTATAGCTATGTAAAACATAAAAAATAAGCGCCTATACTGTTTAAAATCCAGTAATGCGCTGTCTCACCCTGCTCTGCACATGCTCAGTTGCTCTCCATTTCCAAATTTGTAGCGGTTGACAGCCTTAAGATTTGCTGCTGCTCAGAGGCTCTGGGCTTCAGCAAAATGGCAGCCTCCCACAAGAAGAACCCGGAACAATGCTGGAGACAATTTACAGCACACACTAATTTTGGTAGCATAATTATGTATGTGGCATGTTTGTTCATTGCTAAAGAACATTACTTTTTATCAAGTTGTTACAGGGAAAGTTCCGCTTGAGCACTTAGTCGAAAACCAAGTTATTTTCTACATTTTCCTGTCCCTTTGAGAACATTGATCACTCAGTAATAAGTAAGTCCGCACACACACCTTTCTTGCACACATTATTACAGTCTTCCCGCCTGATAAAGTTGTTGGAGTTTCCTCCACAACCTGTATACTGAAACTCTTCACAAGACTTGTTTTGAATGTTGAAATAATAGCGCTTGACAGAAGCAGAGCATGATCCCTCATCCTTGGGGCTATAGCAGAAGCTGGGAGCATCTACAAATACAAAACCAGACATCCTCTATAATGCCGGCCATTGAAAAAGAAAGCATGTCACCAACATTTTAAAGGGGTACCGTCAAGACACAAATCTCCTGCATCACAGGGAACAGTCTGGTTTGTAGCATTAGGAAATTCCGCTGAATGATTTGTGATCTGTTTTTCTGATCTGGAATTCATGTTTGTGCAAATCACTTTATGCCATCCATTTCCACTGGAACCTGTTCTCCAATTTAAAGCCCAATGCCAGGATTTTTTTTTTAAATTAAAATAAATAGGCCCCCTAGCAGTTGGTAAAGATAAAAAGCAGCTTGGAATGCAATACAGCTTCCATCCTGTAGTTGTTCTTGTTCACCACAAGATGTCCTCAGTTTTCCAGGTTAAATGATGCCCAACATCACCCGGAGGACTGAGGAGATACTGTGAGTGCCCCCCCAAGGGGCCGTCACCATGGTGTTCTACATTTTGTATACAAATACAGCCAAACACATGGCCGTGAATGCAAATTTTTATAGTTTTGGTTTATTTAGCTAAACACTGTGGACCAAAATGGAGCAGTGTGCATGGGCCCATGGCATAAAATACAGCTGCACTCAGTCTTCATCATCACTGCATCCAGTATGTCTGCATCATCCATGACCAACCACGGCTGAAGAAGATCACAAATAACCTTTGCGTATTACTTATATATATATATATATATACAGTATCTCACAAAACTGATTACCCCCCCCCCCAAAATATTTTATTGTATCTTTTCATGTGACAACACTGAAGAAATGATACTTTGGTACAATGTAAAGTAGTGAGTGTACAGCTTGTATAACAGTGTAAATTTGGTGTCCCCTCAAAATAACTCAACACACAGCCATTAATGTCTGAACCGCTGGCAACAAAATTGCGTACACCTCTAAGTGAAAATGTCCAAATTGGGCCCAATTAGCCATTTTCCCTCTCCGGTGTCATGTGACTCGTTAGTTTTACAAGGTCTCAGGTGTGAATGGGGAGCAGGTGTGTTAAATTTGGTGTTATCGCTCTCACTCTCTCATACTGGTCACTGGAAGTTCAACATGGCACCACATGGCAAAGAACTCTCTGAGGATCTGAAAAAAAGAATTGTTGCTCTACATAAAGATGGCCTAGGCTATAAGAAGATTGCCAAGACCCTGAAACTGAGCTGCAGCACGGTGGCCAAGAGACCATACAGCGGTTTAACAGGACAGGTTCCACTCAGAACAGGGCTCACCATGGTCAACCAAAGAAGTTGAGTGCATGTGCTCAGCGTCATATCCAGAGGTTATCTTTGGGAAATAGACGTATGAGTGCTGCCAGCATTGCTGCAGAGGTTGAAGGGGTGGTGGGGTCAGCCTGTCAGTGCTCAGACCATACACTGCACACTGCATCAAATTGGTCTGCATCGCTGTCATACCAGAAGGAAGCCTCTTCTAAAGATGATGCACAAGAAAGCCCGCAAACAGTTTGCTGAAGACAAGCAGACTAAGGACACGGATTACTGGAACCATGTTCTGTGGTCTGATGAGACCAAGATAAACTTATTTGGTTCAGATGGTGTCAAGCATGTGTGGCAGCAACCAGGTGAGGAGTACAAAGACAAGTGTGTCTTGACTACAGTCAAGCATGGTGGTGGGAGTGTCATGGTCTGGCTGGAAAATAATGGTGGCCACACAAAATATTGACACTTTGTTCCCAATTTGGACATTTTCACTCAGAGGTGTACTCACTTTTGTTGCCAGTGGTGTAGACATTAATGGCTGTGTGTTGAGTTATTTTGAGGGGACAACTAATTTACACTGTTATACAAGCTGTACACACTACTTTACATTGTAGCAAAGTGTAATTTCTTTAGTGTTGTCACATAAAAAGATATAGTAAAATATTTTCAAAAATGTGAGGGGTGTACTCACTTTTGTGAGATACTACTATATTACCAAAAGTATTGGTACACCTGCCTTTACACGCACATGTATCTTTAATGGCATCCCAGTCTTAGTCCGTAGGGTTCAATAATAAATTGGCCCACCCGTTGCAGCTATAACAGCTTCAACTCTTCTTAAAAGACTGTCAACAAGGTTTAGGAGTGTGTCTATGGGAATGTATTACCATTCTTCCAGAAGCGCATTTGTGAGGTCAGGCACTGATGTGGACAAGAAGGCCTGGCTCGCAGTCTCTGCTCTGATTCATCCGAAAGGTGTTCTATCGGGTTGAGGTCAGGACTGGTGGAACAGGAAGGGGCCATACCAAAACTGTTCCCACAAAGTTGGGAGCATGAAATTGTAGAAAATATCTTGGTATGCTGACACCTTAATAGTTCCTTTCACTGGAACTAAGGGGCCAAGCCCAACCCCTGAAAAACAACTCCACACCATAATCCCCCCTCCACCACATAATTTGGACCAGTGCACAAAGCAAGGCTCATAAAGACATGGATGAGCCAGTTTGGGGTGGAGGAGCATGACTGGCCTGCACAGAGTCCTGACCTCAACCTGACAGAACACCTTTGGGATGAATTAGAGCGGAGACTGCGCACCAGGCCTTCTGGTCCACATCAGTGCCTGACCTCACAAATGCGCTTCAGGAAGAATGGTCAAATATTCCTATAGACACACTAATAAACCTTGTGGACAGCATTCCCAGAAGAGTTGAAGCTGTTATAGCTGCAAAAGGTGGGCCAACTCAATATTGAACCCTATGGACTAAAGCTGGCCATACACCTATTGATTATCTGCAGATTTTCTATGGTTAGATGGAAAAAGTGCAACAGATTTCTCCATGTTCGCTAAACTGTGTGGGTGGAGGAATCTTCCACTTTTTCCATCTAACCATAGAAAATCTGCAGATAATCTATATGTGTATGGCCAGCTTTAGACTGGGATGCCTTTAAAGTTCATGTGTGTGTAAAGGCAGGTGTCACAATACTTTTGGTAATATAGTGTATATGTTCACAGAAAATACAGTAATCAGCCAAAGCAGTATGAACACTGACAGGTAAAGTGAATAACTTTGATTATCTCTCGTTACAATGCCATCTGAAAGTGGGTGGTATATATTATGTAGCAAGGCAACATGTTGCCCCTGAAGTTTATCTGTTGAAAGCTGAAAAAAAATGGGCACACATAAGGATTTGAGCGACTTTGAGAAGGGCCAAACTGTAATGGCTAGACGACTGGGTCAAAGCAACTCCAAAATTGCAGCTCTTGTGGGATGTTCATGGTCTGCAATGGTCAGGACCAACCAAAAGTGGTCCAAGGAAGGAAAATTGGCAAGCCAGCAACAGGATCATGGGCGGCCAAGGCTCAATGATGTACATGGGGAGTAAAGGCTGGCCTGTGTAGCACAATCCAATAGAAGAGCTACTTTAGGCTCAAATTTCTGAAAAAGTTAATGCTGGTTCTGATAGAAAGATGTCAGAACACACAGAGCATTGCTGTGGTGGGTTGTTATGTTATGGCTGATCGAAATATACAGTATATATATATATATATATTATCCCAAAACAAGCTTCCAGGGAGGCAGTGGGTGGGCTAATGCCCAGTAGACACAATGAGAACATTCGTTAGGGGCAAGCACAAAATTTTTTCTCGTGAGATAACAGAATTAACGATTTTTGTGTATTTTTATAGTATTTGTACGAAAAAAATTTGAGTGACCAAGACCACACATGCTCGAAAAGAAAATATTACAATACAATAAAATTCATTACATCACTTCCGTGTTGTAATTTGTAATCTGTCTTACGAGAATTTTTGCAACTTTAGTAACCTATTCGTTTTCGATATAAGACTAGCATGCAAAAAA
The DNA here is from genome assembly GCA_037952835.1 of Lithobates septentrionalis. NCBI lineage: Eukaryota > Metazoa > Chordata > Amphibia > Anura > Ranidae > Lithobates > Lithobates septentrionalis. The sequence continues at coordinate 1,448,694 of JBBDGP010000832.1, forward strand.
AACCAGACAATCATTCATCCGATATTCTTATTGTGTGTACTAAACATTAGCCAGCAGTTAAGTCTTAAGCCTCGTACACACGATCAGATTTTCCACAGACAAAACCTTGGACTTTTGTCTGAAGGGTGTTGGCCAGGAACTTGTCTTGCATACAAACGCCAAGGAATTGTCGGCCAACAAGCACAAACGTAGTGATGTACTACATGGTTTTTCAGCTCTTTAGCGCTACCCTTTGGGCTCCTTCTGCTAATTTCATGTTAGTAGAAGTTTGGCGAGTGTTGATGTTTTTATTTTGCGCTTTTTGCGCTTTTCATTTTGCGTTTTTCAGTACGTTTCTGAACGGCAACCAGATATGTTGCGGAATCAGAGGAGATAACGTGTTATTTATTATTGGCCTTGGAGTTATTGCTTTGACCCAAGTCCAGTTCAGGAACAGGAGGAGGATTTCTTGGACCAAAAATTGGTTGCTTTTTTAATCGTGACCAATTATGTCATATGCCTTTGCTGCGGGAGCTCCAGGAGAATAATCCGGATGATTTTCGGAATTATCTCCGGATGACGGACCCCTGCTTTCACCAACTCTTGGCACCCCTATATTAAGTTGAATAATGATTTGATTTGGTATATTTTCTATATTTTTGGATGCATAAAATGCACTTTTTGGTTAAGTTCTATTGGCAGATAGCATGTCTAATTTTATTTGTTTTCTTTTTTAAATGCACAATAAAAAAATTGCGGAGAATAATATTTGGCTATGTGTTTTACTTCAAATGACAGTTTGGGAGTCGGCAGTTACATTTTTAAAAATACAATGCAAAATTGACAAGGGACACCAACATAGTTGTATCTTTGAGCTTAAAAACTACAGGATAATTGTGTTGTGGCACCAAAAAAAAAAAAAAAAAAGAACAAGCATAATAATATTATTCCTAATATCACTAGGAAAAAAAAGCCTTTGAAAATTTGTTTGCAATAACTCCATCAGTATCACCAGCAAAGCAGCTTCATTATTATCCCATTAAAGAAGAAGAGAATTGTGCGCTGCATTTTGAGATTTCATAATTTGCCGCGTCACGAATGTTAATTCTCCATTATGAACGCTAGTTTACAAGACCGACCCCTTCTGGCTCGTCCTTGCTTCCGAGCATGCATGTTTGTACTTTGGACTTTTGTCCGACGGACTTGTGTACACATACTCGGAAAATCCAACAACACACATTTGTCTGCGGAAAATTTTAAAGCCTGCCATCCAACATTTGTCTGCGGAAAATCCAACAACAGTTGTCCGATGGAGCGTACAAACGGTCGGATTTTCCGCCAACAGCCCGTCATCACACATTTCCCGTCGTAAAATCCGATCGTGTGTACGAGGCTTTAGGCTTCATTCACACTTGCGTCATGCAACTTTGGACGTCAAAGTCACATGACAAGCCCATTCTTTTCAAAGGCATCTGTTCAAGTCGGTGCAAATAAAAGTCGCAGCAACTTTGAAAAGGTGCCTGCACTACTTTGGTGCAACTTTTGATGCAACTTTGGTCCAGAGAATGTAAAGTTAGAACAAAGTCGCATCAAAATTGCGCTCCAAAGTTGCAAATTTGAAAATCGTGTGACTTTGGAGATGTGCTAATGTGAATGGAACCTTAAACCACCGCAAGATAATGATTCTAACTTATATTTGTCAGGAAAGACTCCTATGTGCCCCTCTCTGGTGTAGTTGTTGGTGAGGCCAGAGAGATGGCACAGTACAGCCAGCTTATCAGGGGACGGACAATAGCTCATCAGACAAGGCTTTCTGACCCCTCCGATCACTATTTCCTCTGGTGGACTTGAGTTGGTGGTGTATGGAGGTGCTCCATAAATTTTAAATGGTGATCTGATGTCTACAGACACCTCCAAACAGCCTACAGACGTGACACAACAGTCGTAGGAATAGAGGGTTGAACATGGAACAATCAAGTTAGAAAGCCTCTTTGACTGCTGCCCCCCTCCCACCAACTGATATAAAGTTTATGGAACATGGACATTGCTCAGAAGACGGCAAAAGATGCAATTATGACACATTGCAACCATCCAATCAGAATCAGTGCTTCCGAACTGCCAGCAGAAAAGAGCAAACTTGATTGGTTACTATTACTGCCACTGCATAATATTATCCCTAGCCTTGGGTGTTGTATTTATTGCCTAACCTGTGCCGGTCTTATCTGGAGGAGGTTGTAGGAGATGACACACACAAGCCTAATCTTCCGCTCATCTGGTAATGTCCCAGTGACAGGTATCTGAGTAATGCTTGTTCAGCCACATACTAATCATGACAAATCTCAGCACCGGCAAGGTGTTTCAACACATTCCCGTGTACAAAGTCTAATGTCAGCCAGTGGGAGAGCAGAAACCTAGCCACAGGATATAACAAAGGCTAGAGTCTGCTACTTTTAAAGCTGAACTCTGGGATAAAGAAAAATTATCTAAATCCATTCTTCATGTGTATTCTTCCTTAAATCTTGGTGTGCTTTTTGTGTTTCTTCCAGATCTGTGCAGTAATCCAGTGTGAGACTTTCCCTCTGTGCAGGAGCTTCCTGTAATAAAGACCAATCACTGCTGCTCTCTCTCCTTGTGCAGGGGGACTGGTCTTGTCTCCCCGCCCCCCTCCTGTAGTTTTCTGCATGCAGCCTGTAGAGGGTGGGATCTGCCAGGCCCCTCCCACAGCTCTGCTCTCTGCACAGGCTATGTACAGCACAGTGATGATGTCACTGCTACTTTTACAAGGTAATCTCTAGGTTTGCAACGGCAGTTAATGCACACATAAAGTAGAGTTATACAATTCATGGCTATTGGGGAATATTTTAGCATGAATGTTTTTGCGCCCAGAGCCCAGCTTTAAAGAAGGTCTGGTGGGGAAACTTTAAAGGCAGGGGTCTCCAAACGTTCTAAATAAAGGGTCAGTTTACTGTCCTTCAAACTTTAGGGGGGGGGGGGCTGAGCTATGGCCAGTGGGAGAAAAAAATGTCCTGGCATCAGTGGGATCAAACAATGCCCCGTGATTAGTTTTAGGAGGAGTCATAGTGCCCCATCATTGGTGGGAGTGGGAGGAATTGTGATGACCCATCATTGGTGGGAGTGGGAGGAATAGTGCCTCATCATTGGTATCAGTGAAAGGAATAGTGACCTATAATTGGTGGGAGTGAGAGGAATTGTGCTCCATCATTGATATCAGTGGGAGGAATAGTGCCTCATCATTGGTATCAGTGGAAGGAATAGTTCCACATCATTGGTATCAGTGGAATGAATAGTGCCCCATCATTGGTATCAGTAGAATGAATAGTGCCCCATCATTGGTATTAGTGGAAGGAATAGTGCCCCATCATTGGTATCAGTGGAAGGAATAGTGCTCCATCATTGGTATTAGTGGAAGGAATAGTATCCATCATTGGTATCAGTGGAAGGAATAGTGCTCCATCATTGGTATCAGTGGAAGGAATAGTACCCCATCATTGGTATCAGTGGAAGGAATAGTACCCCATCATTGGTATTAGTGGAAGGAATAGTGCTCCATCATTGGTATCAGTGGAAGGAATAGTACCCCATCATTGGTATCAGTGGAAGGAATAGTACCCCATCATTGGTATTAGTGGAAGGAATAGTGCCCCATCATTGGTATTAGTGGAAGGAATAGTACCCCATCATTGGTATCAGTGGAAGGAATAGTACCCCATCATTGGTATTAGTGGAAGGAATAGTGCCCCATCATTGGTATTAGTGGAAGGAATAGTACTCCATCATTGGTATCAGTGGAAGGAATAGTGCTCCATCATTGGTATTAGTGGAAGGAATAGTGCCCCATCATTGGTATTAGTGGAAGGAATAGTACCCTATCATTGGTATCAGTGGAAGGAATAGTGCCCCATCATTGGTATCAGTGGAAGGAATAGTACTCCATCATTGGTATAAGTAAAAGGAATAGTACCCCATCATTGGTATCAGTGAAAGGAATAGTGCTCCATCATTGGTATTAGTGGAAGGAATAGTATCCATCATTGGTATCAGTGGAAGGAATAGTACCCCATCATTGGTATCAGTGGAAGGAATAGTACCCCATCATTGGTATCAGTGGAAGGAATAGTACCCCATCATTGGTATCAGTGGAAGGAATAGTACCCCATCATTGGTATTAGTGGAAGGAATAGTACCCCATCATTGGTATCAGTGGAAGGAATAGTACCCCATCATTGGTATCAGTGGAAGGAATAGTACCCCATCATTGGTATTAGTGGAAGGAATAGTGCCCCATCATTGGTATTAGTGGAAGGAATAGTACTCCATCATTGGTATCAGTGGAAGGAATAGTGCTCCATCATTGGTATTAGTGGAAGGAATAGTGCCCCATCATTGGTATTAGTGGAAGGAATAGTACCCCATCATTGGTATCAGTGGAAGGAATAGTGCCCCATCATTGGTATCAGTGGAAGGAATAGTACTCCATCATTGGTATCAGTGGAAGGAATAGTACCCCATCATTGGTATCAGTGGAAGGAATAGTGCTCCATCATTGGTATTAGTGGAAGGAATAGTACCCCATCATTGGTATCAGTGGAAGGAATAGTGCCCCATCATTGGTATCAGTGGAAGGAATAGTACTCCATCATTGGTATTAGTGGAAGGAATAGTACCCCATCATTGGTATCAGTGAAAGGAATAGTACTCCATCATTGGTATTAGTGGAAGGAATAGTACTCCATCATTGGTATTAGTGGAAGGAATAGTACCCCATCATTGGTATCAGTGGAAGGAATAGTACCCCATCATTGGTATCAGTGGAAGGAATAGTACTCCATCATTGGTATCAGTGGAAGGAATAGTACTCCATCATTGGTATTAGTGGAAGGAATAGTACTCCATCATTGGTATTAGTGGAAGGAATAGTACTCCATCATTGGTATTAGTGGAAGGAATAGTACTCCATCATTGGTATTAGTGGAAGGAATAGTGCTGCATCATTGGTATCAGTGGGACAAATAGTGAGCCATGGTTGGTATCAGTGAGAGGACTAGTGCCCCATTGTCAGTGTCAGTAGCAAGAACTATGTCCCACTGTTGCTGATGGTGGGTGAGTGAATAATGCTCCAAGGGCCGGATAAAAGCAAGCAAAAGGTCGCTTCTGGCCCCCGGGCCACAGTTTGGAGACCACTGCCTTAAAGCAAAGAGCTAGGGATCATAATACCGCTTTTTTGCCTCATTTCAGTTATTAGAATGTTTGCAATGTAATTAATCACACGGGAAAGAAAAGGATGAAAAGACAGCAAAGAACACCACCACCAGGCTATAGACAGCTAGAGACAGTTGCCTAGAGCTCAGAAGATTTGAAGAGGTCAACATTTTGTGAAACAGTTAGTTGATGGGTTTTAGTTCCGCTTTAGGAACGTTAACAATAGCAACCAATCGGGCTTTGGGCAGACTGAATTCAGGTTGGTTGTTTAGCAGCGTAGTAAAGAAAGTCATACGCTTGGGCGGGCATACACATGCATATACAGTAATATATGTGTGTGTGTATATATATCCCCAGAGAGCCCCCCACTTACATCAGGGTCAACAAAGAGCCCCCCCTACATCAGGGTCTCCAGAGAGCCTCCCCCTTACATCAGAGTCTCCAGAGAGCCCCCCCTTACATCAGAGTCTCCAGAGAGCCCCCCCTTACATCAGGGTCCCCAGGGAGCCCCCCTTACATCAGGATTCCCAGAGAGCCTCCCCCTTAAATCGGGGTCCCCAGAGAGCCTCTCCCTTAAGAGAGCCCCCCACTTACATCAAGGTCCCAAGAGAGCCTCCCCTCCCCCTGGGGACCCCTGCAGAGACTCGGGGCTATGGGCCCCAGATTCAGGGCTATAGCCCCAAAAGCCACCCCCTAGCGACGCCACTGGTTGTATATAAAATGCACTTTTTATCTATCAAAAAGTGTTTTCCAGCGCTCAACCTTTCATCTGATTTCTAAATTGCTGCATTTGTAAATTCCAAAAGCCAATATAAAGGAATAGTAGTGGTAAAAAAAACACTTGTGGGTTTAACCAATCTTGTTTTTTGTACAATTCTCCTTTAAGGTGGCGTGACAAGGGGTGTGTCCTATGCCTGCATACTTTTGCTGATAGGTGTCCCTCATTCCCATTTCAAAAAGTTGGGAGGTATGGTGTTACCTTGTTATCTTTAGTAATGACAAAATGTAAAAATTGCTCTGGTCCACAGTGGGTGAACAGATGTGAGATGTGAAGTGGTTAATATTCATTATGGAATTACCGATGTTTTATAACATGGGACTGCAGGTCACATTTAGTATATTGCCATCATGTAATAAAAAAAAAAAAAAAACATGACTTACTCCTCTTGGGCGAGCATGCCTCCAGACAGGAAGCCTCATTTCTGAAATTATTATCGTTTTCATAGCAACCACCATAAATGAACAGCTCACACTTCATCGTCAATAAGTTGTAAGCGTAACGCCTTATATATCCGCGGCACGGCCCTGCCTCCACCTCCATCCTACAAGGCTTGGGGACTTCTGAGGATAAAAAAACAAACAAGAAACCTGTAAAAGCACGCCTCAACCACACATTTTTACTACCCCCCCCCCCCCCCCCCCCGACTGCATGACCAAATGAGGACTTAAAGTGGTGTTCCACCCTAAAAAAAAATGAATGTGCATAAAAAAATAAAAACGAACATTTGGAAATTTTGTTTTTTTTTAACTTACCTCTAAATGCCTGTTGCTAGGGGGTCCCTCTTAGTCTGCCTGTTCCTTAGCCTGGGCTGGTGACATCACTTCTCCCTCGGCACAGGAAGGGCTCAGCTCTGCTCCCTCCCTCCTGTCAATCATCTGGGACCCATTACAGGTCCCAGATGACTGAGCGGCCAATCACGGCGCGCGGCGCCGCTCGCGTATGCGCAGTGGGTGTCCAGCTGTGAAGCCACAGCCCGGCGCCCACAGTTGCAATGCCGGCACCGCCGAACGGAGGGGGAGACGAGCGGGGCTTTCGATCCCCCGCATCGCTGGTCCCAGGGACAGGTAAGTGTCCAATTAAAAGTCAGCAGCTGCAGTATTTGTAGCTGCTGACTTTTATTTTTTTTAAATGGGAACTCCTCTTTAAGTTTTTATAAAGTTGAATGTGTACCGGAGTTCTGGTGTGAACTGGTCCTAATGGACATGTTTAGACACATTTATATCCATTCCGTGTCATGACTTTAAATGCGTATACGTCCATCACGTTAAAATTCGTTTCCACACTTACACATGTTTGCATTCATTTGTACCGTACATACAGTAAAAATGCTAAATCTGTGCTCTATTTTTTTTTTTTTCTTTTATGCTGCTACACTATATTGCCAAAAGTATTGGGACACCTGCCTTTACACGCACATGAACTTTAATGACATCCATGTCTAAGACCCCATACACACTGTTACGCCTCGTACACACGATCGGACTTTCCGACAACAAAACCGCAGAATTTTGTGTGACGGGCGTTGGCTCAAACTTGTCCTGCATACATACGGTTGCACAAATGTTGGCCAACAATTACGAATGTAGTGACGTACTATGTGGTTTTTCACCTCTTTAGCGCCACCCTTTGGGCTCCTTCTGCTAATTTCGTGTTAGTAGAAGTTTGGTGAGTGTTGATTCGCGCTTTTCTTTTTGCGTTTTTCATTGAGCGCTTTTCATTTCGTGCTTTTCAGTTCGTTTCTGAACGGACGTTCGTCAACCAGACATGTTGCGGAATCGGAGGAGATAACTTGTTATTTATTATTGGCCTTGGAGTTATTGCTTTGACATTATTTTTTGGGTTGAATAATAATGATTAGATTTGCTATATTTTCTATATTTTTGGATGCATAAAATGCACTTTTTGGTTAAGTTCTATTGGCAGAGTAGCATGTCTAATTTTATTTGTTTTATATTTTTAATGCACAATAAAAAATATTGTGTAGAACAATACTTGGCTCTGTGTTTTACTTCAAATGACAGTTTGGGAGTCGGCAGTTACATTAAAAAATACAATGTAAAATTGACAAGGGACACCAACATAGTTGTATCTTTGATCTTAAAAACTACGGGATAATGGTGTTGTGGCACAAATAAAATATAAAATGCATAATATTATTATTTATTATTATTATTATTATTATTTATTATAAAAGCCTTTGAAAATTTGTTTGCAATAACTCCATCAGTATCACCAGCAAAGCAGCTTCATTATTATCCCATTAAAGAAGAGAATTGTGCGCTGCATTTGGAGATTTCATAATTTGCCGCGTCACGAATGTTAATTCTCCATTACGAACGCTAGTTTACAAGACCGACCGCTTCTGGCTCGTCCTTGCTTCCGAGCATGCATGTTTGTACTTTGGACTTTTGTCTGACGGACTTGTGTACACACGCTCGGAAAATACGACAACAGACATTTGTTGGTGGAAAATTTGAAGACATGCTAGCCAAAATTTGTTGGTGAAAGTCTGACAACAATTGTCAGATGGAGCGTACACACGGTCGGATTTTCTGCCAACAGCCCGTCATCACACATTTCCTGTCGGAAAATCCGATCGTGTGTACGGGGCTTTAGATTTCCTGCAGATTTTTGTATTCAGATTTACCAAAACCATATAATATGAGGTCAAACCTTAAGATTTTCAATTTGTATGTAATCAGGCAGGCCCTTGCACTACATGGTTTTGGTAAATCTGAAGACAAAGATCTGCAGAAAATCTAATAGTGTGTATGGGGTATTAGTCAATAAGGTTCAATATTGAGTTGGCCCACGTCAGTTCTTCTGGGAAGACACTCCTGTTTAGGAGTGTGTCTATGGGAATGTTTGACCATTCTTCCAGAAGTGCATTTGTGAGGTCAGGCAATGATGTTGGACGAGAAGGCCTGGCTTGCAGTCTGTGCTCTAATTTATCTCAAAGGTGTTCTATTTGGTTGAGATCAGGACTCTGTGCAGGCCAGTCAAGTTCCTCCACCCAAAACTCACTCATGCAGGTCTTTATGGATCTTGCTTTGTGCACTGGCGCACAGTCATGTTGGAAAAGGAAGGGGCCATCCCCAAACTGTTCCCACAAAGTTGGGAGCATGAAATTGAACAAAATGTCTTGTTATGCTGACCCTTAAGAGTTCCCTTCATGGGAACTAAGGGGCCAGGCCCAGCCCCTGAAGAACCACCCCACACCATAATCCCCCCTCCACCAAATGATTTGGACCAGTGCACAAAGCAAGGTCCATAAAGACGTGGATGAGCAAGTTTAGAGTGGAGGAACTTGACTGGCCTGCACAGAGTCCTGACCTCAACCTGATAGGAAACCTTTAGGATGAATTTAGAGTGGAGAGTGTGAGCCAGGCCTTCTCGTCCAACATCAGTGTCTGACCTCACAAATGCCCTTCTGGAAGAATGGTCAAACATTCCCATAGACACACTCCTAAACCTTGTGGACAGCCTTCGCAGAAGAGTTGAAGCTGTTATAGCTGCAAAGGGCGGGCCAGCTCAATATTGAACCCCACGGACTAAGACTGGGATGCCATTAAAGTTCATGTGCGTGTAAAGGCAGGCGTCCCAATACTTTTGGCAATATAGTGTATATAACAGCCGCAATGCACCCGTCTGAATGGTCCAATTCACTTGAACTGTGCTGGATACAGATGCATGCAGATTTAGACCCGACACACATCCGTACACGCTATATTTTTTGTCCTATGTGAACGAGGCCTTTTTTGGAGATGTGATTTAATAATGCAAGCAAAACAAATAGAATCAAATAATTCTATAATGATATTGCTGAGCAACACACAAGCAAGACAGAAGAAATAACGCGCCGAGTTACTGCTGGATGGGCGATGAATATAAATCTGCAGAATTGATGGGAAGCTTGACCTTGTCGGTAAGCTGTCATGTACTGGTGTAAAGTCTCATTAGACAGCCATTGTCCATCAATGCCTGAGGGTTTCTGCTGGTACTTAGTGAGCCCAGATGTGACATAAGGTTTTCATCTGCACGCTCCCTGCTGGAATTCACGTGAGAGATCACATCCTGTCTGTTTGCAATGGTAGACTTCAATTAGAATGAAAAAAATTATTTTATCTGGCCATACACTGAGTGGACTTTGCTATGTAGGTGGCCCTGTCATCACCCTCCCACCCAATGTTCTTGAAAAATGAGCCAGGTGGAAAATTGTCAGTTGAAAATTGCCATAGATGGACTGTTTTTTTTTTTTTTTGATCAGCCTGCAGACTGAAAAAAAACTGGATTCCCCCATCCACACAGTCAAGGCTGATAGAGAAATCGCCCCCCGCTGTGCTATTATATTCTGATGCAGCGTGTTCGCGATCGGATTTTCCGACAACAAATGTTGGATGTGAGCCTGTTGGCGGAAAGTCCGACCGTGTGTACGCTCCATCGGACATTTGTTGGCGGACTTTCCGCCAACAAATGTTGGCTAGCAGGTTCTCAAATTTTCCACCAACAAACTTGTGTAGTCGGACTTTCCGATCGTGTGTACACAAGTCCGCCGCACGAGGAAGGTCTTGCTCTAACCTCTGGAGGAACCCTGGTTGGGAAAACCCTGCTTTAAGGGAATGTGGTGGACAGTTTAGTAGAGGGTTCTTATTTGTCTTTACGTCTTCTTTAATGCAACGCAACCCTTATTACACTTAATATATATATATATATACATTTTGAATGCACGCAATAAGAACTTACTTTTGATTTTCCAACATGTTTTCTCACAGTCCTCCACTGTCTCAAAATTGTTGGCATTTCCATCACAGCCTCCATAGAGGAACTCCTCACATGTTTGGGTGTACCGGTTATAATAATACTGGGGTATGAGACCCCGACAGTTCCCTTCATCTTGTGGTAGGAGACATGCGGTTATGTTACCTGCAATATAATCACAGCTTGTTAGGGGTCAAAGTACACAGACGGAACAAGCTCAAAAATCAAAAACGTTCTCAATTATATAAAGATACTAATAAATCCGACCCTATGCAAATATATATACATAAATAATATACCAGCTTTTCTCAAATGTTTTAATATTGAGGAACCTTTGAAATAACAGTCACAGGGAACCTCTGCTGAATATTACTGCATCTACAGCTCACAGTACGTTAGTGTGATGGTCATGGAGAAGAATGGTCCTTTCATTTATGGTCCATTGTTGGAATAATCTCCCTCTTACAGATAGCTAAAAATATCAGTGGTTTCAGTGGCAACTTATTGGAGAGGCAGAAAGTGCTTATTGCTCAAGCAACCCCTGGCCCCCTCTGGAGGAACCCTAGGGTTCCATGGAATCCATGAAACCCTTATTTAGGAAGCCTGTACTATACATACATGCAGATTTTTATTTCCATGAATGGTAAGCTGTGGGTGTACCAGTCTGCCTCTAAAGCTGGCGATAGATGGATCGAAATTCAGCCGGTTCAGCAGGAACCAGACAAATTTTGATCCCTCTATGGACAGGCTGCCTGTACTGAAGTCGATCCATGGACTACTCATCTGTTTTTTTGTTTTTTTTTTGCCTGATCACTGCCAGCGACTATAACAGGGCAGGAATGATCTTTGTATTCCGCTGGTGAGAAGGCTCCATGCACTCCCTGCCGGCAGAACACAATAGCAATGCGGGAGGGCTTCCTCCATCAACACTGAATGTGTTGATGGGGAACTGAACTATTTTCTTTCCTTCAACCCATGGTTGAAGGAAATAAAATTGCATTATATATGGCCAGGGCTTTTTTTTTCAAACAATAGGTGCTGGAACTTAACCACGACCCCCCAAAACCACACCACCCACACACACCCTCCAAACCACATTAAATAGTGGGTGTGGTCAGTCAAATTTCACAAATGGGGAGTCCATCTCTCCATCCCTGAGGAGCCTACATTGGCTAACGATAAAGAATCGGATCACATTCAAGACCCTCTGCCTCACCCACAAATGCATAAAAGGAAACGCCCCTCAATACCTCCGAGAGAAAATAAAACACTACACACCCAATCGCAATCTGCAATCATCCAGCCAAAACCTAATCCTCGTTCCCAAATACCGCTACAAAGCAAGGGGAGAACGCAGATTCGCAGTCCAGGGACCTCGGCTATGGAATACTCTTCCGACTCACATCCGCATGGAAGAAAACCATCTGGCCTTTAGGAAAAAACTAAAAACCTTCCTCTTCTAAGAAGCTGCTCAGACACAAAACTTATTAGCGCCTTGAGGCGATTCAGTTCGCATTTGCAGCGCTTTACAAAAAAACATTCATTCATTCATTCACAAACAGTAGAAGGGTCTTAAAGGGGCAGTAAATACCAGGATTGCATTACATACAGAGTGCAGAGTGGTGAGCAGACCCCCCCTTAAGAGTCTGAGCCAGAGGTGGTGGAACTGAGTTCCACCAAGTTCCCCCTGAAAAAAACCCTGTATATGGCCAGCCCCTGGGCTAAAGTCCCTACCAATTAGTTGTTTGAATAGATCTGGGAAGCAGCTCCTAATTACTGTGATTTGGAGCTACTATCCTCTCCCAAGCTGGCCGTACACCAGTAGACTATCATTTAACCCCTTTGTACTGGTGCCTCCCAGCCATTTAAGAGGTCTCAGATTCCGGGAGGTGGGGCGGCTTTTATGATCATGTGACCACTATGATTGGCTGTCAAAGCAATCACATGTTCGGAAAGCTCACGATCTCCAAGAAGCAATCAGAAGCTTTCTGTTAGCCGCCGGTAACTGTGCCAGCAGCACGCTATCGGCAACAGCTATGTCAGATAATTGGTACGCAAATATGCGGCCACTCAGCAGCAAGGACCACCCACCGAGAAGGCACGTATTTGCGTACTTTTGACACCTAGTGGTTAAATGACTGTATAGAAATTCCGAAAAATCCTTCCTCCAAGCATTCCAATTGGTCGTCATTGAGTCAACTAATTTCATTCAAAAGCCCTTAAAATGTCATCTAGACCCACTATTTGAACGGAATACCAAACATATTGCACAGGATTCTTCTTAGGCCTGGTTTACTCTGGTGCGACACGACAATCATCCTACTTTGGATCTGACTTTGCCCTGCGACTTGAAGCCGACATACGTCCGACTTTCAATGAACAGGGATCCGACTTGGATCCCCGCCAATAAAAAGCACTGTGTTTGGTATGAATCTTGAGGGGGAAACTCCACACCAAATTTTAAATAAAAACCGGCATGGGTTCCCCCTCCAAGAGCATACCAGGCCCTTCAGTCTGATATGGATTTTAAGGGGAACCCCCTATACCGAAAAAACGGCATGGGGGTCCCCCCAAAACGCATACCAGACCAAAGGGCCTGGAATGCTCTTGGAGGGGGAACCCATGCCGTTTTTTTATTTAAAATTTGGCGTGGAGTTCCCCCTCAAGATCATTAGAGCACAAGTCGCATGCCAAAGTCGGATCATGCAAGACGGCGATCCGACTTTGACCCGACTTCAATCATAGTCAGTGGGCTGAAGTAGGATCATAGTCGGACCAAAGTAGTACAGGGAGCATTTTCAAAGTCGGACCAACACGTGTCAGACCACTTAAGACGGCTCCCATAGGGAAACATTGATTTTCACATGTCATGCGACATGAGCTCCCAATGTCGGAGCGTTTGTCGCACTAGTGTGAACCCGGCCTTACATTGGGGTTGATTTACTAAAACTGGAGAGAGCTAAATCTGGTGCAGCTGTGCATGGTAGCCAATCAACTTCTAAGTTCAGCTTGTTCAATTAAGCTTTGCCAAAAAACCCGGAAGCTCGCCAGATTTTGAATTCTCCAGTTTTAATATATTAACCCCAAAATGACAATTTTTCACGCAAAAAAAAAAACCAAAAACACATTCACAGTTAGAATTTTGTTGACTTGAAAATAATTTCCATCCTACTCCTAATTTTCTTATCGCTACTGTTGAAACTGATCGTTAATTTGATCCAATAGCCAAAAAATGTAATTAAAAATGTAAAAACTAGAATGTTTAGACAAAAATTGTAGTGTATGGCCAGCTTAAGAAACCCAAGCAGCTCCAAGCAATGGTAGGCTGGAAGCAGCTTTATGCTACCTAAACTAAACTCCTGACCGGCCGGGTACTGAGCAGGGAAACCCCGACTGATTATCCAATGGCAGATCCACTACCAATTCCCACTACTTCAAATTAGAAAATGTCTTTTAAGGGAAACCTGTGCTGACAGAGATTTGGAGCTCTTTCTGCTCTCTGAAACTGCTCATTGCCTGTCCATCATGTTGATCCTCTGACTTTAGTACTTTATGATTGTTTGACCCAGAATAAATGTGCATCTTAGGAAACAGAAGCCTTGATCTTGCTTGTTTAACCTCCCTGGCGGTATGATTATGTCAGATTGTTGATGCTCAAAGCGGTGCATAGCAATTTGGCATTTTATATTGTAGGCCTGTAATTCTTAGGAATAATTCACTTAAATATGTCCAAACAAGAGTCTAGTAGACATCCCGGGAATGATAAAGTTTAAAACACAAAATCATAAATTATAATATAATAAATAATTATAAATATAACAAATAATAATATAATAATAATAAAAATGATTCAATAATGTAATCAAATCAAAAACACTGAAATTTGCTCAGTTGCAGAATTGTCGCTTTCGTTACTTTCAGTGTTTGATGACGAATTTCCCCACAAATCACTATCGCTCAATTCTGCGAGTGATTCTAATTTATTATCGCTGTTATATAGCTGGTCTGAAACCACTTTTGACGTAAAGGGACACTTTTTGGTTGCTATGGACAATCTCCAGTTTCCAGGCAGAAAGAACAGTATATATAATATAAAACTGCATGCAGAGCATAGGACAAAGCACTGGGGACAAAAGGGATGTGATGAAATAATGTGATACAGTAATGTGATCTGTAAGAATACAGTGTACTGTATGTATTGTGTGTTTTTCACTTTTTGAATTTGGCGCCGTGCTCCGTCCCTGTGCATCGCAACACTCGCAGGGAATGGAGCCCGGCACTGTGATGAATCGAGCGGAGACACAGCCGCCCCATACAGCGGGGAGACATCGCAGGATCGAGGGGACAAGGTAAGTAACTTTGCCTGGATCCTGCGATGCGATCCCGAGTCTGGCTCAGGGGTTACCACTTTTGGTACTGAAAATCCACCCCGAGCCAGACTTGGGAATACCGCCAGGGAGGTTAAAGCGGAGTTCCACCCAAACGTTCCTCGTTCATCGGATTCCTCCCCCCCTCCGATGTCACAGTTGGCACCTTTCAGGGGAGAGGGGGGTGCAGATACCTGTCTAAGACAGGTATTTGCACCCACTTCCGGGAATAGATTCCCATGGGAGTCACGCCCCCTCCCGCACTCCCCCGCTGTCTCCTGGGAAAGACACAGGTCCCAGGAGACAGCGGGGACCATTGAGAAAGCGCAGCACGACTCGCGCATGCACAGTAGGGAATCGGGAAGTGAAGCCGCAACGCTTCACTTCCTGATTCCCTCACTGAGAATGGCGGCGGCAGCACCCGAGGATCGAGGGACGGTTCGGTCTCCGGTGCCGACATCGCTGGACCCCGGGACAGGTGAGTGACCTTATTTTAAAAGTCAGCAGCTGCAAATACTACAAATACTAATACATCTAAAAAAAAAAATTTCGCGGGACTCCCGCTTTAAGGTTCGTGACTCCCAAAGTATCAAAGCCATTGGATCAGTATGATAGCCAGGGGACTAGTATTTTCAGAAAGCTTCATAGTGCTACTTCTCTCAGCACAAGTTTCTAATAAAAATGATCTGGTATAGTACACAGGAGTCTATGAGAAGATGATCCATAATGTGCTGTACAATGCATGTGCACAGTGGGGTTGATTTACTAAAGGATAATAGACTGTGCACTCTGCAAGTGCAGTTGTTTCAGAGCTTAGTAAATGAGCAGAGGCTCTGCTGACCTCCATCATCCAATCATGTACAAGCAAAAATGCCTTTTTTTCAATTTTCCTTGCATGTGATTGGATATTCTTTGTAAAGTGAAGCTTTACCTCATTTACTAAGCTCTGTAGCAACTGTACTTGCAGAATGCAACTGTACTTTGCAAAGTGCACAGTCTATTTACCTTTAGTAAATCCACACCTCCCAATTTTTTGAGATGGGAACGAGGGACACCTATTAGCAAACGTATGTAGTCATAAGACACACACCCTGCCACGCCCCCTTAAAGGAGAATTGTACAAAAAAAAAGATTTTTTTAAACCCGTAAGTGCTTCTTTTACCAGTACTATTCCTTTATATTGGCTTTTGGAATTTACAAATGCAGCAATTTAGAAATTGGATGAAAGGTTTAGCGCTTTAAACACTTCCTGATAGATAAAAAGTGCATTTTATTTACAACTATATAGATCAGACCAAAATGAGGGACAAATGAGGAGGAATGAGGGGCAGAGGGGTTGATTTACTGAAGGCAAATCCACTTTGCACTACAAGTGCACTTGGAAGTGCAGTTGCTTTAGATTTGAGGGGAAGAGCTGAAATGAGGGGAAGCTCTGCTGATTTTATCATCCAATCATGTACAAGCAAACATTTTGTTTTTTATTTTCCTTGCATGTCCCCCTCAGATCTACTACAACTGCATTTCCAAGTGCACTTGCAGTGCAAAGTGGATTTGCCTGTAGTAAATCAACCCCAGAGGGACATTGCTCCAAATCAGGGACAGTCCCTCCAAATAAGGGACAGTTGGAAGCTATGAGTAAATCAACCCCTATGAGAAGATGGGGGGGGGGGGTTATTTACGAAAGGCAAATCCACTTTGCACTACAAGTGCAAACTACAAGTGCAAAGTGCACTTGAAATTGCACTGAAAGCACACTTGGAAGTGCAGTCACTGTAGATCTTAGGGGGACATGCAAGGAAAATAAAAAACAGCATTTTAGCTTGCACATGATTGGACGATAAAATCAGCAGAGCTTCCCCTCATTTCAGATCTTCCCCTCCGATTTTCAGTGACTGCACTTCCAAGTGCACTTTCAGTGCAATTTCAAGTGCACTTTGCACTTGTAGTTTGCACTTGTAGTGCAAAGTGGATTTGCCTTTCGTAAATAACCCCCCATTTTCTATATTGTGCTATACAATGCATGTGCACAGTGAGGTTAATTTACCAAAGGCAAGAGTATACTGTGCACCCTGCAAGTGCAGTTGCTCCAGAGCTTAGTAAGTGAGGTAAAGCTACACTTTACGAAGAATACCCAATCACATGCAAGGAAAGAAGAAAAACACCATTTTCGCTTGCACAAGATTGCATGCTGGAAGTCATCAGAACTTTTCCTCATTTAGGCCCCTTTCACACTGGGGCGGTTTGCAGGCGTTATTGCGCTAAAAATAGCGCCCGCAAACCGCCCCTAAACAGCCTCCGCTGTTTGTTCAGTGTGAAAGCCCGAGGGCTTTCACACTGAAGCGGTGCGCTGGCAGGAGAAGAAAAAATCTCCTGCAAGCCGCATCTTTGGAGCGGTGAAGGAGCGGTGTATTCACCGCTCCTAAACCGCTCCTGCCCATTGAAATCAATGGGACAGTGCGGCTATACCGCGGTAATACCGCGGCTATAGCCGCGCTATACGAGGGGTTTTAACCCTTTTTCGGCCGCCAGCGGGGGGTTAAAACCGCACCGCTAGCGGCCGAATACCGCTAAAAATAGCGCTGTTTTACCGCCGACGCCCCCTACCGCCCCAGTGTGAAAGGGGCCTTACTAAGCTCTGGAGCAATTAAACTTTGCAAAGTGCAAAGGGGGAGATTTACCAAAACTGTTGATTGCAAAACCTGGTGCAGCTCAGCCTAGCAACAAATCAGCTTCCAGGTTTTAGGCTCGGTTCACACTGGGGCGACTTGGGATCCGACTTGTCGCCCCTGAAAGTCCTGGAGGCGACTTGAAGTCGCGTTGTAATTTGCTAAAGTCGCGCTGAAGTCGCGTTGAAGTCGCCGTGCAAAGTCGCGTTGAAGTCGTGTTGCCCCTGTGTGAATCGAGCCTTATTGTCAAAGCTTAATTGAACAAGCTGAAGTTAGAAGCTGATTGGCTACCATGCACAGCTGCGCCGGATTCTGAGCGCTCACAGTTTTAGTAAATCGTGGTTACAGTCTATTTGCTTTTAGCAAGTCAACTCCAATCGAGTTAAATTATGGTTGAGAGCTTTATCCATGGTCACAAAGATCCGTCCGGCTCTTCAAAGATAAATCTTTCCACATAACATCTGAATATCCTAAGTACATGCCAAAATGAATTCCCTGCTCTAACTACCAGATGTCAACAAATATAATGTTTTCCATTAAAAGTCTTAATGTAATCCAACTGAAAAAAAAAAAAATATGCATGCAAAAACACCTAAAAAGTTCTGTAAGTTTGTTAATTTTTTTTGTCTTGAATCAATTATCCCACCCTTCCCCCCCTTAGCACACAGCATTCCGAGATAGGAATGTGTGGCCAAACATATTATATTTACTTGACTCCCATCTGCACAGCAAGGAAGACGAGTTACAATATGCTTTGTGTTATGGGAAAAAAAAAATACCCGCAACTTGCAGAAACTTGTCCAAAAACCTTGCAGATCACGAACAAACCTTCAGTAAAAATGCACTCCGATCTACGTATCAATTAGCCTGCCAGAAACTGGCCAAATTTCGATCCGTCTGTGAGCAGGCTGGTTGTACTGAAGTTGATCTATCTATTGATATCAGTACAACCAGCCCGTTTTTTTTTTTTTTTGCCTGATCTCTGCCACCAGCTATAGCCGGGCATCAGTGATCATTGTATTCTGCTGGTAGGGAAGGTTGCCCATACTCCCCGCTGGCAGAACACAATAGAACTGTGGGGGGGATTCAATAAATTGTCTTTCCTTCTTCCTGAGGTTGAAGGACAGAAAACTGCAGAGTATATATGGCTTGCCCAAGTGTTAGGGGGTTCCCCCTGGGCATAAGTCCCCACCAGTTCTGTAAATTCTGAAAAAAAAATCCTTCCTCCGAGCATTCCGATTTTCCATCATTGGGGTTAATTTACTAAAAGGCAAATAGACGAGGGGTGGACTGACCATTGAGCCACTCGGGCACTGCCCGAGAGCCCTGGGCCACTAGGGGGCCCCATCAGGGTTGCCAGCCTCAGTAAAACCAGGGACAGTATGTATAAATCTGTGTTTTTTTACATCTGTCTGTGTATACTGTGTGTACATGTATGTGTATACTGTGTGATTGTATACTGTGTGTGTGTATACTGTGTGGCCCCATAATCTCTGATTGCCTGGGGCCCCATAATCTGCGATTGCCCGGGGGCCACATGAGTTATCAGTCCGCCCCTGAAATAGACTATGGGGTTGATTTACTAAAGCTGGAGAGTTGCAAATCTAATGCTGCGGGAGGGATTCCTCCATCATCTCTAAATCGTCTATGAACAGGCTGATTATACTGAAGTCGATCCATGGATCAGGTTTTTGTCGCCCAATCAGTGCCAGTGGCGGCAGCCGGGCAGCAGCGATCATTGTATTCTGCCGGTGGGGAAGGCACCCCTACTCTCTCCACCGGCGGAACACAATAGTGCTGCGGGAGGGATCAATCCATCAATCAATACTAACTGTGTTGATGGGGGAATTGAGCAATTTTCTTTCCTTCTTCTTTTCTCATTACTCATAGTTAAAGTGATTGTAAGGGTTCGTTTTTTGGTTTTTTTTTAAATAACAAACACATCATACTTACCTCCACTGTGCAGCTCATTTTGCACAGAGTGGCCCCCAACCTGGTCTTCTGGGGTCGGCCGGCGGCTCTCACGGCTCCTCCCCACATCAGATAACCCCCTAGGAGAAGCGCTCTCCCGAGGGGGGTTACCTTGCGGGCACGCTCCCGAGTCCAGCTTTTGCGTCCATAGACATGAATGCCAGACACGGCCCCGCCCCCCCATCGCCCGCATCATTGGATTTGATTGACAGCAGCGGGAGCCAATGGCTGCGCTGCTATCAATCTATCCAATCAAGAGCTGAGACAACGGGCAGAGAGGGAGAGCGCGTCTCGGCCGAGTGAATTCCAGGGCTCAGGTAAGTAAAACAGAGGGGGGGCTGGGGGGCCGGTCACTACCAGAAGTTTTTTCACCTTAATGCATAGGATGTATTAAGGCGAAAAAACACGAGGGTTTACAGTCCCTTTAAAGTACAAGATGTTTTACAACCTCTCCTAAACGATTTTGACAGATAGTAACCAACGTTTAAAAACGTCCGTTTTGCCGCATTTACATGCCGTGTGTAGAAACTTTTTTTTTTCTCCTAATAGTCAAAAATAAAAAATGCCTGTAAACGAAACGCTGCTAAAACGTGAGTTACCTCGTTTACAAGCTGTTACAGGCGTTTGGCGTTTCAAATGTCTCAGAACATCCGTCCTGAACGCATTTTTTTGCTTTTCAAAAAATGCTTCTAAATTCAACTGCCTAGAAAGGACTGTAAACGTCCCCTGTGTACATGTACTGATAAGATAACAGAGGAGAGTTCAGGGGCAGCTGAAGAAAAACACCCAACTGCTCCTAAACGTCCGTCTACCAGCAGCAGTGTACATGAAGCCTTAGGGCTCTTTCACACGGAGGATCCGTATGTCCGTTTTTCATCCTTCCTTTTTCGGATGAAAAACAGACATACATGTATCCCTATGGAGTGTCGGATGTCAGCGGTGACATGTCCGCTGACATCCGACCCGCTCCGATCCGAAAAGTGTAACGGAGGAAAACCCTACTTTTCCATCCGTTTTCAGATCGGGTGACGATGGACATTCTACGGTCCGTCATCATCCGATCCCCCATAGGGGAGAGCGGTGCTCTGACAGGTCCGTCGCTGCACAGTGTGCAGCGACGGACCTGTCATCTTCCTGCTCAGCGGGGATCAGCGGAGCGATCCCTGCTGAGCAAGCGGGTGTTCACGGGGCGGATCCGCCCCGTGTGATCCGCCCCGTGTAAAAGAGCCCTTACTGTACTGTCTGCCCTCATGATGTAAAGCACTGCGCAAAATGTTGGCTCTATATAAATCATGTATAATAATAAGAATAATAAAAATCATCCAATCATGTACAAGCAAAAATGCTTTTTTTTTTTTTTTTTTTTTTTTTTTTTTTCTCCTTGCACCTGATCAGGTATTATTTGTAAATTGAAGCTTTGGGCTCCATGCACACACTGGATGTTAAAATAATGATATAAAAACGGCAGTAGCTTTGCAGTGAGTCTTTCAACGTTTTTTAACGTCTTTGTAATAGCGTTTATTAACGTTTTTCCACATCAGCGTTTTTTAGCACTCTTTTTTTTCAATAGATCAAAAACGTTGGTGAGACACGTTTTTGAGCGTTTATCTGCGTTTATCAGCGTTTGGCATTTTTTGTGGTCAGAAAAACGACTCCTGAACGCGATTTTATGGCGTTCAGAAAACAGCCTATAAACTCCACTGCTGATAAACCTTCCAAAAACGTCCATCATGTGTGCACGGACACATAGGATAACATAGAGGGGAGTTTGTGGGCTGTTAAAAAAAAAAAAACGCCCAAACTCCCAAAAACGTCCGTTTATGAGCTTCAGTGTGCATGGAGCCTTACCTCATTTACTAAGCTCTGGAGCAGCTGCGCGGTCTATTTTCTTTTAGTAAATCAACCCCATCGAGTCAATGAATTTCGTTCAAAAGCCCTTAAAATACCCTCCAGACCCGCTACTTGAATGGAATCCCAGACACATTGCACAGGATTCTTTTGTGCCTAGAGCATTACAAAATGTACGATTTTTCTACAAAAAAAAACACATCTGCGTGCCAATTTCGCTCGTCATTATTTGCGATCGTAGAGTCCCAGCAAGTCAAAAAGAAAGCAAAAGCAGCTTTGGATCTTTCTTCCCGATGCTCTAAGAAACTTTGCTCCGAAAGTTACTATCACCCTCTTTTGTTTCATGAACGCACGCAGACGTCCCATTTTGTCCCCCCCCCACTTACTTCGAGGTGCAGCTTGCGCCGAAGACGTCACGACTTGTCCCAAGAAGCAGACAGGAACCAGAAGATGGACAAGAATGGAAAGCATTGCTGGGATGGGAGAGGAAGGCTGGACTCTGGAGTTTAGCACAGCAATGGTTGCTCAAGGCGGAGTTGGAGCTTGAAGTGAATTGTGAACTTCCAGCCAAGTTTTTATAGAGCGAGGGGGATGCCCTAAGCTGTGTGCAGGCAGGGTCCCCCCTCTACACAGGGGAGGGGTCTATATGAGTCACTTGGAGCCCTCTGACAGTCAATATCCACTCTCACACATCAACCTTCTTCTCCATTCTTATTATGCATGAGCACGTCATCCATCCAGGGAGGAGAGTTTTGTAACAACAGTTATATTTAGTCCTAGGAGCTCCGTATACTGGGTGGTGTCACCAACCGCCCGGAAAGGCAGAAATTAGGTTAAACTTTTTTTTTTTGTTGGTGCCCACTGGGGACAATGCACCGGAGAACGATCGTTACAACTTATCTCTGTCATCATGGGGAAAATGACTTTGCAGGTTGACGTGACTTGGTCAGAAAGAGGAAGTTTTTTTAAGTAGAGAAAGTTATGAAAGTAAAAGTGTCAGTATGTGCAATTATGCTGGGCATAGCCAGTTACTCATTGTGACTTCCATGGAATCTTGTTGTGCAAGGACAGCCAGAGGTCAGGTTGTAAAAAAGGGGTCAGTGATTCATTTACATCCTTATAGCGCTAATAAATCTCAAATCCCAAAATATAATATATTGCAGCTTACCAAGTCTTAGATGTTTTCATAGGTGTGTGCAGCCTATTGTATTAGGGTGTGCACTCCATATATATATATATATATTATTATTATTATTATTATACAGGATTTATATAGCGCCGACAGTTTACGCAGCGCTTTACAACATTAGGGCAGACAGTACAAGTACAATACAATTCAGTACAGGAGGAATCAGAGAGCCCTGCTCGTTATATATATATATATTTATTATTATTATTATTTTTATTATTCACGATTTATAAAGCGCCAACAGTTTTACGCAGCGATTTACAATGTATATGGGGGACAACACAATTACAGTACAGTTCAATACAAAAGGGACAGGAGGGCCCGGCTCGTAGAGCTTACATTGTAAAGGGAGGGGGTGGTGGTACAAAAGGTAATAGCTGCGGGGAATGATTTGTTGGGGGTGGCTCGGGGACAGTTGTTAGGTGGGTGTGGGATAGGCTTCCTTGAATAAATGAGTTTTCAGGGATCTCCTAAAGGTAGACAGGGTAGGGGCTGATCGGACATACTGGGGCAGGGAGTTCCAGAGGATGGGAGAGGCTCTGGAGAAGTCCTGAAGGCGAGCATGGGAGGAGGTAACAAGGGAGCTAGAGAGCAGGAGGTCCTGGGAGGAGCGGAGGGGACGATTTGGGCGATATCTGCAGATGAGGTTGGTGATGTAGATGGGGGCGATGTTGTGAATGGCCTTGTAGGTTATGGTTAGCATTTTGAATTTTATGTGGTGGGGTAGGGGAAGCCAGTGAAGGGATTGGCAGTCATGGATTGGTTAGTGAGGTGTATTAGTCTAGCAGCAGAATTCATAATAGACTGAAGGGGGGATAGCCTGCTTAAGGGTAACCATATATATATGGTTCTGGCCAGCTCAGTGAAAGGCCTGGATTCTTTCCTAAATGTACATATATAACTGGATACTGACATTTATAGGTAAAGTTGATCCAGGGAATATCTGATTGCCTCTCTGGGATCAGGAAGGAATTTTTTCCCCTGCTGTAGCAAATTGGATCCTGCTTTTCTGGGGGGGGGGGGGGGGGGGGGGGTCTGCCTTCCTCTGGATCAACTGTGGGTATAGGATTGGGTATATGGGATTGTATGATATTTTTTATTGTATTTATTTATTTATTTATTTATGGTTGAACTAGATGGACTTTTTTCAACCTGGCTAACTGTGTAATTATATATATATATATATATATATATATATATATATATATATATATATATATAGCAGTAGGGCGGGGGACGGTGTCAGTAGTGCAGAGATTAGTGTTAGTAGTTTATTTTTATTATTACTTTTTACAATTATTGTTTTTTTAATTGTTACAATATTTCTTTACAATAATGTATTATTATTATTATTATTATTATTATTTTTTACAATTTTTTGGGAGCCCCATTGGGGGGCTTTGATAAAATATCAGTGATCCAAACAGACCCCTGATGTCTCACTTCTGGGGCAGAGAAAGGGACCGAGGACAGAGATTTCCCCAGTCCCTTTCTCTGCAGTCAAGCAGCAGGGGAAATCTGCACAGCACAGGGTGATTAGGTGCGCCCAGGCACATCTGGCACACCCTGTGCACACGCCTATGGATGTGATGGCTGCTTTAGTTTTCTTTTTTCCCCCCTCTATTTTCACCTGGTAATCTGGTCAGTAATATGCCTCCTGTATTAGTGAGACACCACTCTGGATGAAGGAGCACAGGAGGCAGAGCAGACAGCAGAATTGTCAGTTTGGAGGGAGGGGAGTGTTAAATGTATTAGCAGATTTAAATACGCAAACTGAAGCCAATCTCCAGCTTGCACTTTATAATTAGTTACAGCAAACTGTTTTTTTTTTCCTTCTAGGATAAAGGTTGTACATAAATAAATAAATGTTCATCATTTTAATCACCCCTGCCAATGTTAAATGGTTTGTCTCATCCATGTAAACTGATACATTCTGCTGGAGAGCTTGTGCTTTTGAAAAACAGCAGACTTGCTGGCTGGTTCACCAGATGAAAATAGAAGAAAGAAAGCCTAAAAAAAATGGAAATGAATGCAGCCATCGCATCTAAGAATTGGTAAGCTGCAATATAATAAATGTTTGCTTTAAAGCAGTATAAAAGTGGTTCTAAAGGCAGAAGCTTTTTTAT
The DNA here is from genome assembly GCA_037952835.1 of Lithobates septentrionalis. Classification (NCBI taxonomy): domain Eukaryota; kingdom Metazoa; phylum Chordata; class Amphibia; order Anura; family Ranidae; genus Lithobates; species Lithobates septentrionalis. Next base: position 1,473,599 of record JBBDGP010000832.1, read on the forward strand.
CCTAATGCATTCTATGCATTAAGATATAGAAATCTTCAGTGTGCAGCAGCCCCCCTAATACTAACCTGACCCCCTCTCTATCCAGTGATGTTGCCCGAGTGCCTCAGCCACCTGGGACTCTCTCTCCTGATTGGCTGAGACACAGCGCCATTGGCTCCCGCTGCTGTCAACCAGAGATTTCACACAAACGAAGCAAAAGAGAGAAAAAAGGATACTTTTGCATACAATACATGGTATAGCAGGCATATATCAATAATATGACATGTTTGGGTAGCAAACACTTTAAATGTATTAGCAGATTTAGATACACTAACAAATGGAAGCCAATTCCCAGCTCACACTTTATAATCAGTTACAGCAAACAGTATTTTTCCTTCTATGATTTTTTTACATAAATAAATAAATGTTGATCATTTTAACCACCCCTGCCAGTGTTAACTGGTTTGTCTCATCCATGTAAACGGACACATTCTGCTGGAAAGCTTGTGCTTTTGAAAACCAACAGAGTTTCTGGCTGGTTCACCAGGTGAAAATAGAAGAAAAAAAGCCCAAAAAAAAGAAAGAAAACGAATGCAATATAATAAATGTTTGCTTTTGGGGTTAATACTACTTTAAAGCGGTATTAAACCCTAAAGCAATTGTTTATTATATTACCAATTACCAATTTCTTAGATGTGACGGCTGCATTTGTTTTCTTTTTTAGGGCTTTCTGTCTTCTATTTTCAACTGGTGATCTATCCTGTAAGTCTGTTGTGTTTCAACAGAACAAGCTGCCCTGCATATGTAGAAGTTAGAGGATTGAGACCAGTGGTGGCCCATCCATATGGGGTGCAGAGGCGCCGCCCCCCTAATCCATGCACCCGGCCCCTAAACTACATGCGGGACGCAGGACGCATGGATTCCAATGGGTTTTTTTTTTTTTTTTTCGAAGCATGTGATTACAGCTGGAGCCTCCCAGCCAATCAGGAAGCGGGTCCTGAGACCTATTTTCCTAATAACTGTTTTGATCTGCAACCATCAGCTGCTGGGTCACATGATTAGCTCTCCATCTTTCCATGAAGGTATGACCACTAGTTGTATGCACACGAGTATGTTTCTCATCTTATTATCTTTATTTTCTTTATGTTTTTTTTATATATCTCTGTTGGGTTTTCTTGCTCTATTTTTTTGGCTGTTATCCCTTGTGTCTGGGAAACTTAGGCTGCTAGTGTTCCTCTTCTTCCTCGTGATTCCATCTTGCTCCACCTCCACTCTTGATGATTTCCGGCATCACCAATCAATTGCATTTTGTAAATCTTTTCAGCTATGTAAGTTTATATCTGTTTTAGCATATGCAGGTTTTTTTTCTGCATATGTTTATATTTAGTATTTATGTAACTGTGTGTTTACAGAGAATCCTCCATTGTGCTATCCGAGGACTAGCCCTGAAGAAGACCACACTGGTCGAAACGCGTCTGAATCACTCAGACCCTTCGACTTGGTCCAGGGCAGTTACACGACTTCCCGCACTCCACGGCATCGCAACCCAGGGATACGGCCCTGCCCCTCACTTCAGGGGTAAGCGTGTGTCTGGTGGGTGGACAGACGAGCGATGGGGGGGGCTTTTGGTGGGGGGGACAGAAGACTGGCCGACTGACCAGGGGTGGCAGGTGATTTGTTTGCCCCCGCCCCCCCAAAATGGAGCACCAGTTGCCACTTTTTAAGACAAACCAATTACCGCTGACAGGGGTGCTTACGATGATCAGCTTTTATGTAAAATATTTGCCCCAAAAGAAAAAAAACGGACTCTTATAACCGCTTATAAAGTGTGAAGTGGAGCTTGGCTTCTCTCCTCCCCTGACAGAACTGAGATCTGTCTGTTTACATTGACAGATCCCCGTTCTGTCTCTCTCAGGAGCAATCGCGGCCGCCCTAGAGCTCCTAAAGCGGCCGATGTACAATGACGGCGGTTCGCCCAGGAGAGCCAACGTGCCGCAGTACAACTGCTGGTCTTAAAGTGGTTAAAGCCAAATTGAACCTTCATCCCCCCCCCCAAATACATAATTGAACCAGAACTCTATCCAGTGTTGTGCTCGAGACCATTGTCTCTCTCTGTTCCCTCTCTCCTCACTGGACATGGAGGCAGCAGTGGGAGCTATTGGCTCCTGCTGCTGTCAATCAAAGCCAGTGAGCAGAGAGTGGGGGTTGGGACTATGGGTGCACACAGGCCAGTTTAGGATCAAGCCCACACAGGTGCCCCCATAGCAAGCAGCTTGCTGTGGGGGCCCTCAGCAGGGGTGGAAAGCCAGGGGCGCCAGCAGGGAACCCCAGAGCAGATAAGTATGACAAAAAAATATGTTTACAATTACTTTAAATCAGCTAAATTCATTCTAGGTGCATCAAAACAAAAGGTGTTCAATGTATTACAGTATGTTTTCTTTCCAAAGTACCCACAGCCTGAGTAGCTGGGTCTTCTGCCAGCATGGAAGCAAATGCTTATGGGGTGTCAATGAATGTATTTCTGCTGTTGTATTCATTGCTCAGCCTATACAGACTATTACAGGCTGCCGAGAAGGGGTTAAACTCTGTCTAGACTCTTTCATGGGCTTTCTGGATCCTGCTCCCTGCGGTAAGCCACATAAATATTAGGGGAGGGCTCAGAGCTCCCTCTCTTCCACATGGGATTTATAGAGGAAGAACTGTTGCAGCTGTAGTCCTAATGGAGCATATGGCTCCCTTTTGGGTCATCCTGCTGGGATTCTCCCTGGACTAGGAACTTACCATTACTGAACTTTTGCTGAATGTACTTTGATTCTCTAGAGCAGTGGTCTGCAAACTGCAGCCCAGGGGTCGGATGTGGCATTTTGCTTGCTTTTATTTGGCCCTTGGGGTATTATCCCCCCCCCCCCCCCACTGGTGGGCCATAGTTCCTGCTACTCTATTCCTCATACTGACACCAATGATGGGGCACTAGTCCTCTCACTTACACTAAACAATGGGACACTATTCCTCCCACTGATACCAATGATGGGACACTGTTCCTGCCACTGACACCAATTATGGGACACTATTCCTCCCAATAATACCAAAGATGGGGAACTGTACTCCCACTGACACCAGGTCATTTTCTACTTCCACTGGCCACAGTCCTGCCCACCTAAAGTCTGAAGGACAGTAATCTGGCCCTTTGTTTAGACAGTTTGGAGACCCCTGGTCTAGAAGGTATGAACCTGGGCAACCTGCAATAGTTAGTTAGAACTGAACTCTGCTTTATGTGTGTTGTGCCGTTGAACTGTGTTGCTGAATCTTCTGTAAAGCTGTTAATCACATGGTAACATGTAGCATCGGAGTTGCTACATGTTGCTAACCAAGACCTGGTGGAAAGTGTATAGCAGCCGGTCATTAAACGTGGTACCTGGCAAAGGTGACAGGTCCTCCGATAGCAAGGGGGTCAGTTCCCCCAAAAGTAACCAACACCAAACCCGCGGTACGGAGACCCCAAGCACCTAGCCGCATGGTACAGGAGAGTGAAGGAGTTAAGTAAGAGCACGCATGAGGTCCGCGCTAGTGCTTGGCAGGACCCCATTATGACACCCATTAGCAAATGTATGTTGGCATAGGACACGCCCCCCATCACGCCCCCTTAACCACTTGCTTACTGGGCACTTAAACCCCCCTCCTATCCAGACCAATTTTCAGCTTTCAGCGCTGACGCACTTTGAATGACAATTGCGCGATCATACAACACTGTACCCAAATGAAATTTTTATCATTTTTTCCCCACAAATAAAGCTTTCTTTTGGTGGTATTTGATCACCTCTGCGGTTTTTATTTTATGTTAAAAAAATGTAAAAAGACCGAATTAAAAAAAAAAAAAATGTATTTTTTTATTTTTTTTGTTATAAAAATGTAAAAAGGGTAATTTATCTCCTTCATTGATGTACGCTGATGAGGCGGCACTGGTGGGCACTGATAGGTGGCAGTGATGGGCACTGATCTGGTACATTGATAGGCAACACTGCTAGGTGCAACTGATTGGCACCACTGGTGGGCATTGATAGGTGACACTTGTGGGCATTGATAGGTGGCACTTGTAGCCATTGATAGTTGGCACTCATGGGCATTGATACGTGGCACTGGTGGGCACTGTGGGCACTGTCAGGTGGCAATGTCAGGTGGCACTGGCAGGGGGTACTGGTGGCACAATTGAGGCATTATTGCCTCCTCCTCTTCGTGACCGATGTCCCTTGCTAATGAGCCGGTGATCAGCTTTTTTTTCTCCTTGCACTGTCAGCCTGAGGAGAAAGAAAAAACTATCACAGAGCTTTTGTTTTGATCATGTGATCAGCTGTCATTGGCTGACAGCTGATCACGTGGTGAGGGGCCGGGACCGGTGACTCAGTGATCTCATCGCGCTCGGTGCGTGCCTTGCAGGGCGCGTGCACAGGGGAGGCTGTCATATGAACGCCTCCCGGGAATTAAGGTCCGCGCTGTAGCCCTCATTCGGCTATAGCGCGGATATCAAGCGGTTAAAGGAGAATTATATAAACAATAAAAAGATTAGTTAAACCCACAAGTGCTTTTTTGTCACTACTGTTACTTTATATTGGTTTTTGAAATTTACAAATGCAGCAATTTAGAATTTGGAGGAAAAGTTTAGCACTGGGAAACACTTTTTGAAAGATAAAAAGTGCATTTTATATACATCTATATAGATCAGACCAAAATGAGGGACAAATGAGGAGGAAAGAGGGACATTATTCCAAATCAGGGACAGTCCCTCAAAATCAGTTTGGAGCTATGTATCCGGTTATGGAGGAGCATATGACTCATTTAATGTGACAGCACTGGGCCAACCAGCATTGTCACATGGGAGTCCAAAACCCTGTGTGAGTTAGAACCCTGGTAACTTATATGGGGCTGTGCTCTCAGTGCCTGAACAGGGTGGTAAGGTAAGTTGATGCATCTGTGGAGACTTGCTGCTTTGCCCTGCATTTACCTTTAACCAGCATCCACACATGACATGATCTCAACATTCTTGAAAAATGACATCTCTTTCCATGAGTGTACTAGTGTTGTTTATAATGTTTTTGACGTTATTCAAAGAAAGACTAAACAGAGTTTTAAACTATTTATGCAAAAACATTGTGTACTCCTTGCCCCAAGGGCTGTTCTTTAAGACCTGGTTATAAACAATCCCATTAGAGAACTGGCACATGTAGAAGGTTATGATTTTAGGGTGTGTTTTCTGTGAAAGTTGATCGAATGTTGAATGTTTTTTCAATATACAAACCAAGCATGAGTTTCACACAGCACAGATGTGTCGACAGCGTCTGTCTTGAGGGGCGGAATGTGGCCTGGCCAAGCCAGACCCAAATGGGGTGGTCTCCAGGTACAATGGTGTGTCCCTATCCTTTCCCTACATCTCTGGAAACTCTCCCTGCCGCTAATCACTGTCCCTGTCAGACGGTGACCTGTCCCTACACGACCCAAACAAGCCTGCAAGCCAGGGCCCTAAATAGGTTCTGTCTGACCCAAGATGGCTGCTAGTCACATGGGGTGGAACATCCAATCGGATAGCTTCCCCAGTGACCCTGGTGTAACAAACTGCCTGGGTGCCTCCGCCAAAGAGCTGCTTCCTCCACTCTGGAACCAGGAACAAGGTATTATAGCTGGGAATTGCACCCAAGAACTAGGCAAAGTTAGCTTAGGTGCAAACAGGAACTGCCTTTTTTGTAAATTCACACAGAATTTATACCACACTAAATCATAAAAGAGCTTGACCACAGTATCCTAAACAATGCAAACTGTAAACAGTAATATCATCAGTACATCTAATGAACAACTAGCAGCTAACAGTGACCTAATTAAACATTGCTCTAATTAACAATAAGCTAATCAACAGCCAGGCACCCAGACAAGCTTTGATTAGTCAAGGAGCCCACCCCAGACAGTCTGGAAACAAGTCCACAGCCCTGGATACATAAAGTACATTACACATGCTGTGTCATGGGTATGCAGTAATCTTTCTCAGTCAGCTTACCTCTCCCCATGTGTTCAGACTAAGAGGCCAGCCACTCTCACCTGTCTGTTTTTATAACCTCTCCTCTAAGCATGGCTCCACCCCAGGCCCTATCAGGGAACCCTATATTAACCTGTGCACTGCAAGCCAGCGGTGCTGATCAACCATTGTGTATTCATTGTGCGTTTGGCTTCCTGTTTCCTGCTTGCCGTGTGCTCCTCATTTGTATCTGTTAGCGACCTTGGCGTGTTCCCGACCATTCCTGTCTGCTCGTGACCCTGACCTTTTGGCGTGTCCCCGACTATCCCTGTTTGCCTGTGACCCTGAACCTTTGGCGTGTACTCTGTTGTTCCTGTCTGCTAGTCACCCTGACCTCTGCCTTATACCTTTACTATCCTTGTTGTTCCAGCCTGATCCTTCCTTCTCCTGTAGTCTACAGTGAGCATGAGCTGTGAGACCCTAGGGGCCGCGACCTGGAGCCAGACTGCAGGGCAGTCCATCCTCACCACTAGAGGCTCTGGTGAACACCTGCTGGCTCTTAGACTCTGCGCCCTGGGGAATCTATGCTGTAGCTCCCACTGAGATCTGTGTTAGTGATCCAGTAGACCTGCTTCCTGAACCTCCCTGGGTACTATCCGCAGCAGTCAGTCCTAGGGTCCACTATCTTAGCGGTGCACTTCCGACTCCTACCTGGTCTCAGGTGACATGTTGTCTTTCAGGTGTTTGGCTTTCATTTGTGTAATCTGTCTACTAAAAAAGTCATCATAAGATAAAACAATAATACAATCTTCCAGCAGTCTGAAAAAGTGAAATTAATTTATCTTTAAAGATTTCTAGAGGGATATTGTTGATAAATATTTCCGTCCCAAATGGAGGAGCTTCCCCAACCCAGTCTGCAGGTGGGCCACCATATTTGCTCTAACCATTAACTTGTACAAGATTAATATTACACCTTTCCATCCACTCCATAAGGGAAGCTTTGTTGTCTTTATTTAGAGAGTTAATTAATGCCTCGCTCTCAGCGTTCATCACCTAGCTGTCCATCAGGTCTCTACATGGGATCAGAGGAAGAACTGAGCTCTTTTCCATGCTCTGACTGGGAGAAGCAGACAAAACCTAAAACGTTATTATATGAACTATACTTTATTATAGGGGTTTTGTGGACAAATTACTAAAAGTGTAAAAGAAAACAAATGATCCGAGAAATTAGAGAAGGTTATCCTGGAAACATTCCTCTGACTGGCTAATTATTTCATTTAATAGAAAATATTGTGGTTACAGTCTAACCAGAGAAGTTGCTGTTCAGGGAATTAGGTAATTAATCTTGGCTGCATGGGAGCTGGAATGTGTGTTATATATTACAATTCCATGTTCCAACACTACTACCACAATCCTCAATGGAATGTTATTAGTTGGGGCTTAGCATGTTGCTGAGCAAAGCGCAAAGTTTGCCCTTGACAGTTTATATATATTTATATAGTGTCCTAAAAGTCTGGATCCATAAGTACTGAATTTTTTGAAGTCATAATTTCCATCCCAATAAAGAGCAGATGGTCCAAGAACTGCATGGTATAAGATACCAGACAGGAGTAAGGAATACTGTGAGTGGTTCTAACTGCAGGGCAGCAATTAACCACTCGCCGACCGCCGCACGCCGATGTGCGTCCAAACTTTGCCGGCGGATATCGTTGTTATGGCAGCAGCTAGCTGCCATAACCCCGGTATCCCCGTATTCGTGCGACGGTCGGCTTTCTGATAAAAGTGGATTCGCCGCGAGATCACTTTTATCGGTGGTGGAAAAGGCCCCCCCCTCCCGCCGCGATCCGGTGCCTGCGATCGCGTCCTGCTCAGTGCTGTGCCTGGAGACGAGTGAGGCTAAGATGGCGCCCACTCGTCTCCATGACACTGCTGGGCGGAAGCGACGTCAAAACGTCACTTCAGCCCACACCTCTTAAAGGCATATTTTTTTCAATGTCACTTTCTTTTTTAAATGACTTTTTTTTTTTTTTTTGATTGCATTTTAGTGTAAATATGAGATCTGAGGTCTTTTTGACCCCAGATCTCATATTTAAGAGGTCCTGTCATGCTTTTTTCTATTACAAGGGATGTTTACATTCCTTGTAATAGGAATAAAAGTTACACATTTTTTTAAAAAAAAAAGCAGTGTAAAAATAAATAAAATATTGTAAAATAAATAATAATAATAAAAAAAAATTTAACCCCCCCCCCCCGTCCCGACGAGCTCGCGCGCAGAAGCGAACATCTACGCGAGTAGCGCCTGCATATGAAAACGGTGGTCAAACCACACATGTGAGGTATCGCCGCGACCGGTAGAGCGAGAGCAATAGACCTCCCCTGTAACACAAAACATGCAACCTGTAGAATTTTTTAAACGTCGCCTATGGAGAATTTTGAGGGTAAAAGTTTGACGCCATTTCATGAGCAGGTGCAATTTTGAAGCGTGACATGTTGGGTATCAATTTACTTGGCATAACATTATATTTCACAATATAAAAAAAAATTGGGCTAACTTTACTGTTGTCTTATTTTTTTATTCAAAAAAGTGAATTTTTTCCAAAAAAGTGCGCTTTTAAGACTGCTGGGCAAATACGGTGCAAAAAAAAAGTATTGCAACGACCGCCATTTTATTCTCTAGGGTGTTAGAAAAAAAACATATATAATGTTTGGGGGTTCTAAGTAATTTTCTAGCAAAAAAACTTGTTTTAAACATGTAAACACCTAAAATCCAAAACGAGGCTGGTCCTTAAGTGGTTAATGGAGCTTTACAGCGATGAATCCTCATTTCATCCGAACGGTAGTGTCAACTGGAACAGTGCACATTACTCATCTAAAAAGAACCTAAACTGGATGAATGAAGCCATTTTCAAACGGATCCACAAATTATGAAGTGGGAGGGGATATTTGATAATGGATAATAAATTGGGCCATTATTTTTTATGATAATGTAACTGGGAAAATGATCTCAGTATGCTAAAATGTTTTTTTATCTCTCCGTAACATGACACTCCTTTGTTGGAGCAAGACAGTGCTCCACCACACTTTACTACTGCTGTGAGCTATGTTTTCAATCAAACTTTTCCAAACAGGTGGATTGGAAGGCAAGGTGCATTCAAATGGTTTATTAAGTCTCCAGACCTAACACTAACACCTGGCTAATTGGGTCCAAAAATCCAGGTCCATAAAGACACGGATGAGCGAGTTTGGGGTGGAGGAACCTGAATGGCCTGCACAGAGTCCTGACCTCTACCTATTAGAACACCTTTGGAATGAGTTAGAGCGAAGACTGCGACCCAGGCCTTCTCGTCCAACATCAGTGCATGACCTCACAAATGCGCTTCTGTAGGAATGGTCAAACATTCCCATAGACACAAAAACTAAACCTTGTGGACAGCCTTCGCAGAAGAGTTGAAGCTATTATAGCTGCAAAGGGTGGGCCAACTCAATATTGAACCCTACGGAGTGGGATGCTATTAAAGTTCATATGGCAGGTGTCCCAATACTTTTGGTAACATAGTATATATATATATATATACACAGTATCTCACAAAAGTGAGTACACCCCTCACATTTTTGTAAATATTTTATTATATCTTTTCATGTGACAACACTGAAGAAATGACACTTTGCTACAATGTAAAGTAGAGAGTGTACAGCTTGTATAACAGTGTAAATTTACAACCCTAAGTGAAAATGTCCAAATTGGGCCCAATTAGCCATTTTCCCTCCCCCATGTCATGTGACTCGTTAGTGTCACAAGGTCTCAGGTGTGAATGGGGAGCAGGTGTGTTAAATTTGGTGTTATCGCTCTCACTCGCTCATACTGGTCACTGGAAGTTCAACATGACACCTCATGGCAAAGAACTCTCTGAGGATCTGAAAAAAAGAATTGTTGCTCTACATAAAGATGGCCTAGGCTATAAGAAGATTGCAAAGACCCTGAAAGTGAGCTGCAGCACAGTGGCCAAGACCATACAGTGGTTTAACAGGAAAGGTTCCCCTCAGAACAGGCCTCGCCATGGTCGACCAAAGAAGTTGAGTGCACGTGCTCAGCATCATAGCCAGAGGTTGTCTTTGGGAAAAAGATGTATGAGTGTTTCCAGCATTTCTACAGAGGTTGAAGGGGTGGGGGGTCAGCCTGTCAGTGCACAGACCATACGCCGCACACTGCATCATATTGGTCTGCTAGGCTGTTGTCCCAGAAGGAAGCCTCTTCTAAAGATGATGCACAAGAAAGCCCGCAGTTTGCTATAGACAAGCAGACTAAGGACATGGATTACTGGAACCATGTCCTGTGGTCTGATGAGACCAAGATAACCTTATTTGGTTCAGATGGTGTCAAGCGTGTGTGGGGGCAACCAGGTGAGGAGTACAAAGACAAGTGTGTCTCGCCTACAGTCAAGCATGGTGGTGGGAGTGTCATGGTCTGGGGCTGCATGAGTTCTGCCGGCACTGGGGAGCTACAGTTCATTGAGGGAACCATGAATGCCAACATGTACTGTGACATACTAAAGCAGAGCATGATCCCCTCCCTTCAGAGACTGGGCCGCAGGGAAGTATTCCAACATAACGACCCCGAACCCACCTCCAAGATGACCACTGCCTTGCTAAAGAAGCTGAGGGTAAAGGTGATGGACTGGCCAAGCATGTCTCCAGACCTAAACCCTATTGAGCATCTGTGGGGTATTCTCAAACAGAAGGTCGAGGAGCACAAGGTCTCTAACATCCACCAGCTCCGTGATGTCATCATGGAGGAGTGGAAGAGGACTCCAGTGGCAACCTGTGAAGCTCTGGTGAACTCCATGCCCAAGAGGGTTAAGGCAGTGCTGGAAAATAATAGTGGCCACTCAAAATATTGGCACTTTGGGCCCAATTTGGACATTTTCACTTAGGAGTGTACTCACTTTTTTGTTGCCAGCGGTTTAGACATTAAAGGGGTTGTAAACCTTCTGTAATGCGTTTTATTTAACTGTACCCCCTCTATCTCGTCCCAGGGACGAGCACACCAGCAAAAGCCAGTGTCTTGGGTCCTGATTGGATGGATTGATAGCAGCGCAGCCATTGGTTTCCGCTGCTGTCCAACAAATCCAATGACTCAGGCGCCAGGGGGCGCCGGGGGGGGGGAGTCATACATTCGGCTTCTATGGACGCCGAATGAATCACTCTGGAGTGCGCCCGCAAGGTAACCCCCTCGGGAGAGCACTTTTCTTAGGGGGATATCTAATGCGGGGAGGAGTCGTGAGAGCCGCCGAGGGACCCCAGAAGAGCAGGTTCGGGGCCACTCTGTGCAAAATGAGCTGCACAGTGGAGGTAAGTATGACATGTTTGTTATTTAAAAAAAAAAAACAAAGCTTTAGTGTCACTTTAATGGCTGTGTGTTGAGTTATTTTTGAGGGTACAGCAAATTTACACTGTTATACAAGCTGTACACTCACTACTTTACATTGTGGCAAAGTGTCATTTCTTCAGTGTTGTCACATGAAAAGATAGAATAAAATATTTACCAAAATGTGAGCGGTGTACTCACTTTTGTGAGATGCTGTATATATATATATAGTATATATTACATCCATATATCTGATGTTTTTTTTTAATTCTTTATGTGGTGTCCACATGTGGTTGTGCTACCCTTGTAGTGTAGGAGCCGCTAAGTAGATGCCCAGGGTTCTTTTTCTCAGTAATTGCCTTCAGTCAGGCACACAATTCTGATCACTCTAAATACTCATTAACCAGTGCAGGGGTATGCTTTTTGATGTTTTAATGAGAACTTGAACTTGGATGGGTAGTGGCTAATTGTGGGATACTCCAGTAATCCTTAGTAATACTTTGAGGACACTAAATTTTATCCTTTAGAACTGTGATCCAAGTCCTTGCACAAGTAAGTTCTGCTTTGAAGCTTTTGAGCTTCCCCTCATTTCAGATCTTCCCATCAGATCTGCAGCAACAGCATTTCCAAGTGCACTTGTAGTGCACAGTGGATTTTCCTTTAGTAAATCAACCCACTGTGTCCCCTTTAACCTCCCTGGCGGTATTCCCGAGTCTGGTTCGGGGTGAGACTTCAGTACCAAAAGCGGTAACCCCGAGCCAGACTCGGGATCGCATCGCAGGATCCAGGAAGAGCTTTCTTACCTTGTCCCCTGGATCCTGCGATGTCTCCCCGCTGTGATCTGCGAGCCGCCGTGTCTCGCTCGATTCACAATGCCGAGCTCCGTTCCCTGCAAACGTTGCGACGCACGGGGACGGAATTTGGCGCCAAATTCAAAAAGTAAAAAACACAGTATAGATACAGTATACTGTAATCTTACAGATTACAGTACTGTATCAAATAATTACACATCCCCTTTGTTCCTAGTGGTCTGTCCAGTGCCCTGCATGTAGTTTTATATTATAAACACTATTCTTTCTGCCAGGAAACTGGAGATTGTCCATAGCAACCAAAAAATGTCCGTTTACATCCAAAGTGCTTTTAGACCAGCTAGAAAAACAGCGATAATAAATTAGAATCACTTGCAGAATTGAGCGATAGTAATTTGTGGGGAAATTCATCATCAAACACTGAAAGTAATGACAGCGACAATTCTGCAACTGAGCAAATTTCAGTATATTATTTCATTTCTTATAATTATTTATAGTTATTTATTATATTATAATTTATGATTTTGTTTTTCAAATGTTATCATACCCGGGATGTCTACTAGACTCTTGTTTGGACAGATTTAAGTGAGTTATTCCTAAGAATTACAGGCCTACAATATAAAACGCCAAATTTCCATGCAAAATATTGTACCGCTTTCAGTACCTAAAATCTGAAATAATCATACCACCAGGGAGGTTAAACTAACTGACTCTAGCACAAGAGGGATAGCAGCAACACAAAGGGGTTGATTTACTAAAACTGGAAAGTGCAAAATCTTGTGAAGTTCTGCATAAAAACTTGCTTAAAGCTTTTTTTGTCAGTGTCAGGGAAATCCTGTGAGATGTCTGCCTAATAGAAATGTGCATGTGCACATAAATCTCCACACAATGGCAATTAGGCGGAGGAATGCGAGTATGGACGCGCACACAGTGTACGTTGGCACCAGACAGACTATTTAAGGATGCTCCTGCCTGTGCTCAAGTGCTGATTGGTCTAAAGCTGTTCCCCGTGTCCTGTGTACTTCAAGTGTGTTCCCTTTTTTGCTGACCTAGCTTACACATACTGATCTTGGATCCTGCTTTTGTCTTGTCGGTTGTTCCTGACCCAGCTTGTCCCTGACTTTGGCTCTGCTCTTGATTTGGTACCTCTCGGCCTCGCCTGTTGATGACCCTGGCTAATCATGTGACCACGCTTTTGCCTCTGATTCTGGCTTTCTGACCCATTTGAGTGTCTGCCTGGCTGTCTGCTTTTTTTTTTTTTTTTTTTTTCAAATATAGATTTTATTTATTTTTTAGAAAAGCCCAATATGGGCATAGGCAATACAGTACATACAACCATTAGAAACATCAGGGGAGGGAGGAAAGGGAGGATAAAAAAAAGGGGGGGGAGAGAAGAAAAAAAATTCACACACACACATATATATACATATATATATATACTTCCTCACTTGGACTGAAGGCGGGGTAGAGTATTAATACATTTCAAACCCATCTGAATGCGTCAGGTGTCAAGTATTTTATGATTGCTTGTCAAAAGGCCGAGGCCCTCTCCAACAGGGTCCTTTAATAATAGGCAACAAGCAGATAAACATTTATCCTCCATCTCCCACCTCCGCCCCCCGCCCACCCACCAGCCATCCGGGCTAAGCCTAATTGCCCGATTCTAGAGAGCCTCCCGAGGAGCCAAGAAAGCTATAAAAGGATAAGAAGTGGAGTGCAGAGAAAGGAAGGGGAAGAAGGAGGGGAGATTGTAATATAGGGAGGAGAAGGCTGTAGAGGGTTCTGGTTGATTCAGGACGGTCCTGGAATATTGGCATCACCCTGAGGTTCTAAGGGAGGTACCTTCCGACGAAAAGATAAATTGGTGCCAGAGTGCCCATGTCTTCTTATATTTTTCTTGTTGGTGTCTCGCGGAGAGCACCAGATCTTCCATTTTACTAATGTATGTACAATAATTCTGCGCTACCCAAAAAAAGGGGGGGGGGAAAGCAGCTAACACAACCAACAAATGTGAAAGACAAACAGGATTACAAATAAAGTGTAGCGCTCAAAAAAGGGGGAATGAAGTATGCATAGTTGAAAAGCTAGCAATTCAAAGTTCGAATGCTGACAACAATGTCTTAGAAGAAAATTGAAAAAAATAAGATATAGAATCCTCTGGAACCAGTACAAATCCTCTATGAAGAGAGCCCACACACCACCAATGACAATGAGGAGGCTTACCAGACTTGGTGGACCCAACAAGGCATACGCCAGGTGGGGTCAAACCGGCTTGGGTGGTGCTGGGCTGGAACGAATGCTGAAGAGCAGGGATGGTGGAGTAGCTTCCACGTGACTGTGTTCCTTGGACGTAGTCAGGCACAGAGGTCGTGATGCTCAAATCCGTGTTGGAATGAAAGGAGGAGAGAAAGAATGGGCCAAATAGTGTAAATCCGTATTGATTTAAAATTTATTAAAGTGATAATGAACACTTACATGGAAAATAGCTAAAAACAGCGCTGTGGAGAAATGGCGACAGTGGACCCCACTGTCGCCATTTCTCCACAGCGCTGTTTTTAGCTATTTTCCATGTAAGTGTTCATTATCACTTTAATAAATTTTAAATCAATACGGATTTACACTATTTGGCCCATTCTTTCTCTCCTCCTTTCATTCCAACACGGATTTGAGCATCACGACCTCTGTGCCTGACTACGTCCAAGGAACACAGTCACGTGGAAGCTACTCCACCATCCCTGCTCTTCAGCATTCGTTCCAGCCCAGCACCACCCAAGCCTGTTTGACCCCACCTGGCGTATGCCTTGTTGGGTCCACCAAGTCTGGTAAGCCTCCTCATTGTCATTGGTGGTGTGTGGGCTCTCTTCATAGAGGATTTGTACTGGTTCCAGAGGATTCTATATCTTATTTTTTTCAATTTTCTTCTAAGACATTGTTGTCAGCATTCGAACTTTGAATTGCTAGCTTTTCAACTATGCATACTTTATTCCCCCTTTTTTGAGCGCTACACTTTATTTGTAATCCCATTTTACTAATGTCCTCTACTCTCCGAATCCAAGGCGCCACCGATGGTGGGGTTTGGTTTTTCCATTGGAGTGGGATACAGGATCTAGCCGCATTCACCAGGTGGCATATGATAGACTTCTTGTATCTTTTAGTGGACATTGTGTTTATATGTAGGAGAAAAAAGGCTGGGTCGCCTGGAATAATATATTCCGTAAACTTCTGGATAATTGTCCGGATCGCAGTCCAGTAATAGGATAGTTTCCAACAGGACCAAAATATATGCAACAGTGTGCCCCTTTCCATCTGACATCTCCAGCAAAGTGGAGAGGTAGTTGGGTAATAGGTATGCAAGGCTTGAGGAGTTAAATACCACCTTGTTAAGAGCTTATAATTGGATTCCTGTATTTTCGTACAAATAGAGGTTTTCAGGGCAAACATTAGAATACGTTGAGTCGGGGGGCGTGGCTTAGCAATGGCCGGGTGAGGACGCTTTCTTGGTGAGCTCCTGTCTTCCCCCGGCTTACCCTGGCATCCAGCCGACTATATTACTAAAACAACAGCGGCATGCCCAACAGCAAAAGATCCAGATCTCACACACCGCTCCGCAGAAATCATCCACTTACCCTGAGGAGCGGCATTCAGAGATTCCTCCAGGACACACAGCAGACTCAGCCAGGCGCCAGTCCAGAGATCCCACGTGTGCCGCCGCTGGAAGTGTGCTCTGCTTCCACTCTGCTCTCCCCCTCCGTACCAGATACGGATCCAGCACTGTCTCAGGAGACTCCGGCAGCCTTCAGTTCAGCCATGCACTGTTCCTCCCAACAAACGAGCAGCTTGCCTGAGGATCTCCGCTCATTACTGCAGGCCCTACCAACAAAGGCGGACATTGAAGATCTCGTCCGCCGTATAGAGGAAGCTCATGGACGAGACATACAGGAGGTAAGGGCTGAGATGCAGACAATAACTGAACGGGCAGAGAGTGGGGAGGCATCGGTCTCCTCTCTTGAGCACCGAGTGGCGGCCCTGGAGTGAGCACAAGCCACACAGTCAGCCACGGCCATAGACCTTCAGCTTCATTTGGAAGACATGGAGGACCGCAGCCGACGTAATAATTTGCGGCTGCGGGAAGACCTACCGGCACTCTTCGCATTTCTGGAAACAGAACCGGTGAGAGTCCCGGACTGGTTGGTCATCCTCCTTCGCCAGTTTAACCGCCCAAGTAACGCAACCTTCCGGGGTGGTCAATTTCCCTGACAGCAGAGGCCCAGCAGGAGAGCGCGGACGCCATCTTCGGTGGAAGGGTCACGTGAGTCTTAATTAAATGGACACTATCCTTCCCTATCATGCTGCATGGAACGGTGTGTTGAGGTATCTATCTCATCTTCACATTAATTCAATGAGAGAGCTGCCCCCCCACCACGTTACTGTCTTAGGAGACAATCCTCCCCCACCATGGATAAGCCTCATCGCCCCTTGCCACACCATTTCTCCTTACCTTCCCTATGGCCACACGAAACGCTTCTGGAACGCTCCCTGATGTCAGCAGCGCCTGTGGAGGCAGACCACTACGCCCACAGTCATCAGCAAGACACACACCATGGTGTGGTTACCACCGCACCTGAACTCTCATCTTGGTACTGAAGTGGTACTCAGGTGCATTACGCCCGGATGTCATTGTGACTTAGGGGCGAGAACTTTGTGCAACCCCCCTCACCACAGACCAAAGAGCAGCTAAAGAGCTGAGTCCCCCCAGCAGGTCTTTCTAGACAGGGGATCCTATTCCGTTCTCACTGTTTCATCAAAGGGATGGGAGAGGGGGTGAGCTGCGCTGCGTTAATTTATGCTTGCTCACAATATGTATGCCGGTCATTACAGGGGTCATACAAGTTGCATACAGCTCGGTTTGCGAAAACTTGCTACCTCTTGAGAGACAGGGGTCGACGTATAGAAAGGGATGAGCGCGGAACCATCACATGGGGTCAGCAGCTGGAATGAGGGGCCAGCTAAACTCAGAAGTTTACTCGTTATCCTAACACGGTAGTGCAATAGTTTATTCATTCATAGCAGTTCTTATCTATTTTCAAACTTGATTTATGTTTGCATGCCAATGTTAAAAGTTGTTAATATATGCTGTTGTATTTCATTCAAGAGCCAAGGTGGCCAGGGGCGGCCGGTGAAGCTCTCGCTGGCTGTTCCTTCCCATTCCCCCACGTAGGCTGATGTTCAAATACCAGCTTTTGTTCTGGTGAACGTCCCAGCACTTTAGTGCATTGTTCACTAATTATCTGAACCAACTCAGTTTAGTAGGTTTTTCTACCTTGGTGAGGGGCACCTCAGTTCAGTGTCACCTTATCTCTTCTAGTCTTACCTTTATTCTTACCTACCCCCCCCCCCCCCTCTCTGCTCCACCTCTTCAGTCTCCCAAAACCCCTATCTTTAACTCCCCTCTACAGACAGGGTGATGTGATCCATAAAAATAGTGTCTCTAAACGCTAGAGGCCTGAACATCCCCGAAAAGAGACGTATGCTTTTGAATGACCTTAAGAAGGCTCACGCAGACGTCGCCTTCATCCAGGAGACCCACTTTAAGCATGACAAGTTACCTATCCTTAAAAGCAGATTCTTTCCCCAGACGTACCACTCTACTAATCCTACAGCTAAATCCAAGGGCGTCACCATATTGTTGTCTAGTAAAATACCATGGAAATGTCAGGCAGAAATGATAGACCCAGGGGGACGTTTCGTATTTCTGAAAGGGCTCGTGGGTGAAACACAACTTACTATACTTACTGACGCTATATGCCCCGAACGACCAACAAGCTCAATTCATTTCACAAACCTTAGACAAATTGACAGAGTTCGCGGAAGGCCAGTTGATTCTTGGGGGAGACTTCAACGTCCCTCTGATCCCATCATCGGACACTTCGTCCGGGCACTCTGTGATTCCGCCTTCTCAGAGGAAAAGGATAGCCAACTCCTTACACAAGTCCCAACTGATAGATATATGGCGCCTGCAAGGATAGACGTCTTTTTGATTCCCCATAACCAATTACATGCTGTATCTGACTCCTCGATCGGCCATATTACCTGGTCGTATCATGCCCCAATCTCCCTTACATACATTTTGGACGGGGGAGACTCAACTAGACCCAGATTCTGGCGACTCAATGAGAGTCTTCTCCAGACCCCAGAAGTCCTAACAGAGGTCCTGAGGGAGTTAGCCTTGTTTTTCCAAGAAAATGACACTCCAGACTGCGACCCTGGGTCCCTTTGGGAAGCTCATAAGTCCTTACTCAGATGAAAACTCATTAAACACGGGACACGCATCAAGAGAGAACGCAATGCTCAAATCTCCAAATTACTTTCCACTCTGGCCGTAATGGAATCACGACACAAACATAACCCCACACCAGAATTAGAGTCCGAATTGGGAACTATACACAAACAAATTACTGACCTACTTCAGTACAGAGCAAAAGCAGCATTACAGATATGTCGGAAAATAGGGTATGAATCAGGAAACAAATGTGGTAAGGTATTAGCCAGATCAGTCAAAGAACAAAAAGCAGCAGCTTACATTCCCCAAGTTCAGAGCCCTGGCGGGAGGAAAGTTACACTACCAAAACATATATCACGTGAGTTTAGAGACTTTTACCACTCACTATACAATTTACCAAACAGGGACCCCCCACAAACGGTTATTGATGACTATATTGTGACCTCACAAATGCCCTCTCTACCCTTGGAAGACTTGGACTCCCCGATCACTTTAGAGGAACTCCAGCTCGCTCTTGGGACCATGAAATCAGGCAAAGCCCCGGGCCCAGACGGTTACACCGTTCAATATTACAAAACTCGCCTCCCAATTATAGGCCCACGAATGGTGACATTCTTTAACGCAATAGGCACAGGGACACGATTCCCAGAGACACCTTGAAAGCGAACATTACGCTGATTCATAAGGAGGGAAAAGGGTCCTGCGGGAGCTACAGACCTATTTCTCTATTAAATACTGACCTAAAGCTGTTCACCAAAATATTAGCTACCCGCTTAGCGCAACATCTCCAATCTTTATCACATCTAGACCAGGTAGGCTTTATCCCTACAAGGGAGGCGAGGGACAACACCATTTAGGTGTTGAACCTTGTCCACATAGCAAACACTAGTCGTACCCCATGTGTCTTTGTCAGTACAGATGCCGAAAAAGCATTTGACAGAGTAAACTGGAATTTCATGTTCTCTGTTTTTCGTCACATTGGGGTGGGAGAGCGGATGTTGAATTGGATAGGTAGGATCTACTGTAACCCAACAGCTCAGGTGAAAGTGAATGGACTGTTATCCGACCCTTTCCCTATCGCAAACGGCACGAGACAGGGCTGTCCACTATCCCCCCTTCTTTTTGCCCTATCCCTGGAACCTTTTTTATGTAAAATAAGACTGAATCCCAACATACAAGGACTCCCAGTTGGGGACTCCCAGTGTAAAGTATCTGCATACGCAGACGATCTACTCTTCTCCCTGACAAACCCAATAACCACCTTACCGAACTTAATGAAAGAATTCGACACATATGAAGCTATTTCAAACCTAAAAATAAACTTTGCTAAATCGGAAGCTATGGGCGTAGCTGTCCCCCCCCCCCCCCCTATATCTCAACCATCAAGTCACGTTTCCACTTTAAATGGACGAATTCAGCCCTCAAATACCTAGGGACACTTATCCCATCAGACTTATCACGTACATTTGCTCTCAACTTCCCACCAATACTGAAGAAGACCAATACCCTGCTAGACACCTGGCACAAAGGATTACATTCTTGGTTCGGCAGATGTAACCTGATAAAAATGTGTATCCTTCCCAAATTCCTCTACCTTTTTCAAGCACTCCCCATTCACATTCCTACATCTTTCCTCAAACAAGTACAAGCCCTCTTCACACGTTTCATCTGGGCCCAAAAAAAACCTAGATTGAACAAAATCCAAATGTCTCTGCCCAAACAGAATGGAGGCCTGGCGGTACCAGATATCCGATGATATTATCAGGCCACTCACTTAGGCAGAATCTTAGATTGAGCCGGAACGGAACATATAAATTATGGACACAGATAAAACAATCTCAAACCACTATTCCTCTAAAAAGTGCACTCTGGTGTTACAACTCCTTGTCCCCGAGATTGAAATCTCACCCGTTGATCGGGACTACGTTAAGACTCAGCTTCCACGTTGCTACACAAACACTGTTGACGACAGAGACTTCACCACTCTATCCGATTCTCGGACATCCTAACTTCACACCTGGTCTGCACCAGACGGAATACTCAACTTTGAGGGACCTGGGATGGGAACAGGCCTCCAAGTTTGTGACAGTGGGTTGTTGGGCGAACCTTACGGAATTGACTGACGCGTCGGGCAGTTACCACCTTACCTTTTGGAAGGCGGCACAATTACATCACTTCCTAAACTCCATCCCTGACCCGCAAGCCTTCTCCCGCCCACTGACGACTTTTGAAGAACACTGCGCGGGGACCGGGCCAATATCACGGACTCTCTCACAAATGTATTCTCTTTTAAACTCGCCCCCTAAACAACCAAGTCTACGTTGCTTGGAAAGATGGGAGGCTGATCTTAACCGTAAATTTTCAGAAACACAGAAGCAACGCATCATCACCTTTGCCATTAAATCCTCTGTGTGCACTAAAATGCAGGAAACAAATTTTAAAATCTTCTCCAGGTGGTACCTCACACCCACCAGGCTGCACAAATGCTTGCCTACCTTCTCGGACCGCTATTGGGGATGCAGAGAAGACGAGGGCTCATTATTACACATTTTCTGGTCTTGCCCAAGGTTGAAACCCTTTTGGACTGAAGTCCGCCATATTACACAAACGTTCACAGATTATGAAATCCCGGAAGACGCGTCTTTCTTCCTACTACATTTATCGAGGATCCCAATCAAATCCTACAAAAAATCATTGCTACGTCACTTAATAAACGCAGCCAAGGCGTGTATACCCCTTTTTTGGAAGCAGCAGTGCCCACCGACTGTCGGGTGTTGGCTGAGAAAGGTAGAGGAAACAAGCAAAATGGAAGACCTGATCCTCACCGCACAACACAAACGAGAGAAATACACAATGACTTGGAGTCTTTGGAATATTTTCATTTACTCAGACGAAGGGACATCCTTACTAGGGACAAAACATAACATTCCTTTAAGCTAGAGAGGTGTCGACCACTCCCTGCCTCGCCCTGTCTCCACCCCCCTCCCCTTCTCTCCTCCCTCCTTCCCCCACCCCCTTCCTTTCCCTTTCTATCCCTCTTTTTATTACTCTAATGCTGTCAAAAAAATAAATAAATAAATAAACAGGGAGAGGATTTTACCACTTTAAAATTCTACTCAAACCACTTGATAAGAATGTACAGTATATGTCTTGCAGACTCTCTCCCTTGTATGAACATGTACAGGTGTATGTCGTAATTTCAGCTGTAATGTTTCCAAATTTATTTATTTTTTGTTGTACTCATTTTTGATGACTTGTACATGTATGTTGTGATGGTGGAGTTTCTCTATATGTGTTTTCTTAAAAAAAAACTTATATTTGAAAAAAAAGAATACGTTGAGTCTGGTTTAAAGTAAATGTACAGTTCAAATCCCTCTCCCACTTTTTCAGGAAGGTCATGTGTTCGATACATTGTGGACAGCGTTCTCGGGAGTACTCCACTATCAGAGCAGTAGTTTTCAAAAACAGTTAAAGGTCTGGAAAACTCTCGTGCGTTAGGAATAGACGTAAGAAAATGTCTTAGCTGAACATCTGACCAAAAAATTAGTTTAAAGGGGCCAGTGTTCTTACTTAGTGTCGCTATGGAAGGCCAAGAATCATTTATTAGGAAATGTTGTGCTTGCGTACAGTTTATGTTAGTTAGCGCGTTCTTAACCTGAGGTTCTAGTCCCGGAGGAAATTTTGGGTTGCCTATAATGGGATATAACGGAGAGGTAGGTGTGGATAGTGCCTGCGCAAGACTGGTTTGTGTCCCCACCCGAAGCGTCGTTCCTATCAGTGGGTGTCTCTTAACTTCTGATGTAAGGTGTTCATAGCACCACATTGCTCCTTGCAAAGGTACCTGTGCTTGGGCTTGTTCCAGTTGCGTACATAGTTTTAGATCCTGATGGCGGCACCAGTCTATAATCCTACCTAGATGTACAGCCTGGTAATATCTCTTCATGTCCGGGACAGCTAAGCCCCCATTAATCTTAGGTAAGGAAAGTAAGGTTCTGGACAATCTCGGTTTCCTATTTGCCCAGGTGAATCTATGGAACTGGCTGTGTACCTGTTTGAAGAACGACGAGGGGATCGTAATTGGAAGTGTCTGTAATAGATAGAGGTATTTGGGTAAAATACACATCTTGATAATATTACATCTGCCGAACCAGGAATGAAGTCCTTTATTCCATGATTCCAGTAAGATTCTGGTTTTGACTAATAAGGGAGGGAAGTTTAATTTAAATGTGTGGTTTATGTTGGCTGGGATAGAGGTACCTAGGTATGTTAAAGCCGTAGATGTCCATTTAAACTTGAAACTGGAGCGGAGTGTTTGCATTGTGGCTTGCGGGATCTCTATACCCATGGCCTCTGACTTACTGTAATTAATTTTAAGATTTGATATTTTCCCATACTCGTCAAATTCCCAGGGAAGGTTTGGGAGGGATGTGACTGGGTTTGAAAGGGAGAATAACAGGTCATCCGCATATGCAGATACCTTGTATTGTATATCTCCAACCCCTAGGCCTTGGATGTCTGTATTATCCCTAATTTTACATAAAAATGGCTCCAAAGAGAGTGCAAAAAGAAGGGGGGATAATGGGCAACCCTGTCTAGTCCCACTCTTGATTGGAAGGGAGTCCC
The DNA here is from genome assembly GCA_037952835.1 of Lithobates septentrionalis. Lineage (NCBI taxonomy): Eukaryota > Metazoa > Chordata > Amphibia > Anura > Ranidae > Lithobates > Lithobates septentrionalis. The sequence goes on from JBBDGP010000832.1 coordinate 1,496,656, forward strand.
ATTTACTTTAATTTGTGCTGTAGGGGTAGTATCAATTTGGGTGATCCATCTAATCATTGTTTCACCTAGTCCTATATGTCGAAGGACTGTGAACATATACTCCCAATTGACCCTGTCAAACGCTTTTTCTGCGTCTGTATTTAGGAAGATCGAGAGTGTATGGGTCTGGTTGGCTACATGTATTAGATTCAGTACTTTAGTTGTACTGTCTCTAGCTTCTCTCGTGGGGATAAAGCCCACTTGGTCTAAATGGACAAGGGATTGTAGATGACCGGCTAACTGGGTCGCTAAAATCTTGGTAAAAAGGTTAAGATCTATGTTCAACAATGAAATTGGCCTATAGCTACTGCAAATCAACGGATCCTTGCCCTCTTTGGGAATGACCGTTATATGTGCCTGCATGGTATTGCTCAAGAAGGTCGCCGTCTTTCCTATTTCATTATAAAAAGTTATCATATGGGGGCCGAGAGACGATAATAATGTTTTATAGTATTGGAGAGTCAGGCCATCAGGCCCCGGAGCCTTCCCCGGCTTAGTCGAGTTAAGTGCTAACTCTAATTCTTCTAGCGTCATCGGAACCTCTAACTCCGACACACTTTCTGGCGATAATGTAGGGATCTGGCTAGAAGATAAGTAGGCTTCCATCAGGGGTTGCGTTCCCGATGGGGCCGATAGATTGTACAGGGTTTTATAATATTCCTTAAATGTGTTAGCTATATGTGGCTGTCTGCTTTTGCAGTTCTGTGCCCCATTGAGTGTTCCTGCTGCAAGTCTGCAGTAGCTCTGACCAGCCACATGTCCCTGCCCTGCAGCGCAAGTGGAGTTCTTCTATAACCACTTCAGCCCCGGAAGAATTTACCCCCTTCCTGACCAGAGCACTTTTTACAATTCGGCACTGCGTCGCTTTAACTGCTAATTGCGCGGTCATGCAATGCTGTACCCAAACGAAATTTGCGTCCTTTTCTTTTCACAAATAGAGCTTTCTTTTGATGGTATTTGATCACCTCTGCCGTTTTTATTTTTTGCGCTATAAACGGAAAAAGACCAAAAATTTAAAAAAAAAAATGATATTTTCTACTTTTTGTTATAAAAAAAATCCAATAAACTCAATTTTAGTCATACATTTAGGCCAAAATGTATTCGGCCACATGTCTTTAGTAAAAAAAATGTCAATAAGCGTATATTTATTGGTTTGCGCAAAAGTTATAGCGTCTACAAACTAGGGTACATTTTCTGGAATTTACACAGCTTTTAGTTTATGACTGCCTATGTAAATTCTTGAGGTGCTAAAATGGCAGGGCAGTACAAAACCCCCCCAAATGCCCCTATTTTGGAAAGTAGACACACCAAGGAAATTGCTGAGAGGCATGTTGAGCCCATTGAATATTTTTTTTTTGTCCCAAGTGATTGAATAATGACAAAAAAAAAATTTTACAAAAAGTTGTCACTAAATGATATATTGCTCACACAGGCCATGGGCATATGTGGAATTGCACCCCAAAATACATTCAGATGCTTCTCCTGAGTACGGGGATACCACATGTGTGGGACTTTTTGGGAGCCTAGCCGCGTACGGGGCCCCGAAAACCAAGCACCGCCTTCAGGATTTCTAAGGGCATAAATTTTTGATTTCACTCCTCACTGCCTATCACAGTTTTGAAGGCCATAAAATGCCAAGATGGCACAAAACCCCCCCAAATGACCCCATTTTGGAAAGTAGACACCCCAAGCTATTTGCTGAGAGGCATGGTGAGTATTTTGCAGCTCTCATTTGTTTTTGAAAATGAAGAAAGACCAGAAAAAAAATGTTTTTTTTCTTTTTTCAATTTTCAAAACTTTGTGACAAAAAGTGAGGTCTGCAAAATACTCACTATACCTCTCATCAAATAGCTTGGGGTGTCTACTTTCCAAAATGGGGTCATTTGGGGGGGTTTTGTGCCACCTGGGCATTCCATGGCCTCCGAAACTGTGATAGGCAGTGAAGAGTGAAATCAAAAATTTACACCCTTAGAAAGCCTGAAGGCGGTGCTTGGGTTTCGGGGTCCCGTGCGCGGCTAGGCTCCCAAAAAGTCCCACACATGTGGTATCCCCGTACTCAGGAGAAGCAACAAAATTTATTTTGGGGTTTAATTTCACATATCCCCATGGCATGTTTGAGCAATATATCATTTAGTGACAACTTTGTGCAAAAAAAAAAAAAAAATTGTCTCTTTCCCGCAACTTGTGTCACAATATAAAATATTCCATGGACTCGACATGCCTCTCAGCAAATAGCTTGGGGTGTCTACTTTCCAAAATGGGGTCATTTGGGGGGGTTTTGAACTGTCCTGGCATTTTATGCACAACATTTGGAAGCTTATGTCACACATCACCCACTCTTCTAAGCACTTGAAGACAAAGCCCTTTCTGACACTTATTGTTTACATGAAAAAGTTATTTTTTTTTGCAAGAAAATTACTTTGAACCCCCAAACATTATATATTTTTTTTAAAGCAAATGCCCTACAGATTAAAATGGTGGGTGTTTCATTTTTTTTTTTCACACAGTATTTGCGCAGCGATTTTTCAAACGCATTTTTTGTGGAAAAAACACACTTTTTTCAATTTTAATGCACTAAAACACACTATATTGCCCAAATGTTTGATGAAATAAAAAAGATGATCTTAGGCCGAGTACATGGATACCAAACATGACATGCTTTAAAATTGCGCACAAACGTGCAGTGGCGACAAACTAAATACATTTTTAAAAGCCTTTAAAAGCCTTTACAGGTTACCACTTTAGATTTACAGAGGAGGTCTACTGCTAAAATTACTGCCCTCGATCTGACCTTCGCGGTGATACCTCACATGCATGGTGCAATTGCTGTTTACATTTGACGCCAGACCGACGTTTGCGTTCGCCTTAGCGCGAGAGCAGGGGGGACAGGGGTGCTTTTTTTTTTTTTTTTTTTCTTTATTATTTTTTTGCTTTTTTATCTTATTTTTAAACTGTTCCTTTCATTTTTTTTAAAAAATCATTTTTATTGTTATCTCAGGGAATGTAAATATCCCCTATGATAGCAATAGGTAGTGACAGGTACTCTTTTTTGAAAAAATTGGGGTCTATTAGACCCTAGATCTCTCCTCTGCCCTCAAAGCATCTGACCACACCAAGATCGGTGTGATAAAATGCTTTCCCAATTTCCCAATGGCGCTGTTTACATCTGGCAAAATCTAAGTCATAAAATGCTCGTAGCTTCCGGTTTCTTAGGCCATAGAGATGTTTGGAGCCACTCTGGTCTCTGATCAGCTCTATGGTCAGCTGGCTGAATCACCGGCTGCATTCTCAGGTTCCCTGTTGAGACAGGAGAGCCAGAGAAAAACACGGAAGACGGTGGGGGCATTCCCTCCCACTGCTTGTAAAAGCAGTCTAGAGGCTAATTAGCTGCTAGGATTGCTTTTACATGAAAGCCGACCGCTGGCTGAAAAGAATGATACCAAGATGATACCTAAACCTGCAGGCATCAATCTGGTATAACCATTCAAAGTCGTGAATGGCGTACCTGAAGACAAAAAAGTGGTTAACAATAAAGCACAGTAAACGATAAAGTATAAAAAATTGCATACCTGAAAAGCAAACATGATAAAACATAATAACAATAAAACATTACAGAATAGAATACAGTAAAAAAGAGCAGAACAATAGAGAGAATAGAGAGAGAGAGAACAATAAAACGACAACTATTTTTTTTTATTTGTTTGTGTTTTTTTGTTTTGTTTTTTTTTTACACTTTTTTTTGCAAACTTGTAACTTTTATAACTGTAACCGGTTCCAGGTTCGGGTCTCTCAAAATGCGATGGCATCTTGGGAGACCCTGTGAAAGTGCGCCTAGTCTGTGCAATGCTGTACCCTACGCTAATACTCAACTAGTGAATGGTAGCGTTCAAAACATTCACCAATGCAAAGACCAGGATGGTCAGGACAGGAGGGACAATAATAGCGGGTGTCACGCCTATATCCACACTTGCTGCAGACACAACATCTTTTTTGGGGGGTTTGTTGGGTAGGGGTACTCGGGAGGACATAAAGAAAATGCCTCTCATGCAGCTGACTGCATTTGGTTGGGGATGTGAATGGGGGAAGTACGGGCGCTGCAGAAGCGGTGGGTTCCCAATTAGGATTGGCGAATGCAGCAGGAAGGGCACTATGGGCACGACGGGCCTGTGTTTGTCTTTTTGGTGGCAGCGGGACACTACTTGTGCTTGCCAGCTCACCAGCTTGAACTGCACTTATGGGACTCGCCACGTCACCAAGTGTTACTGCAGTGCTGGTTTGACTACGACCGGGGTGTACTAGGCCACTGGCGCTTGCCAGTTCACCAAAACGCTACCAAGAAAACTGTTAGCGATCGCAGGGATCAGGCCTGACTCTGCAAACACTGCAGTTATGCGTTTAGTGTTTTGTAAGTGACAGTGATCGATCGATACTGCACTTGGGTGAGCTGGGCTGGGCCGAGCGGAGGGGCAAAACGCAGGTGCTAGCAGGTATCTGGGCTGATCCCGCTAACACTGCGTGTTTGGGAACCCTAAACTGCTGGGGACGCTAGTATAGATCTGATCAGATCAGATATTGATCCGATCAGATACTATACCACTAAGGGAGGTGTACGGTGCGTGCGTGGGTGTTAGCGGTACTGGCGCTAACCTGACACTGCCTGGGGCTGGTGCTTGCCAGTTCACCAAAACGCTACCAAAAAAACTGTTAGCGATCGCAGGGATCAGGCCTGACTCTGTGAACGCTGCAGTTATACGTTTAGTGTTTTGTGAGTGACAGTGATCGATTGATACTGCACTTGGGTGGGCCGGGCCGGGCGGAGGGGAAAAACGCAGGTGCTAGCGGGTATCTGGGCTGATCCCGCTAACACTGCGTTTGTGGGAACCCTAAACTGCTGGGGACGCTAGTATAGATCTGATCGGATCAGATATTGATCCGTACAGATACTATACCACTAAGGGAGGCGTATGCTGCGTGCGTGGGTGTTAGCGGTACTGGCGCTAATCTGACACTGCCTGGGGCGACGCATATCACCGCCGGGCGATCAGGGGGCTAAACCTTTATTCGGTAATAAACTGCGGGTGCCCTGACACTATAAAAAATAAACGAACTAACCAGCGTCACCCGTAACGGTTATACGGTGATCAGCGGTGAAAGGCTTAACTAGGGGGCAATCAAGGGGTTAAAACATTTATTAGGTAGTATAATGGGGGTCCCTGACGCTATAAAACGCTGACGGCGAACCTAAATATTTACCTCCCTAACTAGCGTCACCAGCGACACTAATACAGCGATCAGAAAAATGATCGCTTAGTGACACTGGTGACAGGGGGTGATCAAGGGGTTAAAACTTTATTAGGGGGGGTTAGGGGGGTACCCTAGACCTACAGGGGGCTAACACTAACTGCCCTAACACACTAACTGTCACAAACTGACACCAATCAGTAATCAGGAAAAAAAACAAAAAAAAAAAAACAAACCTGCTTGGTGTCAGTTTGTGACACGGGGGGGGTGATTGGGGGGGGGATCGGGGGGGATCGGGGGTGTTTAGTGTGCCTGGCATGTTCTACTGTGTGTGTTAGTGTGTTACACTTACTCAGATGTCTTCTCTCCTCGGCGCGGGAACGGAAACTGCCAAGCCGAGGAGAGATGACATCACATCCTCTGCCTCTGTGTACTATACAGAGGCAGGGGGTGTTTCTCATTGGCTGGGAGCGATCGCGAGGGGGGGGCCACGATCGGATGGCCTCCCCCTCATCTTTGAGCGCTGCCAGACAAATGCCGACCGCCGCTGGCACCGGGGGGGTCCGATCGGGTACGTGATTTTGCCTGCCCGTGCCATTCTGCTCACGTATATAGGCGTGAGGCGGTCGGCAAGTGGTTAAAGCGGGGTTCCACCCAAATTTTGAACAATATCTGTATGTATTCTCTTCCTTGCCTAGATGCTGACATGCCGTTTAAAAAAATTTAAATCACTGTAATTACCTTTTATTTTTCTATTCTTCTTTGCACTTCCTGGTTCTCCTCACGTGGGAGTAGGCGTGTTTCTAGCCTCTCCCAGACTCCTGGGATCTAGTCTCAGGCTTCCCAGGATGCCACTGAGCATGTGCGGGAACGAGCGGTGAATGCTGGGAGCACAGCATTCACCACATCCAGGAAATAAATGCTTGTGGGCTTCAAATGCCCACAATGAAGATGGAAACCGCCTGCAGTGAATAATATAAGTTATTCTTTCCGACGAAATCTGACACAGGCGGACATATTACACACAATATGTGAGTATGTAATGCTGAGAAGAAAAGTTTGTGAATGAACTCAAAAAAAAAAAAAACGATAGATAGGTGGGCTTTAACATCGACTGGACTACTGTGCACGGTTGCTGTTCCTGACCTGATGGTTCTCCTGTTCCTTGCAACTGCATCTCCTGCTGTGATCTCTCGATCTACAGCTGCAGGCACCCGTTCGTGTTCCTCCTGTCCCTCAGCGCTCTCTGTTTCACTTCCAGTGGGGCTTGGGCTGGAGATACAAGAGAGGCCGACCTTGTCATTTCAGTCTCCTCTCAGATATGTGACACAAAGCTTAACTGAACAAGCTGAAGTTAGAAGCTAATTGGCTATCATGCACAGCTTCACCAGATTTTGCACTCTCCAGTTTTAGTAAATCAACACCAAAGGCTTTAGGATCTCTCACACTAGTCTGTACTTACTAATGTTCTTAAAAATTGGTTGCCTGCTTCCAAAATCTCCCAGACATCACTGGTCTGGTATCACAACCCTGTGATACCAGACTAGATCTTTAGATGACAGCCCCTCAGTCAACTTCAGCAAACTCTCAGCAAAATAGGCCTCCAGCTAGCCCAACTTAGGCTCTTGATGAATCACAGGCACATGACAGAATTGCCTGGGGGCAAATAGCCCCCTACGCTGTGATCTCTTACTCAGGAAAAAAAAGACCCCTCTGCTCTCAGTCTCAGAGTATTTATACAGATTCCCAGCCACCATCTGGGCACCTTTTCCCAGGTATTAGCCAGGACTGGATAGATATTCAGCTGTTGATTAGACTCTCCCTGGCCACTATCTTCAAGAATATTTCTGGACAAACAGGGGGGAGCAGTTAACTAAAACACAGAACAATCAAACACAGCTACACTGATTACAGTGAACAAAAACTAAATTTGCCTAGCAATGAAATGCAGCCCCACTGGATACAGTGAGCCTGAACTAAATTTACCTAACCTAGCATCTATCTAAGAGGGTGCTACAGTGGTTTAGCACCTAACCTAGCCTCCCGAAAAGGGGTTTGTAGGCTGTACATCATGGGTAGGCAACCTCGGCACTCCAGCTGTGGTGAAACTACAAATCCCATCATGTCTCTGCCTCTAGGAGTCATACCTGTGATTGTCAGGGTCTTGCAATGTTCTCATGGGACTTGTAGTTTCAAAACAGCTGTAGGGCCGTGGTTGCCTACCCTTGATGTACATAGACAAGCAAAAGGGTGACCTTATTTTAACAGTTTCCACTTGAAACATCCTCCCAACATATATATCTGTAACTGATTGGTGGAACCTTCATGCTTATGGCTCTCAAACTATGGGGATTTTTTCCCATCATGCTTGGGTCAGCATAGGTTATTAAATATGGACACAATGCTTGTCTTTTTTTAATTTAGACTACACCCTGTTCCAAATTATTATGCCAATGATATTTTTCTGATTTACCTAAATAATTAATGTAAACGACAGTCAGCATACATCTAATGTTACCAACTATTAAGAGTAAAATTCAAATTTTATTAAACAAACCTAATGATAACAGTTTTTTTTTTTTTCAAAATAAAAAACTTACAATGCACTGTTCCACATTATTACGCACAGTAAGTTTTAAAACACTTATATAGGTTGTAAAGAACTGAAAATTGTCATTTATTGTGTTTGCAGCATATTTACTGAAATCAAAAGCTATTTCAACCAAACTTTGAACAACATTTTAACTTTTTAAACATCTTAACAGATCACGTTACATTTTAACATAGGACCCCTTATTTGATAGCAGCTTCACAAGTCTTTGCATCCATTGAACTTGTGAGTTTTTGGACAGTTTCTGCTTGAATTTGTTTGCAAGATGTCAGAATAGCCTCCCAGAGCTGCTGTTTGGATGTAAACTGCCTCCCACCCTCATAGATCTTTTGCTTGAGGATGCTCCAAAGGTTCTCAATAGGCTTGAGGTCAGGTGAAGATGGAGGCCACACCATGACTTTCTCTCCGTTTATCCCCATAGCAGCCATTGATGCAGAGATGGTGCATTGTCATGCATGAAGATGATTTTATAACGGAAAGCATAGTTTTTCCTTCTGTACCACGGAAGGAAGTGGTCAGTCAGGAACTCCACATACTTTGCAGAGGTCATCTTTACACCTTCTGGGACCCTAAAGGGGCCAACCAGCTCTCTTCCCATGATTCCGGCCCAAAACATGACTCCACCACCGCCCTGCTGATGTCGCAGCCTTGTTGGAACAGGGTGGCCGTCCACCAACCATCCACTACTCCATCCATCTGGACCATCCAGGGTTGCATGGCACTCATCAGTTAACAGGACTGTTTGAAAATTAGTCCTCATGTATTTTTCTGCCCAATGCAGCTGTTTCTGCTTGTGAGCATTGGTTAGTGGTGGCCGAATGGAAGGTTTATGCACAGTTGCAAGACTCTGGAGGACTCTACACCTTGATGTCCGTGGGACTCCAGAGGTACCAGCAGCTTCAAATATCCGTTTGCTGCTATGTAATGGTGTTTTAGCAGCTGCTCTCTTGATCCGATTCATGGATCTGGCAGAAATATTCCTCAATGTGCCTTTATCTGCACGAAACCCGTCTGTGCTCTGAATCAGCCACAAATCTCTTAATAGTGCGATGATCACGCTTATGTTTTCTTGAAATATTTAATGTTTTCATACCTCGTCCAAGGCATTGAACTATTTCACTCTTTTCGGCAGCAGAGGGATCCTTTTTCTTTCCCATATTGCTTGAAAATTGTGCTCTGCTTAATAATGTGGAACACCCTCCTTTAGTAGTTTTTCCTTTAATTGGGCTCACCTGTCAATCTAATTATCACAGGTGTCCGAGATTGTTTTCAGTGATCAAAAGAGCCCTGAGGCCCGGTTCACACTGGTGCAATACGAGAACACTGCGAATACACTGCGTGTTCCCGCATCGCACCGACTCACATGTCAGTTCACACTGCCATATGCGAATCGATGGGGAGTGTCAATACATTGTTAACGACACCCTCAGTTCAGCTTGCATATCGCACTGCGAACTGACAGTTCGGACATGAATTGGATCGCATATGTGTGAACACACATGCGGTCCGATTCTGGTCCGAACAGAAAAAAGAGTCCTGTGCGTGTTTGCACCGAATGCGGTGCAATATCAGCCATACTATCTATACCGCTGATATCGCACCGCACAGACATCGCATGTAATGTGAACGGCAGTGCGCTGCGAATTACATGCGAGGCCTGTGCGATGTTTGGCATCGCACAAGTGTGAACCGGGCCTGAGACACAAAGCCATCAATGAGTTAAACTGAAAAACAAAATATTTAATCTTTGTGACACTGAAATAGAATTTGCATAATAATTTGGAACAGGGTGTAAAGTTAAAAAGAGAAAATGAAAAGAAAAAAACTGTGGCTTATATACTGTAGCTGCACATCAGGCCAAATCTCAGATTTGGATTTGTTCTTTTCACTTATTTATGCGTTGGGTTCGAATTGATCTACTGTGATTATTTTACATTTCTCCTTATGTGATTTGGCATCAAATGGGAAGCTACAAATAAATTTGTAGTGGGATTTTCATTTCTGCCAGCTGATGAGCAGGAAGGATAGGTACAAACAGGGATGGATATAGGGGCATAGGGGCTATTGGAGCTTCAGCTCCAGGCCCCTTACCCCTTACAGGCCCATTTGCCCAAATAAAAAAAATTCACCAAAAAAAAAATCGAGCTTCGAGAGTCGTAGAAACCCTCAATTTGGTAGGTAGGCAGCCGAAGACTTACCCCACCACTGGTCAAAATGTGGGTCTCCTAGGGCCTATGGTTCTGGAGATACGGGGCTCCTTGTGCAGCCTGTCAGAAGCTACATACAGAGCGACCAGTTTAAATACAAGCTGGCACACTCTTTTTGCAGCAGACAGAGGATGAGCTCACAGAGCCTTAATTACCTAAAAACAATATATAATAATTTGTATATTACTTAGGGTAATTAACCCCTTACCACCCAGGCCAATTCTGACACTTCTCTCCTACATGTAAAAATAATTTTTTTGCTAGAAAATTACTCAGAACCCCCAAACAATAAATATATATGTTTTAGCAGACACCCTAGGGAATAAAATGGTGGTCATTGCAACTTTTTATGTCACACGGTATTTACGCAGCAATTTTTCAAACATTTTTTTTTGGAAAGAAACTGTTTCATGAATAAAAAAAAAACACTAAAATTAGCACGATATTTTTGTACACTAAGATGATGTTACACCGAGTAAATAGATACCTAACATGTCATGCTTTAAAATTGCGCACACTTGTGGAATGGCGCCAAACTTCAGAACCTAAAAATCTCCACAGGCGACACTTTCAAAATTTTTACAGGTTACATGTTTAGAGTTACAGAGGAGGTCTAGTGCTAGAATTATTGCTCTCACTCTAACGATCACAGCGTATGTAACCTGTGTGCATCTGGCTCTGATACTAGCCAGTGCCTCACCAGCCACTCACCTCACTGCACGTTCCTGACCCAAATCTTAAAAATACATTTGGACAGGGCTGTACGAATGCCGTGGCTATGATGCTTTACTTCACAGCTGCAACTTCTTTTTCTTTTTATTTTTTTAGCTGCAGCATCTTTAATTCAGCCTGCAAAGTTTGATAGGCAGCACCGCCTGTCAAACTCGCCTATTGATTTCAATGGGGCCACTCTGCAACTGCAAGCCAAATTCACTCACAGTAGCAGCATAGTCGAACAATTTTAAAATACCATTCAGCAATGTAAAAAAAAAAACAAGGAGGCGGCAGTAGCACCTCATGAACGCCTGTCAGCTGCTGCTATACCAGTCGTTGAAAAGCAATCCACCACAGATTACTTTTCAGAGGGCAGTAGGCATTACCGCAAATGTGAACACATCATCCATTTCACACTCCCCACCAGCCAGGTCACTCCCCAACCACTTCCCATGTTAGCCACCTCCCTTCAACTTATATCACAGGTGACCATTTCCCAAACTGCAGATGACAGACCCTACTCCAAAAGATATCACTCCCAATTACTCCCCCACCTGCTGATTGATATCCATGACCACCTCATACCCCCCTGCTGACATATCTCTCTCCCCAGCCTGTCCCCCACACCCTCTCACCTGCTGACCTGTGGATGGGGGAATCATTCCCGCGGTGTTATTGTGTTCTGCCAGTGGGGAGTCTTCCCTACCCATAGAATACAATGATCAGTGTTGTTAACTATAGCTGGCAGCACTGATCATTTTGGGAAAAAAGTGACAGGCTGGTTTTACTCAAGTTGATTAATAGATTGACTTGTGTACAACCAGCTAGCCCATACATAGATTGACTATGGTTGGTCTCTGCCTAATTGGCTTAATTTCAATCCATGTATTGCCCGCTTAACCACTACGCAGTCCCTAAACATCCTTCAGCAAAACTTTACATTTTTCCTTCCCAGATTCCTTCATCCTCCTCACCTGTACATAGCACCCACTGTCATACCCTCCACCCTCCTCTCGTGTGCATAGTACCCACTGACATACCCTCCACACTCCTCTCCTGTACATACCTCCCCATATCATCCCTCTACACTTCTCTCCTTTACATAGTGCTCAGTTGTCATACTCTCTACACTTCTCTCCTATACATAGTGCCCACTGTCATACCCTCCCCACTCCTCTCCTGTACATACTGCTCACTGTCATCCCTCCACACTCCTCTCCTGTACATACTGCTCACTGTCATCCCTCCACACCCCTCTCCTGTACATACTGCTCACTGTCATCCCTCCACACTCCTCTCCTGTACATACTGCTCACTGTCATACCCTCCACACTCCCCTCCTGTACATACTGCTCACTGTCATCCCTCCACACTTCTCTCCTGTACATACTGCTCACTTGTCATACCCTCTACACTTCTCTCCTATACATATTGCCCACTGTCATACCCTCCACACTCCTCTCCTGTACATACTGCTCACTTGTCATACCCTCCACACTCCTCTCCTGTACATATTGCCCGCTGTCATACCCTCCACACTCCTCTGCTGTACATAATGCTCACTGTTATACCCTCCACACTCCTCTTCTGTACATACTGCTCACTTATCATACCCTCCGCACTCCTCTCCTGTACATACTGCTCAGTGTCATACCTTCCACACTTCTCTACTGTACATACCGCTCACTGTCATACCCTCCACACTCCTCTCCTGTACATAGTGCCTGCTGTCATACCCTCCACACTCCTCTGCTGTACATAAAGCTCACTGTCATACCCTCCACACTCCTCTCCTATACATACTGTTCACTGTAATACCTTCCACACTCCTCTCCTGTACATACTGCTCACTGTCATACCCTCCACACTCCTCTCCTGTACATACTGCTCACTGTCATACCCTCTACACTCCTCTCCTGTACATACTGCTCAAAAATGTCATGCCCTCCACACTCCTCTCCTGTACATACTGCTCACTGTCATACCCTCCACACTTCTCTCCTGTACATAGTGCCCGTTGTCATACACTTCTCTACTGTACATAGTGCCAGCTGTCATACCCTCCACACTCCTCTCCTGTGCATACTGCCCACTCTCATACCGTCCACACTCCTCTCCTGTACATACTGCCCACTGTCCTATCCACCACATCCCTCTCCTGTACATACCACCCACTGTCATACCCTCCACACTCCTCTCCTGTACATACTGCCCCCATCATATCCTCAGCACTCCTCTCCTGTACTTACTGCCAACTGTCTTTCTCTCCACACTCCTTTCCTGTATATTCTGCCCCCATAATATTTTCCACACTCCTCTCCTGTACATACTGCCCCCATAATATTTTCCACACTCCTCTCCTGTACATACTGCCCCATCATACCCTCCACATTCCTCTCCTGTACTTAGTGCCCACTGTTATTTCCACCACATTCCTCTCTCTCACCTGCACATACTTCCCAATTTTATACCATCCATACTCCTCCCCTATGCCTCTTACCCACAAACACAGTTCTTTAAAATAATATTGAATATCATCAATGTTACCAGATCTAGAATGGGCACACTTTTATTAGTTAAACTAAAGGAAATCTTCTCAGTCCTCATATTTGTTCTGCCCATTATTCGTACTCATTTAATTTTGTGATTACTATTGTGATGTATAGAGGAACATAGGGGATGTCAGCTACTCTAAATATACCACTGGTAAAAAAAGTGTCCCTAAAAATATTTTTGAAATGTTGGCAACTAGGCTTGGGCATTGCCCAAGGGCCACCGGGTCAGTAGGGGGCCCCATGAGAGGCTCCTGGGATCCTGTGATATTAAAGCGGTAGTAAACTTTGCTAACATTACTACTTTTTAGAGGCCCTGAGATAGGTTATGCCATAATGTACAAGTATGCACAGCATATTAGCACATTAGGGTACACTTACCTGTCAGACTTATGCCCCGTACACACGGTCGGACTTTGTTCGGACATTCCGACAACAAAATCCTAGGATTTTTTCCGACGGATGTTGGCTCAAACTTGTTTTGCGTACACACGGTCGCACAAAGTTGTCGGAATTTCTGATCGCCAAGAACGCGGTGACGTCAAGCACGTATGACGAGACTAGAAAAGGCCAGTTTAGAACCAAGCGCGGCACCCTTTGGGCTCCTTTTGCTAATCTCGTGTTAGTAAAAGTTTGGTGAGAGACGATTCGCGCTTTTTCAGACTCGTGGTTTTCGGATCGTTTTCTGCCGTTCAGTTTGTGCTTGTGGGTTTGTATCTGCTCTTCACCACCCAACTCGGGGTCGTACTATTTCAACTATAAGGGGTTCAATAGTATAGTGATGTTGGCGGTGGTGTCGGCTAATTACGACTTCTTGTATGTGGACGTGGGGAAGAATGGCCGGATGTCCGATGGTGGAGTCATCGCCCAGACGGAGTTCTACAGGCGTCTCCAGAATGGCAGCTTGGACTTGCCAGCTCCAGAGGACAATGTGGAAGGACTCCCATTCGTGTTCGTTGCTGATGAAGCGTTTGCGCTGGGGGACCACCTGATGCGGCTATTCCCGATGAGGACCCTCACCCCAGAACAGAGGGTTTTTAATTACCGGCTGGCCAGAGCCCGAAGAGTGGTGGAGAACACATTTGGAATCCTGGCCAGCCGGTTCCGCCTATCTCTGACACCTATCCATATGGCGGAGTATAAACTGAACCAAATTATACTGGCGTGCTGTATTCTCCATAACTTTTTAAGGAAACATTCAGCCAACTATGCTGGCTCAGTTGGGCCTGAGGCCGGAGTGATACCTGAAACACTGACGGCGCTTGAAAGTGGCCGTCCTGGCTTGCCCTCCCTGAGTCCCCGTGATGTCCGGTTACGATACCTGGAGTTCTTTGCGGGTAGGGGGGCCATCAATATGCCTTCAAATTTGTGAAGCCTTTTTCCAATAAAAAAAAAAATTCTTTGTGGACATTTACAGCTTGTGTTTGTTTTAGCTGACCCTGACAGCAATGTGTGGAGTCATGAAAATGACGTGATTGTGTAACCTTATACAAAGCACTGTTGGCTGTTATTTACTAAAGGCGTATACACTTTTTATACTACAAGTCCTCTTGAAACTGCAATGAAAATGCTCTTGTAGTGCAAAGAGGATTTGCCCTTAGGAAATAACCCCCATTTTCTATGAAAACAGCAATGAGATCACCCCAAAAGTGTTGTAGCGTTGAGACAATAATCCACACATTCTTGATTAACAATCTTTTTAATACCTGCACAATAACATGTGCATTTACAAAAGGTTTTTCAAAAAAAACCAACATGTTTGTTGGCTACCCATTTTTGGGGTGGCATTATCAAAAATAGAAATGTCCATTGACGATAAAACAGGCCTGTGTAAAACCAACAAGAAAGAGAAAAAATTTGAACTTACAAAGTTCACATATGGTAAAACTTGAAGGCAATATCAGACATGAGTATTTAGGGACTGTGTTTGATATTGCGTTCAGATGGGGTCAAATCACCCCTTGAAAAGCCAAATTTGGAAGATGCACACCAATTTACGAATGTCAACATGTGCTAGCTGCCATCACGGGGGATCAAGGGACGTGTTTTGTGGGAGCAAATCCTTCCTCACCGTTACTTTATTATTGAGGAAGGGGTTGCACCCCCAAAACGCGTCCATTGATCTCCCGTGATGGCAGATAGTACATGTTGACACACTTTGTGCATCCTCCAAATTAGGCTTTTCCAAACATTGCTAAAAGATTATAAACATTGTACCACACAAAAAAAAGGGATTTTGTGGGGTTTTAAATTCGCCCCAAAACATCAATGATGTTATTTTTTTTTTTTATCACATCATTTATTTTTTTCTGGATGTTTTCCAATTCTAAATTACACCCCATGATCTCCCCGATCAGGATCTGGGCACTTTCAGATGTGAAAGGCTCTCGATCCATAACATCACAATCACCTAAAAAGAGAGAAACCAAACAAAAACAGGTATCAAAAATCTGCGGACATCCATCTCTTACCTGAGCCTGTGGTCGCAGACACTCACCTGTTGTGGTGACTAGTTCCACCACATCTTCTTCCTCCTCCTGCTCCGCTTGTGTTTGGGGTATTTCACCTTCTTCCAGAGGTGAGGGGTCTGTGGTCTCCTCGGATGAGGGGTGTCCTCCGAGTCTTTTCTCCCCTATGTAAAACAAAAATGGTATAATTAGCACACAGATATTTGATGGCAGAACTATAAATAGGAAACATTGCTTGGAAGTGGGGTACAATTGTAAATTTTAGCAGAGTTCCATTGGCCTTTGTCAAGCTGCAATACTTTACCTGTTTTGTACAAGCTTCACAGATGTAGCCCCCCCCCCCCCCCCCTATAGTATACACTGGAGCACCTGTGTGTCCCCCCTAATAAAAATGTTGTTCTGGTGTCCCACACTAGTGCTCCAGTGTCCAGATGTGAAAACAGCTGCTGAGTGTCCTCTCCTTACACAGAATCTAGTTTGCATTTCATTCTAGTAACAAAGCCATCTACACAACCAAATATTTTGCATCCAAGTAGGCCTTAAAAAATGTAGGAAAATGCATATGGCCTAAACAATGGTGTTTTAGAGGGGAAACAAAATGTTGGATACGAACGAATAATGGGCCCATGAACATTAAAATTGACATTTGAAACTGTACAATTAAGAAAAGCACATGGAGCAGCACGAACGTAATAAAGACAAAAAGAATATGAACACAGCAAGCAAAACTACTTACTTTTTTGCAGCACTCTAAGGATCTTTCTGTACTGCTCTGGCTCTCGTAATTTGAGGTCCGACCACCGCTTCCTGAGCTGATCTTTCGATCGTCGTACCCCGAAATTCCTGTGCAGACTCCTGACCACTTTCGCCATGATCTTGGCCTTTCTAATATTGGGGTTGGGGTAAGGCCCATACTTTCCGTCATAGTCGGCCTTCTTCAGGATGTCCACCATCTCCAACATCTCCCCAAAGGACATATTTGTGGCCTTAAATCGTCTCCTTCTGGATCGGGACATTTCTGTCTCCGGGCTTTCCTCCGCCTCCTCCGCGTTGCTATAATTAGCACGCACCTGCTGTGACTCCGCCATGTGTTCTTCCCCCACTGCGCCGAACGAAAAGGGGCGGGGAATAGACTAGAAAGAACGTCAGGGGCGGGCGGAGTTACACGCATGCGCAGTGTATATAAAGCGTAGCACACGTGCGTATTACGTATGATCTGTGTGCGGAGGAAGGAGCATTGGACGCGCCGATCGTAAGAACATAGGTAAGAGACAAACTTGTGCCTATACTGCTTCTAGATTGAGGCCTATATTGTAACAAGATTAGGAGAGTTTTGTCTGACATTAGGCTTTGTCTTGTGTTGTGTCTTGCAGTGAACATGGATATCTTAGTTAAAGATAATGACTTCATGTCACTATTCATTGATATGTTAAGGGAGCTGCCATGTCTGTGGGAGATTAAACACCCACATTACAAGAACCAAGCAAAGAGGAAGGCAGCACTGGAGCAATTGTGTGAAATTGTGAAGCAGGTGATCCCCAAGGCAGACATCACATTTTTGAAGATCTTAATTGGTGGCCTGAGGAGCACATATGTGAGGGAGCGCCAGAAAGTCCAGGATTCACAGAGATCCGGAGCAGCAGATGACATCTATGTCCCCAGGATGTGGTACTACGACAGGCTGCATTTTCTGGCAGGCCAGACTGAACCCAGGCCATCACTCTCCAGTCTTCCTTCCACGCTTCCTTCCCCTCCAGCTGAGGCTTCTGACGCCCAACCTGGGCCTTCCAGGCAACATGTGGAGGAGCCCAGATTGAGCCAGGTATAGCATTCCTCTAAATATTTCTGCTTGTCCAAACTAGATGTTAGTTGGGAGTACTAATTTAGGATTCTGATTGATGAAGCAATAACTAAAACCATGTCCCTTTTTCATACACAGGGAAGTCTCAGCCAGGAGGTGGCCGGGCCGAGCCGGCTGCCTGATCTGCAGGTCCCTCCACCCCCCCTGAAAAGAGAAAGTGGCAGTAGGAGGAGTGCCCTAGAGGAGGCTGGCAGAGGACTCTTTTGGAGGGCTACAGAGGTCCTGGGAGCACCACACACAGTGGAGGAGGACATTGCTGCCACCATTGCCTATAAAATGCAGAGGATGGAGGAGGAACAACAAGTCATGTGTGAGTCGCTCATATTGGAGGCTCTTAACAAAGGTATGAGGGGCCAAATTACAGCTCAGACACACCTTTGCGATGGTCCTCCTCCTCCTACTCCTGCAGGTCCTCCTCCTCCTCCTCCTTCTCCTCCAGGTCCTCCCAGTCCTCCTCCTCCTCCAGGTCCTACTCCTCCTCCTGCCACATCTCCAACAGCACAGCCACAGCCCGGAAGGAAGCGTGGAAGGAAGACCAGAAAGTGAGGACCCTGGATCCAGTCTGGTCGGCCAAAAGATGCAGCCTCTTGTGGTACCACAGCCTGGGGACACAGATGTCATCTGCTGCTATCCGGATCTCTGCGAATTCTGGACCAGACTGCCCTCCCTTACATATGGACTCCTCAGGCCACCAATTTTGAGGTTCAAGAATTGATGTCTGCCGTGGGGGTCCCAGGCTTCGCTAATTTCTCATGTTGATCCAGTGTTGCCTCCCTCTTTGTTTGGTTCTGAGCCCTTAATAAAGGATTTTTTGTTTGAATTATACTTGCCTATGTGTGTTTAACTTCAAAAAGGACAGTTGGTTTGTGAGGATTCAGGTACATTTCAAAAATACAATGTGAAATTAACAAGGGACACCAACAACAAACAATTTCCTTGAGATTAAATAATAAAAGATATCAATGGTGTTGTGGTAACTTGACACACAAAACACACACAAAAATATTTTGGAGTCAAACTAAAAACAACATTAAACAAAGATCAGCCTTGGAAAAAATACAAACATAAAATCAAAACCAAAAATGGCTGAAAATCCAAAAAAAAAAAATAATAAAAAAAAAAACATTCATTTATTCTTGTCACATTATAAAGAAGAAGAGAGTGCGCTGTATTAAACCATTTTTAACATTGCAGCGTGACGAAAGTGCTGTATCCATTGCGAACGCTAAGTTTACCAGAACCAGCTGTTCCATGTCGGAATTTCTTCTGAGCATGCGTGGCACTTTGTGCGTCGGAACAGGCCACACACGGTCGGAATTGACGCGATCGGATTTTGTTGTCGGAAAATTTTATCTCCTGCTCTCCAACTTTGTGTGTCGGAAAATCCGATGGAAAATGTCCGATGGAGCCCACACACGGTCAGAATTTCCGACAACACGCTCCGATCGGACATTTTCCATCGGAAAATCCGACCGTGTGTATGGGGCATTAGCCCTCCAGCGCTGCGCTGTGATCAATTCGGCGGGTCCCAGGCTTTTCCATCGTCACCCGATCTTCCTTCCGGGTTCTGTGCCTTTGGTCACTTGCCTTGGCCGGGCTGCATTGCTGTCACTCCCACGCATGATCATGCGCATCCTCTCTCTCACCTCCCCCCCCCCCGCTCTTTCTCATCCGCCCTCCCTTATCCCTCACCCCTCTCTCATCCCCTTTCTCTCTCTCATCCTCCCTCTCTCTATTTATTTTCATTTGTTATAACAAAAAAAATTTGCTTTTTTTTTTTTACTAAAAAGCCCCACCAAAATCCTCAGCACCAGGCCCATGATTTTATTAATCTGGCCCTGGGTACAAAGGTGAGGTTATAGGAAAGGGAAGAAATCAGGCTTGGAGTCTCCAATGGTAATTAGTAATCTAAAGTACAGACAGAAGGTTGGTCAATGACAAAGAGTTTGCAAAACTGCTGGCTCTAAAAATGATTCCGTATGCAGACACGCAGCAAAGCAGGGGTGAATGGTTCATGATATGCACATTACTTTATATATCTTTTGTCATTTAAAAACAGTTTCTACAGCCAAAGTTTTTTTGGACACTTGACCATCACAACTACCTATATAGTCCTCCAAATTACTGCGTTAAAATGTCTCTAGTTAAAGGTTGTGTTTATTTTACAGTCTACAAAGACATTTTGTACAATTGTGAGCTTACAACTTTTGGGGAAAGACCTTTTCTGTTTCAGCATGTCTGTCTCCCTGTGAAGAAAGCCAGCTCTGCAAAGACTTGATTTGATGAGTTTGGTAAGGAGGGGAAGCACTCACCAACAATAACGGATTTTGTTGTTAGTGGGTGCTTTTGGTGTAAAAAAAAATTGTTTGGGGTGGTACCTTTGCAGAAGTAAGTAGTTATTGGCTTGGAGTCCACTTCTCCTTTTTTTCTGTATTTTACATTTGGTGTCTAGGAACTCGAGTGGCCTTCACAGAGTCCTGATCCTAACCCTACCAAATAACTTTGAGTTCAACTAGAATGGCTATTGTGAGCCAGATCTTCTCATCCAACATCAGTACCTGACCTCACAATGCTCTTCCACTGCATTCCCACAGACAAACTTCAAAATCTATGGTTAGGTCAACTTCTTTTATGACTATGGTTTTGGAGTAGGATATGCTGGTTCGAATCCCAACCACGACACTACCTGCCTGGAGTATGCATGTTCTCCCTGTGCCTGCGTGGTTTCCTCCCACACTCCAAAGACATGCTGGTAGGTTAATTGGCTTCTGTCTAAGTTGGCCCTAGGATATGAATGTGAGTTAGGGACCTTAGATTGTAGGCTCCTTGAGGGTAGGGACTGAAGTGAATGTACAATGTATAAGTAAAGCGCCTTTGAAATTGGCGGCGCTATATAAGTACCTTAAATAATAATAATAATAATATCCATAAACATTTGGCCATATAGCATATGCTTCAATGGCAGAAGTTGCTCTTTTAAGTCAGGAAAATCCCCGGCAGGCGAACTATTGTTGCAGAAGAACTAATATATCTAAAATAAGTTTGCATAATATTCTTTCATAACAGTCAATTATGGAAAATTACCCAGTTTCAGTCTCCAAAGGAATATATTTCTGCAATGTTATTAAAATATTTTGAAATCTAGTTAGCCTGTACCTTTATCAAGGTGATCTATGAGACAATAGTTGGGAAATCAGCTTTATAATTATTCGGAATGTGGGAGATTACAAAGTGAGGAGACAAGCTCTGAAATGTCGAGGGAAGCTTGCCAGAGAAGCTAAAGAAATAACTGGAATGAACTGGATTTGTACTGCTGAATTAACACATTCTGAAAGGTAATGTTACTGCGTTTCTTATTTGTATTGCTACCATAACACACAAAGTTCTGTTTTTCCATTGTCATGTAATCAAAGACACTCCCACTTCCTTAAAGGGATTTTCCACATTTCAATACTTTACTGCCATTATTGGACCTATTCTTTATTTATTATTTGGCTTTTATACTGCATGCAGATGTAGCACCCTGCTGTTTAGGCAGGGTTGCTATTAAATTTTTTTTCCAAGTGACAGTTGCCTTGGCCGATTGTTAGGAGGTCAAGTGATTTTGCCCTAATTCTGGAATTGGTGCACCTCTCTCTTCTGTCACTAGATGGCCGGGTATCTGGTGACACTGGATAAGACAAGGGCACTGCAAGGACAGATTAGGAATGAATGGGGTGTCACAGCCAATGGGCAGGGATTTTCTTGGGTCCCTTGGCCTGTTGGGAGAACCTATTTATGTAGGTGGAGTCAGGTGATCGGGGTTCTGTGCCACCTGTCTGCTGTCTGACGGCTGTCTGGGTGGACGTTTGTCGTATTGCCCTGGGTTGCTAGGCCAGAAACTTGAGGCCTATCCCAGGGACATCTGGCTGCTACGTTAGCTGAGAGCCTATCCAGAAGTAGTGCAGGGTTGGGACTGCGGGCTTGTAGTCCAACCAGAAGTAATGGGTTCCGCCGGCCAGGGAACCCATCATGGTGAGAGGTAGAGGGGAAGCTGTCACCACAAAGGGACCATCCACCTTGCTACCGGAGACCACAGCGAGTGAGCTGAGGCCAGTACCAGAGCAGACTTCTCGCAAACCAGTGACGGTGAAGAAGTGGGAAAGCATCAGTAAGTGCCAAGTCAGGGACCCAGCTGGACAGCAGAGGTGACGCTTGTGGGGTGCCAGGCCAGGGACCTAACGTATCTGCAGGGGTGAAGCTTGAGGAGTATCTGTGAGTGCTAAGCCAGGGACCCAGCAGTGAAGTGGGGGTGACGCTTGTGAAAGATACTGAGTGCTACCAGTGAAAGAGCTCAGGGCATCCAGTGGCTAGTGGATCTGAAGTCTAGTGAGAGAGACTGGGAGCTCCTTGAGTGAAGACCCACCGTGACTGAGTGTGGGGTAAAGAGGACTTTTCGTGTTGCAGATAGATGAATACCTTTACCGTTTGTAATAGCTACAAGATTGTTTCCATAGGAAAGCAGTGTCCTGCTTATACAGAAGTGGTGTCCAGCTGGAGGCCTTCACTTGTATAGCTGTCTACCTATAGAAGTCTCGGAATCTGCCAATTAACATTGCATCTACCTAAGGGTGTCCTGGCCCTAATCCTCTCTCCCACAGTTCTGTTTAAGAGACAATAAATCTCTTTGCATTCAAAAAGTGTCTGGCGCCCACCTGTTCATCTTGCATTACACCCAACATGCTTTGTAATCCACTCTACACTGAAGGATGTCAGATGTCCTTACAGTAACTCTGGAGGTCACCATTGGGCTTCAGGGGCCCCCGGACTTTTCTACGCAAATGTCATATCTTATGTATCTTATTATAGATCTTACATATGTAATTACTATTGCAAAATAATCCTTGTGAATTACATCTGTAAGGGGTAGTTTACGCTAGTGATCACTTGTCAGAGGGCATTTGACGGGGTGTAAGAAGGGGTTGTATCACCTCTTCACTGCCTGTATTAAACCCTAAAAGCCTTTCCTGCAATGAATCAACGCAGTTACAAGGCAGTTGCAGTGTGGCCCCATTGACTTGAATGGGGATGGGGAGGGTATTTATGCCACTTATCAGTGCAAAGCATCATGGACATGGCATGTGTATGCCTCCGTACAACTGCCTTTGCTCCCTGGGTGGGGTCGGTTTAGGTTAGCTTACATATATATTTTTATTATGACTGTTACTGTTTTTGTGTGCATTTGTTTAGACATATGTATGTGTTTTAAACATTGCAGTGTTTTTAAAATGTTGGTTGAAATGTTGTTTGTATGTGGCACTATTAGAGCCAGGTGTGTTTTTGGGTGTATCCCAATTTGGGTGGACTCCCTTAAAAGGTTTAGTTTAGTGTTACATTGGTTGTGAACAAGCAAGCTATCGCTTGTGAAACGTCTACCATTGCCTGTATCAGTCTGACCCTTTTGACAATATAGATGACATCCAAATAATTTGGAGTTCCAGTTTGAGACCAATTCCTTGTTTTGGGGTCGGTTTAGGGGTGGTGTAAATGCAACTCAACTGCCCTGTTTTACTACCACCCACCTGCAAGTTTAATCACTTCAATATCGGGCACTTATACACCTTCCTGCCCAGACCAATTTTCAGCTTTCAGCGCTGTCACATTTTGTTTTTGATTCAGTTACAAAACTTTGTAAATAAGTACGTTTTCTCCTTCACTGACGGGCACTGATAAGGCGGCACTGATGGGCACCGATGAGGTGGCACTGATGAGGTGGCACTGATGGGCATTGATGATGGGCACTAATATGCGGCATTGATGGGCAAACATAGGTGGCACTGATGGGCACACATAGGTGGCACTGATACGCACTAAAAGGTCGCACTGATGGGCACTGATAGGCGGCACTGATAGGTGGCACGCATGGGCACTGATGGACACTGCTGGGTGGCACTGATGTACACTGATGGATGGTACTGATGGGATCACTGGCTGGCATTAGTGTTTGGCACTGATTGGCATCCATTGTGGGCACTGTTTGGCATCCCTGGTGGCCATGGGTGGCATACTTGGTGGTCACAAGTGATGGGCATCCCTGGTGGTCCTGGTGGCATCCCTGGTGGTCCAGTGTAGGCATCCTGGGGGGGGGGGCGGCACTGATAATCAATCAGCACAGACTCCCCTGTCAGGAGAGCAGCTGATAAGCTCTCCTCTACTCGCGTATGACAGACGTGAGTGAGGAAAATCCGATACACGGCTTTTCCTGTTTACACTGTGATCAGCCTTGATTGGACACGACTGATCACATATTAAAGAGTCTCTGTCAGAGACTCTTTACCTAGATTGGAGTTGCGGTATGTCAGACTGACACTCCGCACCACTGATCGCCACGCTGCGTGCTGGCTAGTTGTACTGATCACGTCATATGACGTCCGATCAGGATAACGAAACCACTTTGCCTCCGTCATTTTGCTATATGCCGGGCGGCAAGTGGTTAAACTAGGCCTAAAAGTTGCAATTTATCCATGTTATGGTGAAGCAAATAATAGTTTGTCACATGAAACTGGACTTGTTCTGTAATGTTGAAGACATTTCGTAGCTTATCCAAACAGCTTCCCCAACTCTAGTGGGTGTTGAAAACATTCCCCAGCATTTATATCTCCATGGGTAACTTAGTGACCTTCATCATCACCATGAAATGGGTCAAGGCAGATGTTGATTGTTTAAGAGCATGACAGGAGGTGTTAAAGTATGTGAAACTAATTTGTTCTAATTTACAGAATCTCCCCACCATGGTGTCATGAAGTCTGAGAAGTCTGAGATGGGTGTTAATAATTTGAGTTTTATGACTGAAGATGTGAATTGTTGTCAAATTGCCAGGGTAGAGTTGTTAAAACAACATTACCCGTGGATGACAGGTGGTGGCATGAGTGTGGTTGTGTGCTGGCACCAGCTCGTCAAACACATCCACTCCTCCAGTAGAACAAAGAACACACCATGATTTTCTGCCCTCTTAGGACTGGGGAAGCCCAAAAAACGTTCTATAAAAAAGAAAGAGAGAGGGCACACCAGTGCATAGCGCATTATTCCAATGTAATGTTTATTATAGAATAAAAAATAAAACTACTCACAAACA
Organism: Lithobates septentrionalis; assembly: GCA_037952835.1. Lineage (NCBI taxonomy): Eukaryota > Metazoa > Chordata > Amphibia > Anura > Ranidae > Lithobates > Lithobates septentrionalis. The sequence goes on from JBBDGP010000832.1 coordinate 1,521,463, forward strand.
CTATATCAAGCAAAGTTCATAAAGATATCAGAGTTATTCAATCCACTCCAAATGCTCTTGGGCTTGGGAGGACACCTCCTGGATCCAAATTGGCTTACGCGTTTCAAGAGTCATACCCTCTTCCTCAGAGCCAAACCATTCAGATCCTTACAGCTTAGCAATTTATATGTAACTGGACCTGGCATGAGAATACTTTGTCCCTCCCATCCCTTGAGTCCCGCTTGTTCTAATTTATAAAATGTCTCCACCATGGTGTCATGAAGTCTGAGATTTGACACTGTAAGGGAGGTTGGTCTTGCACAATGTGTGTTCATGTTTTTACAATTGTAATTTTATGGACTGTGTAACAATAACATTTATATTTTTATATATATTGTTGTATTGTCGGCACCTCAAAAATCCCCCCAAAAATCTTTTTCTCTCTCAAATTTTGACTTCTCAGAATGTCATTTTTCAGTCCCCTGCTGCATGCTGTGGTTCCTCCCACCAGCCAGTACATCAGTACAGGACAAAGTTTAACAGGTTGAGCAAATAAGCATGGGGGGGAGTTGGGGGAAAGAATCAGATATGTCAGATTCCGAAATTTTTCAGGATCTTTAGCCAGCAATTTCTCCTACAGAAGCTACTGGAAATGTGGACAGCAGGAGAGATGAGAATTCTATTTTTTTCTTTGCAGGGGCAGCTCTACTGGAAAGTTTTATTTGAGTGACACACTTGCTTCAAGGCTTGTGCAAACAGGTGTTGAGTAGGGATGAGCCGAACACCCCCTGGTTCAGTTCGCATCCAGAACATGCGAACAGGCAAAAAATTTGTTCGAACACGCGAACACCGTTAAAGTCTATGGGACACGAACATGAATAATCAAAAGTGATCATTTTAAAGGCTTACAGTGGCTTGCGAAAGTATTCGGCCCCCTTGAACTTTTCAACCTTTTGCCACATTTCAGGCTTCAAACATAAAGATATAAAATTTTAATTTTTTGTGAAGAATCACCAACAAATGGGATACAATTGTGAAGTGGAACGAAATCTTTTGGATTTTTGAAACTTTTTTAACTAATAAAAAAAAGGAAAAGTGGGGCGTGCAAAATTATTCGGCCACCAATTTTTTTTTTAAATGGCGTGGGGGTCCCCCTTAATTCCATACCAGGCCCTTCAGGTCTGGTATAGATATGAATAGGGGTCACTGGGTGGCCCCGCCCTCCATTATATAAGAAGTGTCAGAAGAACCGAAGCGTCACACGGTGGAAGACTCCCACTGAGGCGGATCGTGCAGACGGAGCGGAGAAGAAGCAGGAGGAAGATGCGGGACGAGAAGAGCAGAGGAAGAAGAAAATGGAGAAGAAGAATATGGAGGAAGAAGAAGAACACTGAAGGAAGATCAGAATAAAGAAGATGAAAGAAGAAATTAGTAAAGGACTTGTCAAAAACCGTCTCTTGTGTTTTTTAACCTTTTTGGCACTTTTTTGTGAAATGGTAGGGGTACATTTGTACCCCATTACCAATTCACACGGGGGGGCGGGATCTGGGGGTCCCCTTGTTAAAGGGGGCTTCCAGATTCCAATAAGCCCCCCGCCCGCAGACCCCCACAACCACCGGGCAAGGGTTGTGGGGATGAAGCCCTTCTCCCCATCAACATGGGGACAAGGTGCTTTGGGGGCTACCCCAAAGCACCCTCCCAATGTTGAGGGCATGTGGCCTGGTATGGTTCAGGAGGGGGGGGGCGCTCTCTCGTCCCCCCCTCTTTTCCTGCGGCCTGCCAGGTTGCATGCTCGGATAAGGGTCTGGTATGGATTTTTGGGGGGACCCCAAGCCATTTTTTTTTTAATTTTGGCGTGGGGTTTCCCTTAAAAGGTCTGGTATGGATTTTAAGGGGGACCCCCACGCCATTTTCTTTTAATTTTTTGGCGCAGGGTTCCCCTTAATATCCATACCAAACAGTATGGAATTTAGGGGACCCCCACACCATTTTTTTTTAAATTTTGGAGCAGGGTTCCTGAAGGGCCTGGTATGGAATTTAGGGGGGCCCCCCACGCATTTATTTTTTAAAATTTTGGTTTCCCCTGTGGGGAAATCCCATGTCGTTTTTATCAATGAACTTTTATGTGTATTGTCGGACCGACAATTCATTATAGCCGCGAGTAGTTTTAAATGACTTTTTTTTCCTTTATAAATGTCATTTTGCTGTCAGACTGTTCTAACTAAGGGAAACATGCTCCACTTTACAGGCATACTATAGACACCCCCAGGTACGAAATTTAAAGGAATATTACACTTTTATTGTTTCACTTTAAGCATTATTAAAATTACTGCTCCCGAAAAAACGGCCGTTTTTAAAACTTTTTTTTGCATTGATATATCTCCCCTGGGGCAGGACCCAAGTCCCCAAACACTTTTTATGACAATCACTTGCATAGTAACCCTTAAAATTAGCACTTTTGATTTCTCTTATAGACAATTCACTATAGCCGACACTGCTATTACTTCATGACTTTTTTTTCCCTTTAGAAATGTCATTTTGCTCCCGAAAAAATGGCCGCTTTTAAAACTTTTTTTTGCATTGATATATGTCCCCTGGGGCAGGACCCAGGTCCCCAAACACTTTTTATGACAATACCAAGCATATAAGCCTTTAACATTAGCACTTTTGATTTCTCCCTGTATGTGTGTCAATAGTGGCCTCAATAAAAAAAAAAGCTAACACGCAAACTGGATGCAGAAATCCTCACAGGGACAGGAAATAAGGAATCAAGGGAAGATCTCATGAAGAAATAAAAACTTGCCAGAACTTTTAACTTTCCCCACAACTAAAAATAAAAAAACACATGCTATACAAAATGATATAAAACACTTTGACCAGAGTTAATGCCTAACTCCTAACCCATATCTGGTTCAGTAGGTCCCAGCCGCTACATCTGGATCCAATCTATTACACTGGTACTGACTAGATGAGCAATGTGGCATTGCAGGCCTTGGGCTGTGATGACTCCACCCAGGGACATTATCTGCATGGAGTCTGTAGGTTCTCCCCCAGTTTCTGTGTGTTTCCTCCAGGTACAGGACTATCCTTCCCCAATCCAATTCATACTGTTAATTGATTGCTGGCCAAACTGATCCTGGCATGTTTGGGATTAATGTGAGTGGTGTGTATACATAGTAAAGTGCTTCAGAATTTGTTGGCAATAGAAAGTAAATCAAACACAACTTCTTCTGGCAAAGAAAATGTTCTACAGGCTCACCTTTCCCCCTTGTGTTGGTGAACAGGACTTTTCAAAACTGTCTGTTATAAAAACTGCGTATGACTGCATATATTAACTGTATATAAGTTTACATAATATAATTTTTTTAAATAATATACAGTGGGGACGGAAAGTATTCAGACCTCTTTTAAATTTTTCACTCTTTGTTATATTGCAGCCATTTGCTTAAATCATTTAAGTTATTTTTTTCCTCATTAATGTACACACAGCCCCCCATATTGACAGAAAAACACAGAATTGCTGACATTTTTGCAGATTTATTAAAAAGGAAAAACTGAAATATCACATGGTCCTAAGTATTCAGACCCTTTGCTGTGACACTCATATATATAACTCAGGTGCTGTCCATTTCTTCTGATCATCCTTGAGATGGTTCTACACCTTCATTTGAGTCCAGCTGTGTTTGATTATACTGATTGGACTTGATTAGGAAAGCCACACACCTGTCTATATAAGACCTTACAGTGCATGTCAGAGCAAATGAGAATCATGAGGTCAAAGGAACTGCCTGAAGAGCTCAGAAACAGAATTGTGGCAAGGCACAGATCAGGCCAAGGTTACAAAAAAATTTCTGCTGCACTCTAGGTTCCTAAGAGCACAGTGGCTTCCATAATCCTTAAATGGAAGACGTTTGGGATGACCAGAACCTTTCCTAGAGCAAGACACATGAAAGCCCGCATGGAGTTTGCTAAAAAACACCTGAAGGACTCCAAGATGGTGAGAAATAAGATTCTCTGATCTGATGAGACCAAGATAGAACTTCTTGGCCTTAATTATAAGCGGTATTTGTGGAGAAAACTAAGCACTGCTCATCACCTGTCCAATACAGTCCCAACAGTGAAGCATGGTGGTGGCAGCATCATGCTGTGGGGGTGTTTTTCAGCTGCAGAGACAGGACGACTGGTTGCAATTGAGGGAAAGATGAATGCGGCCAAGTACAGGGATATCCTGGACGAAAACCTTCTCCAGAGTGCTCAGGTGAAAAACTTGTTGCATCTTTCCCAAAAAGACTCATGGCTGTATTATGCCGCGTACACACGAGCGGACTTTTCGACAGGACTGGTCCGACTGTCTATCCGATGGACTTTTGGCGGATTTCCCAAACGAACGGACTCGCGCGCACACAACCGGACTTTCCGGCAGAATAGGTCCGACGGTCTTCCCGACGGACTTTCGACGGAGTTACGGCGGACTTCCGGACTTGCCCACACACGTTCATTTTGAACGTGATAAAGTACGACGGGACTAGAAAAGGAAGTCAATCTCACCGCTTGTATCGGCGCGATTAACACCTTGAGAGTCCCGTCGCAGAATACCAGGCCCTCAGGTCTGGTATGGATTTTAAGAGGAACCCCCTACGCCGAAAAAAATGGCGTGGGGGTTCCCCCAAAATCCATACCAGACCTGAGGGGCTGGTCGGAAGAGACCCCCGAAGTCAGAAGAAGACCCCCGGAGCTGCCTAATAAATTACTTTAAAAACCTGTGTAGTGTGTTTTTTTATTGACACTTTTTTCCCCAGGTGAATGGGTAGGGGTACGATGTACCCCATACTCATTCACATAGGGTGGGGGGACGGGATCTGGGGGCCCCCTTATTAAAGGGGGCTCCTGAATTCCGATAAGCCCCCCGCCCGCAGACCCTGACAACCAACGGCCAAAATTGTCGGGAAGAGGCCCTTGTCCTCATCAACATGGGAGCAAGGTGCTTTGGGGTGGGGAGGCTGCAGGGTGCTCACTCGTCCCAACCCCCTTTCCTGACCGGCCGGCCTGCGTGCTCGGATAAGGGTCTGGTATGGATTTTGGGGAGATCCCACGTTGTTTTTTTGGGCGTAGGGGGTTCCCCTTAAAATCCATACCAGACCTAAGGGACATTGTCGCCTCTTTCTCGCACTCGCTGCAATAGGAAAATGTGTTTTTCCTATTGCAGCAAGCGTGAGATGCATAGTACCCTGTCGCAGAGAACCAGATCACGATAGGATCACACTGGAAACATTCTCGCGGGCAGGTGCTGTAGCTGCCCTTGCGTTGTATTTGGTCCATCGGACCAGCATACAGATGAATGGGCTTCCCGATAGGAACTTGGTCCGGCGGAGTTCCGGCGGAAAGATTTGAAACATGTATCAAATCTAAAGTCAGTCGGATTTTCGACCAAAAAGGTCAGTCGGAAGTCCGATGAAGCCCAGACACGGTCATATTGTCCGATGGATTCGGTCCGTCGGACCAGTCCGTTCGAAGAGTCCGCTCATGTGTACAGGGCATTAGATCAAAAGGGTGCTTCTACTAAATACTGAGCAAAGGGTCTGAATACTTAGGACCATGTGATATTTCAGTTTTTCTTTTTTAATAAATCTGCAAAAATGTCAACAATTCTGTGCTTTTGTCAATATGGGGTGCTGTGTGTACATTAATGAGTAAAAAAAATTACTTAAATGATTTTAGCAAATGGCTGCAATATAACAAAGAGTGAAAAATTTAAGGGGGTCTGAATACTTTCCGTCCCCACTGTATGTCAGCCCCCCCCCCCACACACACAGACACACCTCTGTATATATTTTAGCCCCCCCACACACCTGTATATATGCCAGCCCCCCCCACCCGTATGTATATATATATATATATATATATATATATATATATATATATATATATATATGTCAGCCCCACACGTTCACACATTTGTAAACACACAAGCCTCTGGCCCCTCCCAGTACACAAACAGCCCCCTCCCTTTCCTTCACAGCCCCTACTTGTAAAGGAAGTCTTCCTACCTAGACCCATCTTGTTTTCACAAAGCTGACATATTGCTGACACAGAGGAGCACAGCACAGGCAGATCACATGAGGGGTGCATATGCACATAGTAGCCAGAGGTGGCAGTAAAGAGCTTGATGTCTGAGCTCAATGACACAGAGAGCAGCAGAAGCTGCAAGATCATTTCTATAGAGCACAATATGGCTCTCCTTCACCCGTCCTGCCTTCTGGCCCAGGCGGGCCCCATACAGTTGTATCGGCTGTACCCCCCTGATGGCAACCCTGAGGGGATCACTGCTGTTATGTGTCCCCTATTGTAACAAACTGTCATGGCTGACTTAGGAAATCTGAACAACATGGCGGTCTTGCCCTTTCACACAACCATTTGAGGAGCTCAGTCTGCATTATTATCACACAGGTTCTCATTCAACAACATCTGCCAGGGAATGGCCACCGTTAAAAACTATTCCTGCCAGTAGACTGCCTGGTGCCATGTAAACAGCCATGTCATCTCAGTTTTCAAGCCATCTTATGCCAAGCTGTAAAAAGGCCTGCAGCTGGAACATCCAAGTGTTTTCATGGAAAAATATGATTTGTAAGCCAAGCAAAATGAGGGAGTTTCAGAAGAGAGGCATGTTCTGAAGTGCTCGGGGAACGGAGCCAAATCCCTCAATAAATATAAGATGCCAGGTGTGTTGTGTCTTTTATATTAGAATGTAATCTCCAGTCCAGATGAGCCTTAAAATAGAAGGCAAGGCTCCACAAAATCTCCTCAACTAAGGTAATCCTAAATTATTTATTATTACTGGTGTTACATAGTTACATAGTTAGTAAGGTTGAATAAAGACACCAGTCCATCTAGTTCAACCTGAGTGAGTGTGGGTGCGTGTCTACAATTGTCCCTATCCCTGTACATTGTGTCTAATTAAGATGTTCATCTATTATATTATTATTATTTATTTAAGGTACCCATATAGCGATGTCAATTTACGCAGTGCTCCGCACATACATCGCACACTCACATCAGTCCCTACCCTCAAGGAGCCCACAATCCAAGATCCCCAACTCACATTCATATACTAGGGCCAATTTTGGACAGAAGCCAATTAACCTACCAGCATGTCTTTGGAGTGTGGGAGGAAACCGGAGTACCCGGAGGAAACCCATGCAGGCACAGGGACTCTTTTTACTGCTAGGCGAGAGTCCTACCCACTACACCACTGTGCTGCTTGTGCCACCCGCGTGTTTAGTGACTAATGATTAAAAAGTGCCTTTTGAATAAACATTGCCCTCTTTTGTTTCAAGAATCTCACTTACCAGCCAGCCTGCAACAAAATCGAATAGTCCTGTCTAACAGTGCACGTTAAAACCAAGGGTTTAGTTTGCAAACATTTTCAAATATGCAGTACACTCGGGTGCCCTGAAGTGGCCCTGCAGCTTACGCATATATTAGCAAACGTGTGCAGACTAAACTGTCAGGGAACAAGCCGGAGGATAGTTATTCGCAGACCTGGCACAGTAGCCAATTCCCAATATGGCCGCACGCGCATAAATACACGCACAAGTATTGTAAATGCAGGAATCTGGTAATAATAAATAAGGATGATTTTGTATTTGTCTGTTTAGAATTTTTTCTTGCGTCATCCTAAGCTTTTATTATATTGTATTTTGAAGTCAAAGTATTTCTGAATTTGATAGTGTTTGACTTTAGATTTTTTTAAAGCACCTCTAAAGGCAACAATCTTTACTTCTCATTTGTATAGGTTTTCTTTTGCTGTCTGTGGCCTTGCTGGGAGAATTCAATCACCTTTCCCTGGTGACCATTGCCCCCAGGATGAAAAATGATGGTAAATTAGCAATATTGTGTTGTCAATCGGCTCGGTCTGGAATAGAAGTCATCCAATTGGGTTACCTTGGAGAGATTTCCTCTCACTTCCTGTTGTGTCTCAAGTAGTGAAGAAAATTCTTCCTAACGGGACACAGCAAAGCAAGAAAAAGTTTATTTCATCCACCCTTCTCTACTCTATCCAAAAGCAAAAATAAAAACGTTGTTCTTTAAAGCGATATTAAAGCAGAGTTCTAGACTGTATTAAAAATTTTTTTTTTTTTTTTTTTTTTTTTTTTTTAGGGCGTGGCCAAGACCGGCATGTGAGAGGACGCACTTCTCACAGCTCCTGCCTGATCCGTGTTACGATCCTTCCCCGGCATCGCTGATCCTGGTTCTTTCAGCCCCTCAGCTGGCTACCGAGTCCCTGTACCCCCCGGACCCACCTCCGGCCCTCTGCACGAGGGGGAAAACCCGCCGAGGCCCGTGGGAGATGGCGGGACCGGAATCCCAAGATGGCGCCGCCGCGCCTGCAGCCTTACATCAGCGCGCCCCCCGGACAGGGGATAGGATGAAAGACGGCAGCACTAAAAGAGCTCCGAAGACCCCGGGTAAGGAACAATATAGAGATATTCTCTACTATGCCCAGAAGCTGCAGGGCCCCGGGACAGCAGAGGAGGGGGGGTCAGCACACAAAAGGGGAGAGGTGGACAAGACTTCACAAGCAGACTGGGACATGGACACAGTGAGCACACCTAACCTCTTCATGGAGGAAGACACTCGCCCTCCCTCCCCCTCCCCTTCGGAAGACACAGCAGAGACTCTGGAGCAACCTACACTGGCTGAAATCCTGAAAGCAGTTCATATGTGTACGGCTGCAGTCAATGTCATGAAAGATCAGTTGGGAGGTGTCAGGGAGGAGATGTCCTTTCTCAGACAGGATCTGCAAAAGGTCAGGGAAAGGGCCACGGCGGTGGAAAGCAGAGTGAGTGATATGGAGGACAAAATCCCCCCAATTGCACAGGAAGCTAGAGCAGCACACCGCATGGCACAAGAAACATACAACAGGGCGGAAGACACAGAAAACCGTTTACGGAGGAACAACGTCCGTATAGTGGGACTCCCTGAGAAAGCTGAGGGTAAGGACCCCACCACCTTTGTGGAGAACTGGCTCATTGAGATCTTTGGCCGGGAGGCGTTTTCCCCTTTTTTCACTGTGGAAAGAGCACATAGAGTCCCTGGCAGACCCCCTCCACAGGGAGCCCCTCCCAGATCCATGTTGGCAAAGCTACTACACTATCGAGACAGGGAGGCTACACTAAGATGTGCACGGGAAAAAGCAAATGTTAAGTATAATGGCGTCAGAGTCTCATTCTACCCTGATTTCTCAGCGGAGGTGCAGAGAAGCAGAGCGAAATTCGGGGAAGTAAAGAAACGTCTGAGAGCCCTGCAATTACCATATGCTATGCTCTACCCAGCTAAACTGCGAGTGACGGCAGATGGGCATACACAGTTCTTCGAATCACCTAGAGACGCAATGATGTGGTTAGATCATAACGAACAAGCCCTGCGACACCGCCGGCCGGATGCAGAAGGAGACTGACCCTGATATGCAGCCAAGATTTCCTCTCAATACGGAGTATGCTGTTGTTGTTATTTTTTCTACTGACTAAACAGTCGTCCATACCTACACCTGGTATGGTCATCCCTTGACCTACTTACTTGTTCTTTTTCTTGTTTAGATGCCGGGAACACATTTCACATATAGAAAAGCTGGAGATAAAAGAACTGAGTTTTTTTTCCAATCTCTCTTTGTCCAAGTGACTTTGTTTTGTTTGGGTGGCAATGCAAGCCCCTACAGTCAGTCAGCTTTTAGGCTGTGCTGCCAGGCTATGTTTGGCCTGGATGATGAAGCTATGGTGGTTGATCCTACTATCCTGCCCTGCAGTGGTGGTCATCGACGCCAGTGAGGGATACCTGCCTTGGTTCCACCATACTACAATAAAAAGGAAGTTTGTTGGCACCGTTGTGCCAGGTTTTGGTTTACAGTTTGCACTATCTTACAGTCCAGAGACGTATCTAAATTTGCTTACTAGCCTTTGTGTCAATTTGCCACACACGTACAAGTCTGCTTACTATTATCTCCATGGATTCACCACACAGATGACCTTTGTTTACCCACGCCAACTGATGACGACATTTACACAATGGCGGGTTCTTCGCTGATTTCCTGGAATGTTAGGGGCATGAACTCCCCCCTTAAACGCACTATGATATTTACTTGTCTAAAGAAGTTTTTTCCTGCGGTGATATGTCTACAGGAGACACATCTCACTACAATATCCAGGAGCTGTTTGAAGTACAGATGGATAGGATGGGCCTATCACTCCACCCACACCTCTTTTTCTCGGGGTGTGAGTGTAGTGATACACAGGTCCCTAGATTTTCAGGAATTTGCTTCTAAGATAGATGTGGAGGGGAGATTTGTATTTCTGCATTGTCGTATTGGAATTTTGCATTGTATTCTAGCCTGTGTGTACATACCCCCCCCATTTGATGCACGGGTGCTTCGGCTTTTCATGGAATTTCTGACGGATAAGCCGAACCTCCCTACGCTCATTGTAGGGGATTTCAATAGCTGGCTAAACCCCGCTCTAGATAAACATCCACCCCCGGGAATACAAGCCCCATGCAGGGCAACACCATTAGCTAGACTGCTGCAGGAGCTGGGTTGGCTAGACATATGGAGACATAGAAACCCAGTAACTAAGCAATTCTCCTGCTTTTCAAAAACTCACGGGTCTCTATCTAGGATAGACTTGGCTGTGGGAAGCTCAAATATGCTCCCCTCGGTGTCTGAAATTTCATACAAACCCAGATGCGTTTCTGATCATTCCTATATGGTACTAAAATTAGTCACAACACAGGGGTCTATGCTCCCCAAGGCACCATGGAAATTTAATGCCTTTTGGCTTCAGCTGTTTACATCTCCTGAGAGACTAGAGGGAGGCATCAGTGGGTTTTTTCAGGTTCAGTCAACCCCTGCGGCAGTGGTTGCAGAGTGGGAGAAATTTAAAATATATCTCCGTAGATTGCTAAGCAATGAGGTCACTAAAGTTAAACAGCGCTCTGAAACTCTCAGGGAAACTCTGGAGATGCAGGTCCATTCCCTGGAGGATAAGTATGTGCAGGATCCTACCGATTCCGCAAGGGAGGCATGGCAGGCAGCTCAATCTGCTTATGGGCACCTCCTGGCTTCCTCGGCGGAAAAGAAAAGGTTTTTTTCTAAAACTGCCTTTTTTGAAGAGGGGGAGACAACGGGCCGCCTTCTTGCAAGAATTGCCAACTCAGAACAGAAGTCCCCAGTGATCGGAGCCATAAAAACTAAAGGGGGACAGTTGGTACAGTCGCCCGATCTAATATTGAACACATTAGCCGAGTTTTATGAGACATTATATCGCCCAACCTCATTAAAAAACCCGGGGGAGTTGGGTAATTACTTGGACGGCATTGATTTTCCGCAACTCTCTGCATTACAATGCCGGGAATTGGATTCCCCGATATCAGTGGAGGAACTGCAGGTGGCTGTGGCTGCGTTTCCTAACGGTAAAGCCCCAGGGGGGGATGGTATCCCCATGGAGATATACAAAGAATACTCTGAAATATTGTTGCCCAAGCTCTTGGCAATGTTTAATGCAGCCAGAGACCAGTCTGCCCTTCCACCATCCATGTCGCAAGCCCATATTGTGCTGATTTTGAAACCAGGTAAAGATCCCGTAGATCCAGCATCCTATAGACCGATATCCTTACTCCAGTCAGACATTAAAATCCTGGCCAAAGTACTAGCTCTTAGACTAAATAAGGTGATCACTTCAGTGATACATTCTGATCAGGCGGGATTTATGCCCAATAAATCTACGGCGATAAACCTGAGAAGGCTATTTCTTAATATGCAGACACAGACTGACAACATGGGATCAAGGGCTCTTTTGTCACTAGACACTATGAAAGCCTTCGATAGTGTAGAGTGGCCTTATCTTTGGGAGGTCCTGAGGCGATTTGGCTTTGGGGCCACATATATCACCTGGGTACGTTTGCTATATCATTGCCCTCGGGCTGCCATAAGGGAGGCTGGTAGATTGTCACTGTCGTTTGCTTTGGGCCGGGGCACGCGGCAGGGGTGCCCTTTATCCCCCCTGCTGTTTGCCCTGGCGATAGAGCCCCTAGCAATTAAAATTAGAAATCACAAGGGTATCACGGGCTTCTGCTATGGAGATAGACAGGAGAAAGTGATGCTCTACGCGGATGATACCATGATACTATTAGGTGATATGGAGCAATCCTTGAGGAACACGATGGACACAGTGATCCGGTTTGGGGAATTTTCAGGTCTGAAGATAAACTGGGCTAAATCAGCTTTGATGCCCCTAGACGGTGCCACAGTCCAGGACGGTGAGAAAGTAGGAGAAATTCCCGTTACCCATTCCTTCAAATACCTGGGAATATGGATTACACCCCAAATTAGGGATTACGGCCAACTCAACATTTCTCCACTCTTGGCCAGGTTTCGTCAGCGGGTCAAGACATGGAACGCCCTGTGTATGTCAGTTGCGGGCAGAGTGAATTTAATCAAAATGATTCTGATGCCCCAACTGTTATACATGCTACATAATTCCCCAATAGTGATCCCACTGAAGATCTTTAGGATAGTCAACACCATATTCCGTGAACTTATTTGGAAAAATAGGCCCCCGAGGATAAAACTAGAACATTTACAGCGCCCTAAAGACGATGGTGGCCTTGCTCTCCCGAACCCATGGCTGTACTATCTGGCATCCCAGATGCAACACTTAATAGGTATTATGGCCATGGAGGGTGAAGTGGGTGACAGATCCCCCGCTGCTTCTGAGGCTATTATGCTCCATGCAGTGGGCGGGCGATCAGTCCCGACTGCTCTTGAGGCATTGGCCTTTGGTAAACCTCAAAAAACCTTCCCTACATACAATCTTATACAAAAAGTTTGGAATAAGGTCAATTATTTGCAGGGGGTCACGGGTTTCTCTGCGTTTAGCCCGATTTGGGCAAATGGGACCTACCCGGAGCTAGCCAAATTGCAGCACACAGACAAGTGGAAGGGACATGGTATCTTCTACCTGGCTCAAATTATATGCAATGGGAAACTGATATCCTGGGAAACTTTGAAAGAGAAATACGGGTTACCTCAAACTATGAAATTCTACTATATGCAACTCAGACACGCATTTATAGCCCAATCTAAGACCTCTGAGTGGCATATGGACCCCAATCCCATTCTTTCCCAACTTAGAATGGCAGAGGTTTCAAAGGGATTTATTTCCCAATGCTATGGCACATTATCAACTCAATACCATTCCAAACACCCCCTTACGGTCAAAAGAAAATGGGAAATGGACTTAGGGCCCCTAGATGAAGATCAGTGGGAGGAAGCCCTGCAATCAGTAGCCACCTGTTCCCTAAATGTGACACAAAGGTTGACCCAACTATACATACTTCTGAGAGTTTATTACACGCCCCATAGACTCCATGCTATGGGACTGATACCCTCCCCGCTATGTACTAGGTGTAAGAGGGATCATGGAGACTTGATACACATGCTTTGGCGCTGCCCCAAGCTCCATTTGTATTGGAGGGGGGTAGTAGAGGTTCTGTCTGCAGTGTTCGGGGTACAGATTCCTCTGGACCCTAGACAGTGTATTCTGAATCTACTGGACGAATTAGAATGGGAATCACATATTAGAGAAGCCCTCACAAGGACCCTTTTTATGGCCCGTAAATTGATTATGCTACATTGGAAGTCTGAGTCACCCCCTACAGTTAAGCAATGGATTACATCAGTGGGAAATACGCTGAGGATGGAGAAAATCATATACCAGCATAGGGGATGCGCTGCCAAATTTGAAAAACTGTGGGAGCCGTGGCTGGGAACTCCGGGATTGGCCCCGGAGGACCTGGTCATGGATAGACTCCTGAGACTTAATACGGGCTGAGAGACCCCACACCCTAATAATCTGGTAGAACACACATTTAAATACAGATGTATTCGAAGGTATGCAGGGTATCTTGAATGTGGTGTGTATAGGGGAGAATGGCATGTTAGGCTATATTATTTTGCATATTTGTGGCGGGGCTCCTGGGGAACGAGGGGTGTCATACCATATTGTAACTGTAAAGCTTATAAATCTCTGGACTGTACACTGTTAATTTTCAATAAAAAAATTTTTCTGGATAAAAAAAAAAAAAAAAAAAAAATTTTTTTATGTCAGCAGCTACAAATACTGTAGCTGCTGACTTTTAATATAAGGACACTTACCTGTCTAGGGAGCCCGTGATGTTGGCAGCCAATGCCTACCCGTCCATCAGCTCTGGTTGCAGACGCTGGCATCCTTACTAAGGCCAACAGGAAGTGAAGCCTTGCGGCTTCACAGTCTGTTTCCTACTGCGCATACCCGAGTCGTGCTGCCCTTTCTGAATGGTCCCGCTGTCTTCTGGGACCTGTGTGGACGAGAGGTCATAAATGACATAGGTCGCCGCAGTGCCCTTACACGAAAGTGGGAGCAAGTACTTGTTTTTGACAGGCATCCGCTTCCCCCCCCCCCCCCGAAAGGCACCAAATGTGGCACCGGAGGGGGGGAGGAAGCAGATAAGCGGAGCTTCCACTTTTGGGTGGAACTCCGCTTTAAAGCCTTTTTTTTTTTTTTTTTAAATAACAAACGTACTTACCTGCTCTATATAATGTTTTTTCACAGAGCAGCCCCAATCCTCCTCTTCTCGGTTCCCCTGCTGGTGCTCCTGGCCCCTACTCCTGCCAGGTTTCCCCACAGCAAGCAGCTTACTGTGGAGGCACCCAAGCAGGCGCTTCCAAGCTGCAGCTCTGTGTGTCCATTCACACATGGAGCTTCAGCTCGGCCCCGCCCCCACCATCTCCTGGCTCACTGGCTGTGATTGACACTGCCAAAGGCCAATCAGGAGTGCGAGTCGCTGGAGAGCCAAGACTCTCGTGGACATCACTCTACCGAGAGAGGGCTCACTTAAAGGAGAAGTCCAGCCTGAGCTTTTTAGGCTGGGCTTCGCCTATGGGTCACAGGAGTGCAATTGGTTTTGCACTCCTGTGACTCGTTTTCAGCAGAGAGTGGTGTGAAGTCCGCTCTTCGCTGATGTCAACAGGATCAGTTGAGGCACAGCGTCATCCCAACTCTGGGAGTCTGGATCTGCCAGGTGCCTGGACTGATGGCAGTCTCAGCTTCTCAGCGAGCCACTGAGAGGCTGAGACGGCCGCTCCCCGCCCATCCACAGCTCAGCGCTCCAATGAGCGTGGAGGAGCAGAGCAGGAGAGATGCTTACGACAGGAAGCAGCTCACCGCTCGGGGAGCTGTTAGAACCGAGCCATCAGCAGTGTTCAGTGGCTCGGTTCTCAGTGAAGAGGCGGGGGGGACAGATGCAGCATCGGTCTGATGCTGCATTCACCTAGGTAAGTATGAATAGCAAAATAAACTATACTTCTCTTTTAAGTATTAGGGGGGGCTGCTGCACACAGGTTTTTGGATAGAATCCATGATGGTAAAAAACAATGGGCCTTTACAACCCCTTTAACTGTTTGCCGACTGCCGGCTGTCATATGACCGCCAGGCGGAGCGGCTCTCGTTGCGGACGGGCGTCATATGTTCCTTCAGTGGCGGTGTGTCACGGAGACACTGCTCGCCACCGAGGGGGGTGAACAGCCATTGGGCATGGCTGTTTACCAAGTGATTGGCCGTGATGAAGTCATGGCCGATCACAGATGGTTCAACCCCAATGTGCACAGCGGGTGCGCGTGAGCGCGTGCATGTCGGTGGCGGTGTTTCCCCGGGAACACTGCCTGTCACCGACGCTGGTAAACAGCCATTGACCGGCTGTTTACCCACGTGATCGGCTGTGATCCTTTCACAGCCGATCACTAAATGTAAACACAGAGTGGTAACTAGCTGTTTCCGGTGTGAGGAGAGAAGAGCCAGGATCAGTGAGTTGCCGATCTGTGTTCTGTAGTGTGTGCACCAACACCACATTTGTCCCATCGCCCCCCCATTGTCATCTGTCACCCAACAGTCACCCCCATAAAGTGCACCTGTCACATAGGAGACTGCCATCAGTGACCGTCAGTGGTGCACCTGTCACCCCTCACCCGTCACCCATCAGTGACCGTCAGCCATCACCCGTCACCCATCTGTGACCGTCACCCATCACCTGTCACCCATCATTGATCGTCAGCCATCACCCGTCACCCATCAGTGACCACCAGCCATCACCCGTCACCCATCAGTGACCATCACCCGTCACCCATCAGTGACCGTCACCCATCAGTGACCGTCAGCCATCACCCGTCACCCATCAGTGACCGTCAGCCATCAGTGACCGTCACCCATCAGTGACCTTCAGCCATCACCCGTCACCCATCAGTGACCGTCAACCATCACCTGTCACCTATCAGTGACCGTCAGCCATCACCAGCCACCCATCAGTGACCGTCAGTGGTGCACCCATCACCCATCAGTGACTGTAGCCTGTCAGCCATCACACATCACCCATCAGTGACCGTGGCCTGTCACCCGTCTGTGACCATCACCCATCAGTGACCATCACCCGTCACTGTCTGTGGCCTGTCACCCATCAGTGACCATCGCCTGTCACACCGTCATCACCTATCATTAAACGTCACCTGCCACCCATCGCACAGCCCATTAGTGACCGTCACCTGCCACCTGTCACACAGCCATCAGCACCATATCCAAAAGAGTATACAACAGTGAGGAGGCGTTCCAGATCCTCTCCATGACCGATGAGAGCAACAGGGAGTTCTCATCAGATTCCAATTCTGATTCCGAATCAGATTTGGCATTTGAACCGAATAGTGAATCGGCAAATGATTCGGAGGAAGAATGGGTCCCTCCTAAAAGGGCACAGCACTCTGGAAACCAGGATTATATTCCCAGGCCCAGTACCAGCGCTGCCGCCAGCAATAGGCCCCAAGAACAAATTCCCAGGCTCAGTACCAGCGCTGCCGCCAGTGTTAGGCCCCCGGGAACAAATGCCCAGTACCAGCGATGCTGCCGGCGATAGGCACCAGGAACAAATGCTCAGACCCAATACCAGTGCTGCCACATCATGCCTGAGTACCAGCACAGGAAATTCCAATCCAACTACTGGAGTGTCACGTCCCCCAAGAGCCAGGGCCTCTTGCCAACCCAACATGGCTGCCTTCCGACTTGGCATCACCAATTATTCCCCCTTTCACAGCACAGCCAGGTGTACAGTCCAACACCCAAAATTTCTCAGAGATTGATTGCTTTCATCTGTTTTTGCTGCAATTTATTGCGGACCAGACAAATTTATATGCCCAGCAGTATATTGCCAACTATCCCCAATCATTATATGCCCGTCCGTTTAAGTGGAGAGATCTGAATTTGGAGGAGTTCAATTTGTTTATGGGCCTCACCATAAACATGGGGATTACAAAAAAAAAATGAAGGACATGCCTATTGGTCCACCAACCCTATCCACAACATGCCCATTTATTTTGCCGTAATGTCCAAGTCCCGATACAAGATGATAATGCACTTTCTTCACTTCAGCGACAACACCCAGTGCCCTCCCCACAATCATCCAAATTACGACAAGTTATATAAAATTCGCCCACTGATAAATTTCATTTCCCAACAATTTGCAGAACTCTATGTCCCCGATCAGAATATATGTGTCGATGAGTCCCTGGTACCCTTTTCAGGCCGGCTAGGAATAAAGCAATATATTCCTAGCAAAAGGGCCAGATACGGAGTAAAATTATACAAGCTCTGTGAGAGAGCCACGGGATATCTGTATGTGTTCCGCATATATGAAGGAAGAGATTCCCAGCTCCAGCCCCCTGAATGCCCGGCCTACATGGGCACAACTGGAAAGATTGTATGAGACCTGGCATACCCATTTTGAACAAAGGATATCACATACCTTGACATCTTCTACACCAGCCTGCCCCTTTTCAAACACTTATACATCGCAAAAACCCTGGCCTGTGGAACCTCCAGAAAAAAAGGAAGGGCTTCCCACAATCTGTAGCGAACAAAAAGCTGCGAAGGGGGGAAAGAGCATCATTGAGATGCAACGAAGTGCTGGCCTTGAGGTGGAAGAATAAAAGGGACGTGCACATGATGTCAACCATCAATGACGACACTACATTTGAGGTTCAAAGAAGACTAGGTCCCATTGAAAAGCCAACATGTGTCCAAGATTATAATCTCTACATGGGGGGGGGGGGGGTGGATTTCAATGATCAAATGATTCAGCCCTATTTGTCAATAAGGAGGTCCCGATTCTGGTACAAGAAGGTAGAAATTTATCTCATCCATTTGGCCATTTATAATTCCTACATAGTCTACACCAAATCTATGGAAAGCCCCGCCCCCTTCCTAAAATTCATAGAAGAAGTTGTCACGTCCCTCATCTATCACCAAAGACCCCCCCTCGAAGACCTTTGCTCTAAGGCTGTTTGCCGACTACATGAGCGCCACTTCCCCTTCAGTATTCCACCATCTGAAGCAGGCCGAAGATGGCAAAAAAAATGTTGCGTGTGCACCAAAAGAGGATTTCGAAAAGATACCAGCTACCATTGTCCCCAGTGTTCCTTTCAACCTGGCCTTTGCATTGCTGAATGCTACCAACTTTATCATACATCCCTAAAATATTAGCCCATATTTTTAACCATTTCCCCATTTTCATCATCTGTGCTGACCATTTTCCATGCTTCCCCAAATAACCATGCCACTGACTTCGATGTGAACTGACCCTGGCCTGTTTTTCGACTATGCCTCTGTCTACCGTTTGGACTGCTTCCACCTGAACTGACTGCCATGGTTATGCAATAGAGTTTGTCGATCAGCATACCTGTCTCCATGTGCTCATCTCTAGAGACCAGCTGACCCTCACCTGACTGCTTTTGTAACCTCTCCTCTAAGCATGGCCCCACCCCAGGCCCTATCAGGGAACCCTATATTAACCTGTGCACTGCAAGCCAGCAGTGCTGATCAACCATTGTGTGTTAGCCTCTGTGTGTACTTGCTGTGTTTCCTACATCTGATTCCTGTTACTGACTTTGGCCTGTTCTTAATTATTCCTGTCTGCTCGTGACCCTGACCTTTGGTGTGTTCCCGACCATCCCTGTTGGCCTGTGACCCTGAACCTTGGCATGAACTCTGTTGTCCTTGTCTGCTTGTGGTCCCGACCTTGGCTTGTCCCTTACTTTCCTTGTTGTTCCAGCCTGCTGCCTCCTTCCTCTTCTCCTATAGTCTACTGTGAGCGTGAGCTGTGAGACCCTGGGGGCCGCGACCTGGAGCCAGTCCATCCTTACCGTTAAAGGCTCTGGTAAACACCTGCTGGCTCTTAGACTCCGCGCCCTGGGAAATTTATGCTCTAGCTCCCAGTGGGATCTGTGTCAGTGATCCAGTAGACCTGCCTCCTGAACCTCCCATGGTTCAATCCGCAGCAGTCAGCCGTAGGGTCCACTACCTTGCGGTGAACTCCTGATCCCAATGGTGTGCATCTGTCACCCAGCCTCTAGGTGACCTGACACTGACCCTGGCCTGTTTTGTGACTATGCCTCTGCCTACCGTTAGGACTGCTTTTCATGTAAACTGACCCTGGCGTGTTTTATTAACTACTCTACTGCCTACCGCTTGGACTACTTGCACGTGAACTGACCCTGGCCTGTTTTATGGACTATGCTTTTGCCTACCGCTTGGACTGATCTGTTGCCCTGCTACTGTAGTAAACCAGGGTTTCACATATGTGAGGGGCTCCAGAATTGTTTTTCCGGATGGAAATTTCCATTTCAGAATTTCCGGATAAGGGTCTGGAGTCCGGAGGCTTCATAGAAATTTGGGTGGGTCGAAGCATCTACCCCTGTGCCCCTGTGCACAGGTCTTACCTAATTGCGGCCCTCAGCCTGCTGCTGACTTACTGCCAAAATGCCTCTGCCTGACGCATGAACGGACCACACCACCACCTGTGGACTATGCAAATAATTAGCTGTAGCAGGAGGCAGTATGTTTATGAAGGGCTGGAGAGCGGTACAATAATGAGTGTCTGCAGGTAACAGTGTAGCAGGACCAATAATATGGCTGTGTTGGCTGTCTCTGCCTGGACAATTTCTATGGACCGTGCTGTGTTGACAATATCCTTGTGCTGACTATAGACAATATTCCTGCCTGCTGCCTGGATAATTACTATTGCTGTCGCTAAGCACATCCCTGCCTGCTGCCTGGACCAGTGCTCTCCTCTGTGGATACTACTAAAAGCACAGGTAATGCTTTTTTTTTTTACCCTTTCCCCAATAGAATTTATTTTGGATTGTAATTCTTGGTATGTACATGCTATGTGTTAGAAATATGAAGGGCCTTCAAAAATGATAGGTTGCCAGGAAATTATATATGTCATTTATGCTCCTAGAATGCCTGATGGTGCTACTTGGATGTTGGGCCTCTGTATGTGGCCAGGCTGTGTAAAAGTCTCACACATGTGGTGTCGCCATACTCAGGAGGAGTAGCAGAATGTATTTTGGGGTGTCATCTTTACTATGTACATGCTATGTGTTGGAAATATCTGATAAATGGACAACTTTATGTAAAAAAAAATTAGTTTTAATTTTTTTCCCACATTTTCCAAAAACTTCTGGAAAAAAATAAACCGTTCAAAAGACTCATTATGCCTCATAGATTATACGTTGGGGTGTTTGCTTTCCAAAATGGGGTCATTTTGGGGGAAATTCCATTGTCCTGGTGCTCCAGGGCCTTCAAAAGTGTAATAGGTGGTTAAGAAATGAGATGTGTCATTTATGCTGGTAGAACACCTGAAGATACTACTTCAATGTTGGGCCTTTGTATGTGGCCAGGCTGTGTAAAAGTCTCACACATGTGGCATCGCCATACTCAGGAGGAGTAACAGAATGTATTTTGGGGTGTCATCTTTGCTATGTACATGCTATATGTTGGAAATATCTGATAAATGGACAACTTTGTGTCAAAAAAATGCGTTTTCATTTTTTTCCCACATTTTACAAAAACTTCTGGAAAAAAATGAACCATTCAAAAGACTCATTATGCCTCATAGATGGCCAAGCTGTGTAAAAGTCTCACGCATGTGGTATCAACATACTCGAGAAGAGTAGTAGAATGTATTTTGGGGTGCAATTTGTTGTATGCATATGCTGTGTGTGAGAAATAACCTGATAATATGACAATTTTATTTAAAAAAATTAAAAAAGAATTGTGGGAAAAAATGACAACCTAAAAAACTCACCATGCTACTTACTTAATACCTTGGAATGTCTACTTTCTAAAAAGGGGTCATTTGGGGGGTATTTGTACTTTCCTGACTTGTTGGTGTCTCAAGAAATGAGATTCACCTGATGTACTGAAGGCCTGATCAGATGTGATCAATTTTCAGTGATTGGCTCCATAGTTTATAGACTCTATAACTTTCACAAAGACCACATAATATACACTGATTTGGGTTATTTTTACCAAAGATATGTAGCAGTATAAGTGTTGGCCAAAATTTATGAAGAAAAATGACTAATTAGCAAAATTTTATGACAGAAACAAAGAAAAAGGCATTTTTTCATAAAATTGACGGTCTTTTTTATTTATAGCACAAAAAATAAAAAACCCACTAGTGATTAAATACCACCAAAAGAAAGCTATATTTTTGTGAAAAAAGGACGCAAATTTCATATGGGTACAGTGTAGCATGACTGAGTAATTGTCAATCAAAGTGTGAGAGCTTTGAAAGCTGAAAATTGGTCTGGGCAGGAAGGGGGTGTAAGTGCACTGTATTGAGATGGTTAAAGCGATTGTAAACCCTCATAGTTTTTCACCTTAATGCATTCTATGCATTAAGGTGAAAAACCTTCTGTGGTGCTGCAGCCCCCCAGCCCCCCGTTTTACTTACCTGGACGCTGTCACCCCCTGGATGGAAACGAGCACACCAGCTCTAGCTGGTGTCTCGTGTCCTAATTGGATAGATTGATAGCAGCGCAGCTATTGGCTCCCACTGCTGTCAATAAAATCTAATGGGGGCGGGGCCGAGTCCTGCATTCTGTGTGAATGGACACAGATGCAGGACTCAGGAGCACGCCCGCATGGGTGTCCACCGAGGAGAGCGCTTCTCCAATGCAACATTCGATGCTGTGAGGAGCCAGGAACACCGCTGAGGGACCCCAAAAGAGGTAGATCGGGGCCACTCTGTGCAAAACAAACTGCACAGTGGAGGTAAGTATGACATGTTTGTTATATATATATTTTTTTTTTTTAAACGAGGGTTTACAACCCCTTTAACTATACAGTACTTGAATCTGGATACCAGGTATAATTTTTACATAGTTACACTGGACCCGCTTAGACCAGTCTTTTTGTGCCATATCTGTTGGGTTTCTGTAGAAGACAGATATCACTGTCGTAGACACCGCTACCACTGAGATTTCTGCTAGCTTCCGGGTCCCGTGCGAGCAGCTGCCCTGCTGCTTTTTGAACACAGCAGGTCCCCCACCTGACACTGGTCCCATTCAGAGAACACGTTCCATTTGTCCCGAGGTGAAAATTATGATGTCACCATCCCGCCTCTCCACCTCGTTCAACTAGTGAACCGTTTGCATTAATTTAGAAAATAGAAAGTGTTCCCTGAATGGTACCTACTCCAAGTGTACTACCTCCTGAGTTCACAATGCAGCAGGGCAGCCAGTTGGCCCAGGATCCGGAAACAAGTTGAGGTCACTGTAGATGCAGGGCCTGCTACAGTAATTTCCAGCTTACTTACATTTATCCAAGCTGAACCAATGTAACTATGTAAAAATTACCTGAAATTCATATGGGGGCATGTCCGGATGTAGACCAAGCAGGACGTGTTGTTGCAGAGCTCCGCCGATCCTGACCTAAATCCGCTACCATCCTGCTAAGCGACTCAGCTGGTGTGCCGATCCTGACCTAAATCCGCTACCATCCTGCTAAGCGACTCAGCTGGTGAGCCTCCATCCTCTCCCTAACTGGCCCTGGACACCTCCTGCACCCACCCAGGAAAGAATTGTGAAGCCCAGCCGGCCGATTGTGTCTTATTAGGCCGCGACCGGCTCCACACACTGCTGACCCGCCGCCATCTTGAGGCCTACGGAGCCTCCGACACCAGCGGGCTTGAGTGCCGCGTTCCGCGGACCGAGCGGTGGCCGATCCCTGCCCATCTGTGGAGGCACTCATCCCGGGAGATAGATTACCTGAGTGAGGGTTCGGTGGACCGCCTGTAGATCCATCAAGGCAAAATTCGGGCGCCCGCGGCCTGCCGCCATCTTGCGGCCTAACGAATCAGGCGCATACTCCACACAGTGCCGTGCCCCAGCTTTCACATACTACCTTGCCTGAGCCACCATCCTGACAGGAGCTGTGCAGTACTGGAGGCCTAGTATAGACTACATATACACAGCACATCATCCATCCTGCTCTCTGAGACCTGGTGCATGCTAGCCGACCCCACAAGATACTCCTGCCATAACGAGGTATACTGCGGATGGGCCCACCCAGGACCCGCTACACACAATCCGGGAAAAGAGCCTCCCATACCTCTCCGACGGTGGCCACCTTGTCGAGGCGACAGCCAGTTGCTGTAATGGAAGCGAGCGCGCAAACGTCTGCAGCGTCAGGGGCAGCTGTGACCCCATCGGGAGCAGAAATTCTGGCGGCTATTACAGCATGTAAAGAAACGTTGACGGCCAAAATAGATTTCCTGACTGTCGATGTCGGTCTCATCCGTCAAGATGTGGATAAGTTTAGGTCCCGCATAGCCGAAGTAGAAGACAGGGTCTCCACGGTGGAGGATACGGTCCCATCGGATTCCAGAGAGGTGAGAGCCCTGCAGCTTCAGGTGAAGGCGCTACAGGAACGGGCCATAGATACTGAAAACCGCCTTAGACTAAATAATATTCGCATACTTGGTTTACCTGAGAGGGCCGAGGGCCTCAAACCAGCGGAATTCACTGAACAGTTACTATCCACCCTGTTCAATTTAGGTCCTATGCCGTCCACATTTGTTGTGAAAAGAGCCCACAGGGTCCCACCACTTCCTCCAAGACCTGGGGCCCCTTCGCGTCCTTTCCTGCTACGGTTGCTAAATTACAGCGATCGAGACCGCATCCTGGCGGCGGCTCGAGCCATGCCTGAAATAAAATTTGAGAACGCCAGATTATTTTTCTTCCCAGATTTCTCTCAAGAGGTGCAGCAGCGGCGCAAGTCTTTCACGGATGTGAGGCGTCGACTTAGAGAAAAGGGAATACGGTTCGGCCTTCTTTACCCTAGCAGTCTGCGGGTCATGGATAGTGACAACACCCGCTTCTTCGACACTCCAGAGGCTGCTGCGGCGTGGCTGGTTACCCGCTAGTGTCCTACTGCCAACCGAAATGATTACGGACATACAGCATGCTGGAGCCAGCTAAGTACCTCATCATTATATGCTGTCTTAACTTCTGTCACAGGATGACTTATAATATTACTCACTGGTTGCCCATGGATCCTCCTGTGCTGATACACCTCGTCATCTTCCCACCCTCCATCGGACACCCCTTTGCGGACTGAACAAATGATCATTCATCCTGCCTGAGGAGCTCTGGCAGCTGTCACAGTTATTTTTTTCTGCTTTTGATCCCTGAACTGAGATCCATCCTAATTTTTTACCATGACCCCCCCCCCCTCTTTTTCCCCTTCACTCAAGATCCAGTAAGGACTTCTGCCAGTTACGGCAGACCACCCCCCCCCCCTCCCTTTTTTTTTCCTCTCCTTTTTTTTTGTTCACATTTTCAGACACAATACTACACCAGGAGTTTGCACACTGGTAGTGACCTAAGTTATAGGGTCCAAATACTAAATATAGATTACTGGTTTTGTTGATTATTTTTTTTGGTAAAAACTATTCCTACTCCCTTCATTCGTTTTGTGAAGGGGGCGGGAACTAGTAGGATAAGCACTATGTGCCTGGGGTGGTTTCTGTTCGAATTTTTGTTATGCTTGATGGTTGTACTATTTCAGTGCTTAGAATCAATTGTATGTCATGATCGAGATTGTGCTGCTCATGGTTGGTTTCTCGAACCACTCTCCCCGCTCCCAGATCCTCCAGCTGAACATTGGACTTAATGGCTGCTCAAAAGACAAGCTCCTTTACTGTTCTCTCTTGGAACGTTAGAGGCCTAAATTCCAAATTTAAAAGAGCCCTGTTATTCCAATATTTAAAATCCAATTCTCCCCAACTTATACTTCTCCAGGAGACGCATCTTATGGGCAGCAAAATCTTAACATTAAAAAAGCCGTGGATTCAGAAGGCGCTCCACGCCACATATTCTACTTACGCAAGGGGAGTGTCAGTTCTGATACACAAGAACTTCCCATGTGTAATTGAAGAGATATGCACAGACCCTCAGGGTAGATTTGTTTTGGTAATATTTACCTTGTGGTCCCAAAGGTACATTGTGGTAAATATGTATGTCCCGCCACCATTCTCTCCAAAAATTCTATACACTGTTTTGGAAAAGATCACCCCCTTTTGTCCTGGAAAGATTTTGATCATGGGGGATTTTAATGCTATCTTGTCGCCCGAGCTTGACAGACCCACTCCCCCAAAAAATTATTGTGCAGAACTCCCCACCTGGGCTCAGGCAATAGGCTTAGACGAAATATGGAGATGGAAACACCCCTCTACCAGATCCTACTCCTGCTTCTCAGCCTCCCACAAGATTGCCTCGCGGATAGACTTGGCATTTGCCAATCCGCCACTTCTGACAGATGTGCTAGAGGCGGAATACTTACCTAGTGGGTTGTCGGATCATAGCCCCCTGAAGGTGTCCTTTCGTGCCCCCGCCTTCCACAGCGCAGCGCTGTGGAGGCTGGGTGCGGAATGGATTTCCCATACGGATCTCGTAGATGAACTACCAAGGCTGCTGAGCGAGTACTGGGAGCGCAACACGGGATCCTCTCCTCCAGATGTCGCCTGGGATGCCTTTGAGGCTTACACTAGAGGGCACTATATTTCCTCCATCGCAGCTATCAGGAAGAAACAGACACTAGAGACTCAGTCGTTACAACAGTTGGTATTAGACAATACAAATACATACAATTCAGACCCTACCACGGATAATTTTGATCTTCTGGCAGCGGCCCAGAGGGAACTAAACCTACACCTGGCAGAAATCACTAGGTTGGGAGCATATAAGAATAAGCAACGATTCTTTGAACAGGGTGACAGAAATGGCCGACTTCTAGCCATGATGGCCCATCATGACCAACCACTTACACTCATTTCTACAATAATCACTCCGGAAGGCGAGACGGTAACAACCCCCTCAGACATACTAAAAGAATTTAATAACTTTTATAAAACCCTTTATGCCTCCGGTCTGCCGGCCGGCTTTCAGCCCGAGGAGCTAGGAGATCTGTTGGATCCTCTGGCTCTCGGCTGGCTGTCGGTTGCGGAACGTGAGACATTGGTGCAACCCTTTACTGCTTTAGAGGTACTAAACGCTATCCAATCCTTCCCCTCAAGAATGGCACCGGGCCCGGATGGGCTAACAATAGATTTTTACAAAACGCATGGGGAGATGCTGGCACCGCAATTAGAATCACTCAATACGAAATACCTTGCGGAGGGGAACTTACCTGATTCTATGTATCACGCCCACCTGACCCTAATATATAAACCTCTGAAAGATCCTACCTCCTGCGCGTCATACAGACCCATTGCGCTACTAAATAGTGACTTCAAAATCCTGACAAAACTTCTTGCTATTAGGTTGTATCCCATGCTGCCCTCTGTAATAGACCCAGACCAGACAGGGTTCATGCCCCACAGAGCCACAGACGTCAACCTCCGTAGACTCTTTACAAATATCCATGCCCAGCACATCAATGAGGGATCTCGAACGATTGCCTCATTAGATATTGAAAAGGCTTTTGACACTGTCGAGTGTCGAGTGGGAGACATTGCGTAGGATGGGGTTCCCTTTGCTTTTTATTAAATGGCTTCAGGTGATATACAAATGTCCTACCTCCTCGGTGCGCTTGGCAGATAAACTATCGGATCCCTTCAGCCTTTCCAGGGGAACAAGGCAGGGCTGCCCTCTCTCTCCGGCACTCTTTGCCCTTGCCATTGAGCCAGTGGCGGAGGCGCTGCGCACTACCCCACACATCAGGGGTTTGCGCTTCGGTCTGCTGGAGGAGAGGGTGGCTCTGTATGCTGACAACATGCTGCTTTTTCTCAGTGACGCAGGTCCATCACTGCAGGGAGCACTGACAATACTGAACACCTTTGCTGGGGTCACTGGGCTAAAGGTGAATTGGTCCAAATCCTTACTATTTCCAATAGACCAAGCCGCAAGAATAGGTTCCCCCCCTGGATATCCCCCTACAGTGGGTGGACACCTTCAAATACCTGGGTGTTGTTGTTTCCCCCAGAGACACAGAGTTCATCCATCTTAACCTAGACCTGATGCAAGACATAAAGATTAAACTTAAGGCATGGGTGAAGCTGCCGTTGTCACTGTGGGGCCGAGTTAACCTTCTCAAAATGAAATTTATCCCAAAGCTCACTTACCTTTTTAGGCACTCCCCGCAATGGATTCCCAAATTTTTCTTTAAAAAGCTCAATCAGATCTTTTCCTCCTTCCTTTGGGGCCCCTCATCGCCAAGGTATAAACTGAGTACCTTGATGAGACCAACAACGCAGGGAGGTATGGCATTCCCAGACTGCCATAAGTATTACCTTGCCGCACAGTTGATAACAGTGAGATGGTGGTTGGATCCAGACAATTCTAATTCAGTTACAGCTCTAGAGGCGGCGGTGATGGGGTCATTGGAAGCACTTAAATTACTGGTCTATAGAGGACCTCAGGCCCCATATTCCTTGACCCCTCCATGCATACCACTTTACGTGCATGGAGGGCAGGGCTGGCGATAGAAAAATACGGGCACAATGAAGTCTCACCCAACGCTCCAATTTGGCTAAATCCGAATATTCCCCACTTTTATAAAATGCTTAACCCATATGCATGGACCAAACACGGTGTCAAACTAATATCACAGATAATTTCAAACAACACGCTGATCCCTTTGTCCCAACTTTCAAAGACGTATAATATACCAAATTATTACATATTCCGTTACCTGCAACTTTCTCATGCTTTTACCGCACAATTCCCGCGGTCCTCCTGCGTGGTTGTCCAGTCTGGGTTGGAAAAGACACTCCGCACTAGATGCGCCGAAAAACCAACCTCTCATCTTTATGAACATTTGATATTTGTGTCTCTCCAACCCATGGACAAACTGTGGTCCCGCTGGCAAAGGGACATTCTAACACTGGACAACGATGACTGGGATGATGTGTGGGATTTCCCCTTTAGCTCCCTGGTTTCATTAAGAGACAGACTAGTGCAATTTAAAATAGTGCATAGAGCATACTTTACACTGTATAGACTTCATAAAATGAAACCTGAACCTGAATGCTGGAGGTGTCACACCTCACAGGGGGACTTTACACATATTTTTTTGACCTGCCCTAAGATTCGGTGGTATTGGACTGAGGTGCTAGACATGATTAATCTGGTTGCCTCAGTTACAACGCCGGCGATGATGGAGGTGTGCCTTCTGGGCCTGGTGGGGACAATGGTGCCAACAGTGGCGAAAAGAACGTTGATTGGGCTGTTGCTCTTTTATGCCCGGAAAAACATTGCTATGCACTGGAAAAAACCTACGGTACCTTCCTTGGCCCAATGGAAGCGTCTCATAAATGAGAGCCTTCCATTATACAAAGACACATATATAAATAGAGGATGTCCCCAGAAATATGATAAAATTTGGCGTGCCTGGCTTGCTGAACCAACTACGGTTTGAAGGCTAAGGGAAGAGAATAATGAATTAGGTATACATATAATCATATCAATAAAAACATATTCAATTGTGCCTAAGGAGGAGAGTGGAGGATACTATGCATGAATAAGATATAACAGACTTCAAAAAAGGGGAAAGAGACACCAGTAATCCTAGTTGCCTAGCAGCACTCCGACTAAACATACATGAAGCCATAAATGACTTGAAACTTATTAAGCATACAGACAACTGATAAGCACTGATGTTGATGTTTATGTATGATTTTGTTATCTTTATTTTTCTTTGTTTGTTTGTCCAAAAATACAATAAAAAAGATTTTACAAAAAAAAATTACTTGAAATTCATCTTTAAACACACGTTGATAAGACTGCTGTAAAGAAGTTAATCTCTTTCACGTGCCATTTTAAAAATATTTTAAAAGTTGAGAGTTGCCCCTTCAATAAAATTTAATTACAAAATGGTTTACGTATAAATAGCAATTACAAGCAATTTTTTTTATCAAAAGTGGAGTTTATCGTTAAGTGATAGTGTCATGGGTGAAAAATGTTCTTTTTTAAAGGTTGTGGTTGAGCAAATCATTTTGTGCAGACTGGGATTTGTAGCAGATGGCGTGGATTCACTGGAAGAGGGACTTTTACAAATAATTTGTAATTAGCCTGTCATGCTGATTCAGTTATCTCTAAACTGAAAAAGGGGTCATTGATTAATGGTTGAAGAGCTGAAGGTCTAGGGAACCCCACAGGGTCTCCAAGTGTGGACATGAGCTAGTAACCACCAGACTATCTCCTGAAAGCAAATACTTGGCCTAATAAATAAATCATGGGGTTGAATTTGGCAAAAATATTTTCTTGCAACAAAGGACTATCATAAATTGGAATTATTAAACAAAATTGACTCAAGTATTCCTGCTGCGTTGACTATAAAAGACATAAAAATACATCATTAAAATTTGTTTTCAATTAGATATTGTAGCTGTTGATCCAGCTTGTGCGTGTAGGAGTCCTCAACTTCCGGTGGATGGCCGCCAATGATAATACTGTTGCCGAATTGACAAATTCTGCAACAGGAGGCTCTCACGGTGGCTCTCTTGGTGGCTCTCTGATGCAAATCTCTGTTGCACTCATCATGCCGGCATCCTGCACCCAGGAGGTGTTGTTGGTTGAAGACAGAGCTGACACAACTTCATAGGTGATAGCAGAAGACCTTCTCCCTAGCTTCCAACCTCACTTTAGTCCCACACTGGAGAGTGGTGATCTAAGTGTTGGCAGGTATAGTGCCCCTTTATTTGTTGCTCCTCCTTGGGTGATATAGAGGGTGGAATCTGTGCCCTTTTTAGTACCAGCTGTGGGTGGGACCTGGCAATTTGGAGTATGGGACCAGGACACCTCTGTCCACCGCCATGTAGTTCTTTGACCTGTGCACCAGAATGGGAAAAACCCTCTGCAAGGCTAGACTGCCAGGAGGATGATTAGCTTTAGACTCACAGGGGAGGTGATGGAAAAGCTTTGCCACCCTTGACCATCCCTTAGCAGGTCTGTGGCTTGGTTTAGGATGACCTTGGGGCTTAGGACCGAGGAGCACCTTGTGTTGAACCACCTTTGGGGAATTGGCTGGCAACAATGGGGAAAATGGTTGGGATGGTACTGTGTAGTCATGCTGAGTTTTCTGTATTGGGACTGTGTAACATGAAGAGGATGTATTGCTGTGTGTGCCTAAAGCCCCGTACACACAGGCCAAATGTCTGGAGACAACGGCCAATTCAATAACAACTGGCCAACATATGGCCTGTGTGTTAAGTTGATGCAATAAAGTGTTAAAAGCATCTGGACTGGGCATTCTTTTATTCCGGATAACAGGCCTCAAGCCGGGAATATGTACAGAGGTGGGCCTCATGCCAGGAGTGTGACTGACACAGATATGGCAGAGTACACTAAATTACTAAAAGTATTGGGATGCCTGCAGATGAACTTTAATGGCATCCCAATATTGAGTTGGCCCACCCTTTGCAGTTATAACAGCTTCAACTGTTCTGGGGAGGCTGTCCACAAGGTTTAGGAGTGTGTCTATGGGAATGTTTGACCATTCTTCCAGAAGCGTATTTGTGAGGTCAGGCACTGATGTGGACGAGAAGGCCTGGCTCCCAGTCTCCACTCTAATTCATCCACTATCAGGTTGAGGTCAGGACTCAAGTGCAGGCCAGTCAAGTTCCTCCGGCCCCAAACTAGCTCATCCATGTCTTTATGGACCTTGCTTTGTGCACTGGTGCGCAGTCATGTTGGAACAGGAAGGGGCCATCCCCAAACTGTTCCCACAAAGTTCGGAGCATGAAATTGTCCAAAAGGTCTTGGTATGCCGATGCCTAAAGAGTTCCCTTCACTGGAACTAAGGGGCCAAGCCCAACCCCTGAAAAACAACCCCACGTCATAATTTCCCCTCCACCACATGATTTGGACAAGTGCACAAAGCAAGGATGAGGAGGGATGGGGTGGAGGAACTTGACTATTAGGGTCACGGATAGTAATAAAACCTAACAAAGGGTCAAAATGTTCCACATCCAATTCAAAATTAGAAAAAAAATCTTGCTGGACTTGAATTTTAAAGCAGCTAGGGAAACGTATCAGTAGGTCTAACTAGCCATGTTTTGAGCATACATTTTTTTACTGCCTGTGCTTACATATTTTGATCTAGGAAAGAGTCCTTCTTTCCCACTTTAGAAGGTTGAGATGGATGGATTTTATTATGCTCTGCTCCCCTGCTGAGTACTGAACAATTGATGACAAAGCTAACCAATATTCACATTTCCCAGCAGTTCCCACATATGGTCCTCAGATTATTTCTTGTTCTATAGATGAGCCTGGGAGAATTCATTGTACAGGCAGGCCCCGGGTTACAAACAAGATAGGGTCTGTAGGTTTGTTCTTAAGTTGAATTTGTATGTAAGTCGGAACAGGTACATTTTTTAAGTGTAGCTCCAGCCAAAAAAAAACATTTTTAAGCTTTCTGTCCCAATTACAATTGGATTTTGAAAATTTTTGTTGTTGTGGAAACAAGGATTGGTGATAAGGCTTCAGTGGAGACACCTTTTTCCCATGATAACTCTCACAGGAGTAAATTTCCCTTCCTTGGGGTAGATTGGGGTCACTTCCTGTTGTCTCCCTCCGTTTGTAAGTAGGAGTCTTTTGTAAGTTGGATGTTTGTACCCCAAAGACAAGGAAAAGAATGAGAGAGAGATAGGACCTGGGGGAGAGATGTGCACCAACGACCAGCTGAAGACGGTAATTAGTAGTCATCCAACAACCAACGGGTCATGCCTTTCTTCTGGAGAGACATATTCACTAGGAAAGTGAAATCTCTAAACACAAGAGCCCTCTATTGCAGTGTTTCCCAAACTCTTTTGTGTTGCGGCGCACCAAAAAGACCTAAAAATGTTTGCGGCACACCTGAAAAGATTTAACAAATTTTGTGGTGAAGAACTTATTTATCTTTACATATATAATTAAGTTTAATTTTAATGCGACGGATGTGCTGGGAGCAAGCACCTCGTTTGACAAAGCTGCATTGCAGATCAGATAGAATGACAATTGAGCATCTTCAAATTCCGAAACGATGAAACCATACTCAATGTAATCTTCTTTGTACTTTCGCTAGCTTCCTTGCTTTTCATTTAACAGTTTCTCTTTCAGAGTTCCAGACTCGATTAAGTATTTCTCCTTCGCTAAACAATGAACAAACTTTATTTATAGGCATCAGAGTTGGAATGGAATGGTCTCTATTATTATAATATAATTTGAGCAATCGAGTTCTCCCGAGATCTCGCACAAGTCTCACGTTATGAAAGGAACCAATGAATGACAGACTGACAGAGATTGCGTTTTAATATATGTTACTTTTTAACTTTTGCGACTTTGATTTACCATTTCGATATGTTCAAGGTTTGAAAACGCTGGCAATTTTAAATATTTTTCAAAACTCCAACGGCACAACCTGCAGATCTCACACGGCACACAAGAGTGCCGCGGAACACAGTTTTAGAATCACTACTCTATTGGGAAGTTCATGAGTGATTGAGAGAATCAGAGTAGGAACTGTTAAAGTGTCTCTATTCACAATAAATAAACGGCACCTGACCTTGCAGATATGGAGAATCTTTATTCAAGTAAAAACTTCTCAATAGCAGCTTGATCAGAAGCACTTTGACACATTTTGTGAGAAACAATTACTTTTTTGCCTAATGAGGGGGACTAAAGATTCTCTGTCCCTGGAAGTCCGGTGGGAAACCTTCACTTACAGGAGTGTGGATCTCCTAGATTGCCTGTAGTGCTCACTGGTTCCTCCTGCTGACCTCTGCATCATTACTTTTTCTTGTAATAGGTGGAGATGAGCAGGAGCAACCAATGAGAACTGCAGGGCACCCAGGAGATTGACATTCCCATAAGTGTTGGCTTCCCAGCTGATTTCAGGGGGGACCCTGTTCTGCTGACTTCCACCATTCAATCATGTGCAAGAAAAAAATGTATTTTTTTTTTTATTTTCCTTGAACTTGATTGGGTATTCTTTGCAAAGTGAAATTTCACCACATTCACTAAGTTCTGAGGGAAACTCCCTTACAAAGTGCAACTTCCCTTGCAAAGTCAACAGTCTCTTTGCCTTTAGTAAATCAACCTCATAGTGTCAAAGCCCGTTGAAGTTTATAGAGTTTTTTTTACTAAAGGCAAACAGGCTGTTTACTTTGCAAGGGATGTTGCACTTTGCAGATGGATTGGCCCCAGAGCTTAGTGAAGTTTTCTCGTTTCAAAGAATGCCCAGTCTTGTCTGAGGAAAAACAGCATTTTTGCTAGCACATGATTGGATGATGGAAGTCAGTAGAGCGTCACCTCATTCTTTAAGCTCTGAAGATCATCCTCTTGCAGAGTGCAAATTCATTCCCTAAGTTCTGGGGAAAATTTCTTTGCAGAGTGCAACTACCCTTGCAAGGTGAACAGCCTATTTGCCTTTAGTAAATCAACCCCACGGTGCCTGAAGAAGCAGTTTGATCTGCAAAACCCATAACATTTATTTACCAAAATCCTTCCACATCTATGTGTCTTCAGATACAAGATAATAACTGGTGATACCTATCAAGGACTTTATAAAAACATTGACTTAAAAATAACTCTTAAGGCTTGTAATTCTACTGTAAATGCCAGCACTGACTGTTGTCTATAACATCCTCTGCCTGCTGTCCTGATGAAGGGGTTTTAGAGGCCCCCACAACACATTGGCTATTTTTGACCTGCTTGTTGTAACCAGTTGGATAATAAAGACCTTGGACTTTTAATGATTCTTCATTTGTGTCAGGGCTGGGCTCAGGCCTTCCTTCTCTGAGCTGGCCGCTCAGCTGTCAGCTAATTGCCAGCTCCCATCTCTCTCCACAGTTCCTCAGCTGTTGTTGATATCCTGCTTGTCAGTTCTGCCTACTTAAAGGAGGAACTCTGCCTTCGCCTTGGTCAACATCACAAGAAACATCACCTGCGTTCCTGTTTAAAGACTGGCTTTGCTGACATCCCTTCTGGCTCCAGATCCTGCTTGCTGTTCCACTACTTTGATCCCTGACTTCTGGCTTGGCTGACTATCTGTTCCGGTTACTGAACTTTGACTAGGTTTGTTCTTTTTACTTTTATTATTAAACAAGTGTGATTTAACTGTACTTCTGTCTCGGTCTGATTTCATAGTTTCTGACAATTTGACACTCTCTTTGACCTATTACATTTAGATATTTCAACTTGGGTGAATGTCCTCTTCAGGGGGATCCTCGTCTTTGTGGTAGGCTGCCAAATACAGGCCATTCTCCTTGACCCCAGAAGCAGGAGCCTCACACTAAATTGTCATAAAGATCTCTGCAATTCTTCATTCTTGTGGAAATTAAACAAATTTCCCAGCCATATCATAGTGTGATGATGTAACTGCAGTTTTCCCATTTTGCCTTACTCTTGCAATAATTAATCACAGTTTTTATTCACTGCAAAATTATTTTTCCTGCGTAAGAGAGTTGAACAGAACCCAAGAACATTTTAATCCCCTCTAACATTCCTCCCTCATACAGGTTTGCCCTCTTTTGTTCAGAATTGACCCGCAGTCCACTTTCTGTACAACGCAGACGATTGATGGATTATGTGGTGGAATGTATTACATAGAACATACAGGTGTTGTATGTGATATAATGTACAAAGTGAGGCTAGCGAGATCACTTTTAAGATGTATTTCCTGTTCAGTTCCGATATGATACATTAGAGACAGAGAGATGGAGAGATAGCCTTATACTATCCCTTACACCTCTGTAAACCTCTGAAATAAAAAATGAACAAACATTTTCTTCAATAGTGTGTGCCTCTATCCAAAGCACTGAATGTGGCAACACCAAGCATTCACCAGAGAAAGCACCCCCCTCTCACCCCCAGTCAAGGCTGGCGATAGGGGGTACCACCGGTCCTACTGTAGGGGGCCCGGGCACACAGGGGGACCCGGATAGCAGGGGAACCAATACGGTGGAATGGGAGGACAGTTACAGAAAAATGCACTGTGTCTCTCCCTCCAGCAGCTGAAAGCTGGTTTCTCCCCCTCTCCCTCCCACCAGCTTCAAGCTGCTTGAGGGAGAGACACAGTGCATTGTCCTGTAATTGTCCAATTCCCCTCCATGTGCTGCCCACATCTGATTCCCCCCGTGCACCCCCCCCCCCATGCAGCACCACCAGCTTCCCCCTCCCACCAGCTGCTGCAGGCGCAGAGGTGAATGGATAATGGGGGAAGGGGTCAGTAAATATATCATTTACTGACTCCTTCCTTTTCTGAATTGGACACAGTGAGTGATCGATACCGACTATGATAAACGATAAACTATGTTTACTATGCTTCAGTTTATGAATACACAGGAGCCTCTGTGTCCCGTTCATTTATCTTCAGTGCAACAGAAGCTACAGGGAAAGGAAATCTGTGCCCTCAATGCCTTTCTCTGTCTCAAAGAAGGTATCAGGTGCCTGTTTAGACCCCTGATATTTCATCCTACACCCCCCCCCAACAGTGTTGTAAAAAATAAAAACAATGGCAAAAAATAAGTGAGGGGTGCAGGGTTCTGTGGGGTGGGGGCAGGGTGCACAGTGAGGGGTACAGGGTTTTGTGCGGTGGGGGCAGGGTGCACAGTGAGGGGTGCAGGGTTCTGTGGAGTGGTTGCAGGGTCTATAGTGATAGGTGCAGGGTTCTGTGGAGTGGGGGCAGGGTGGGTGCAGGGTGTACAGTGAGGGGTGCAGGTTTCTGTGGGGTGGGGGCAGGGTGCATAGTGAGGGGTGCAGGGTTCTGTGGGGTGAGGGGAGGGTGCGCAGTGAGAGGTGCAGGGTTCTGTGGGGTGGGGGCAGGGTGCAAAGTGATACGTGCAGGGTTCTGTGGGGTGGGGGCAGGGTGGGTGCAGGGTGTACAGTGAGGGGTGCAGGGTTCTGTGGGGTGGGGGCAGGGTGCATAGTGAGGGGTGCAGGGTTCTGTGGGGTGAGGGGAGGGTGCACAGTGAGGGGTGCAGGGTTCTGTGGGGTGGGGGCAGGGTGCAAAGTGATACGTGCAGGGTTCTGTGGGGTGGGGGCAGGGTGGGTGCAGGGTGTACAGTGAGGGGTGCAGGGTTCTGTGGGGTGGGGGCAGGGTGCATAGTGAGGGGTGCAGGGTTCTGTGGGGTGGGGGCAGGGTGCATAGTGAGGGGTGCAGGGTTCTGTGGGGTGGGGGCAGGGTGCACAGTGAGGGGTGCAGGGTTCTGTGGGGTGGGGGCAGGGTGCATAGTGAGGGATGCAGGGTTCTGTGGGGTGGGGGCAGGGTGCATAGTGAGGGGTGCAGAGTTCTGTGGGGTGGGGGCAGGGTGCACAGTGAGCGATGCAGGGTTCTGTGGGGTGGGGGCAGGGAGCATAGTGAGGGGTGCATGGTTCTGTGGGGTGGGGGCAGGGTGCATAGTGAGGGGTGCATGGTTCTGTGGGGTGGGGCCAGGGTGCATAGTGAGGGGTGCAGGGTAGAGCTGTAGAGTAGGTCAATATAGGGTGAGGGGTGCAGGGCAGATGGAAGGCACAGGGTCAGGAGAGGAGCAGAGAACAGTGTCAGAGGGGACCCCAGAAAGCCTGGCAGGGTTAGAGGGTTAGCTGGTACTCACGATTTGGGCAGCCAGCATTATTGCCAATCTATTCCTGCAGCACATACACTTGAGGGTGGGGGGGGGGGGGTGAGTCGGCATCGCGAGGGAGGGACCCGAGACACACTGCAGGGATCCACACAGCCAGCTATCCTCTGCACTTGCGCCCGCTGCTCCATTTCAGTCACAGAGAGTCGGGCACAGCATTGATCACTCAGATTCACCATCCCAGACCCACCACTCCATCCACTGCACTGCGCTGGGCTGGGCTGGGCACAGGAGTCTGGGGCCAAAGGAGGACTGTTTATCTATGTTCAGGAGCAGGTGGAGTAATCATCCACAGCCTTTGCTTGCAATTAGATTAAAGCCCCGGCAGATTGTTATAGAAGAAACGGGAAGACGGTACTTTAATTTAATTGTCGGGAACCACAGTGCAGTAGATCACTCCGCCTGCACCCGAAAGTGGTTAAATAGTCCCCTTTTGGCCCCGCCAGGCAGATAAACAATGGGGCTGTTTTTTTCTTTTCAAATAGCTGCAGAGCAGAGGTGCTCAGAGTTTGTGAGTTGGGCACCTCTCTCTGCTGCCGGAAACCCATACAGAATTACCAGGGCCAGGCAGAGCGATGCACATGGGGGTGATTAGGGTGTGCCCAGGCCCAGGCACAGCCGGCGCACCCTGTGCGCACGCCTATGAATACTTGCATTGGGTCAGGGACAGAGAAAGTATTGCAGACAAAAGATCAGAATAACAGGCAGGAAACTAAAAAATTCGGTTTCAAATAT
This sequence comes from Lithobates septentrionalis, assembly GCA_037952835.1. NCBI lineage: Eukaryota > Metazoa > Chordata > Amphibia > Anura > Ranidae > Lithobates > Lithobates septentrionalis. Next base: position 1,559,188 of record JBBDGP010000832.1, read on the forward strand.
TTTTATTTAAAGAACTATCAAAAGGATAACATACAAGAAGTAACATGCTGCAGATCACGCTTAAAGCATACATGAGTAAGTATAATTAAGCAATAATAAATTCCAGATAAATAAGAGGGAGCTACAGGTGATACATGGTTACATAATCAGATAAAGAACTTCCTAATCTTTTGTACTGTAATGACACATAGGAAACTAGTATTGTCTTCCTCTTCTCTACTCTCCTTTCTCTCTTCCACTTCTTTCTTTTTCTCTCTCCTTTTCCCCTTCTTTCTCTGCTCTCTACTTCTTTCCTAAATCCTTCCTCTCCTCCTCTCTTACCTCTACTTGTTTCTTCTCTCCTCCTTCTCTATACTCCTTTCCTCTTCCCTCTCCTTTCCTCCCTCCTCTCATCCTATCTTCTCTCTTCTCTGCTCCTCCCTGTCATCCCCCTCCCCCTCTCTCCTTCTTTTCTCTCTTTTCTCCTCCCCAGTGCTCCTCTCCACTTTACATTACTTTCCTTCACTTCTCTCCTCCCCTTCATATCTCATACTCTCTTTTCTCTAACAGTCCTTCTTTTTCTAATCTTTCTCCTCTACTTCTTTCCCTTTCTTCCTCATTCTTGTCACTAGGCATGTGCAATTCGTTTCGTTCCGAATTCGTTTTTTAGCGAATTTCGACTAATTCGTTAATTCGGGAATATCCAAATTAACAAAAACCCGTTTAACGAATTTTTTCCGTATATTCGTAAATTCGATAAAATTGGACATTCGTAAATTCAGGCATTCGTACATTCGTACATTCGCAATTTACATTCGTACATTAGTAAATTAGTGAATTCGTAAATTTGTAAATTCGAAAATTCGGAAATCTGAAATAATAGTTAACTAATAATAACTTAACTATTAGTAATTACTAGTAACTTTTAATTTATAGGTATTGTAATTTCCTTTTAAATTTGTCTGTTAGTGAACGTAACACGTACAAATTTATATATTTAAGTTATGAATGATCCGAAAAAACGGAATGGAACGTAATGAATTAATAATAATAAATAACAATAATAATAATAACAACATTTTATTATTATTATTGATTATTAATTTGTTCCGTTCCATTTGTTTAGATGCAGCATTCGTTTTGGATAATTCGTAACTTTGGTTAAATTTGTATTTGTTACGTTCACTGACAGTCAAGTTTGAAAGGAAATTACAATACCTATAATTTAATAGTTAGTTACTTTTTCAGATTTTTGAATTTTCGGGTTTTTGGATTTTCAAACTTCGAATTTACAAATTTCCGAATTTTCTCATTTACAAATGTACGATTTTCCGAATGTATGAATTTACGAATGTACAAGTGTAAAAATGTACGAATGTACGAATGAACGAATGTACGAATGAATGAATGTTCGAATTACGAATGAACGAATGTACGAATGAACGCATTTACGAATTTACGAATGAACGCATTTACGAATCGCGATCATAACGAATGACCCGAAAAACGAAAAAAATAATAAACTAATGAAACGAAAACGAAAATAAACAAATTTTTTTGGTTGTGCACATGTCTACTTGTCACTGCCCTTTCCTTCACTTCTCCCCTCCCCTTCATTTCTCCTACTCTCCTATCTCTCCAACTCTCATTTCTCTACCTCTCCTCCTTTTTTCTCCTCTCCTTTATCCTTTTTCTAGTCTTTCTCCTCTCCTTCTTTTCCTTTCCTCCTCATTCTTGACACTGTCCTTTATTATTTTTGTTCTTTTCTTCTACTATCATCTCCTCTTCTTTTCTCTCTTCCTTTCAGCAATCTTTTTCTTTTTTCACCTATCTGCTCCTCTTCTCAACTGTCTCCTCTCTTTTTTTCCCTTTTCTTCACACTTTTTCCTTCTCACTTTTTCCTTCTCCTGATCTTTCTCTTCCTCTTTGTTCATTTCTTCCCACCTCCTTTCCCCTCTCATACTCTTGACATCGCAGATGTCACAAACAATTACAATATTAAAAAATATATATATATACAGGGGCGTTGCTAGGTCTACAAAAGATCTGGGGCTAGAGCCCAAATAGCAGCGTAGTAAAGAAAGTCATATGCTTGGGCGGGTATATACATTAATATATATGTGTGTGTGTGTGTATATCCCCAGAGAGCCCCCCACTTACATTAGGGTCCCCAGAGAGCCCCCCACTTACATCAAGGTCCCCAGAGAGTCCCCCACTTACATCAGGGTCCCCAGAGAGCCTCCCCCTTAAAATCAGGGTCCCCAGAGAGCCTCTCCCTTGCATCAGGGTCCCCAGAGAGCCTCTCCCTTGCATCAGGGTCCCCAGAGAGCCTCCCCCTTAAAATCAGGGTCCCCAGAGAGCCTCTCCCTTGCATCAGGGTCCCCAGAGAGCCTCTCCCTTGCATCAGTGTCCCCAGAAAGCCTCCCCCTTAAATCAGGGTCCCCAGAGAGCCTCCCCTTTAAATCAGGGTCCCCAGAGAGCCTCCCCCTTAAAATCAGGGTCCCCAGAGAGCCTCCCCCTTGCATCAGGGTCCCCAGAGAGCCCCCCACTTACATCAGGGTCCCCAGAGAGCCTCCCCTTGGGGACCCCTGCAGAGACTCGGGGCTATGGGCCACAGATTCGGGGCTATAGCCCAGAAAGCCACCCCCTAGCAACGCCACTGTATATATACATTCTTTAGGAAATCAGAAAAAATGTTTTTGCACATTTGTCAGTCTATGGTAGAAAAATGAATAACATATACCAAAACAACAGACTTAGCCTCGGTTCAGACCAGAGGCGGCACGACTTGCAGGTCGCCTCACCGAGGCGACCTGCACACGACTGCCCGGGCGACTTGCAAAACGGCTTCTGTATAGAAGTCTATGCAAGTCACCCCAAGTCACCCCCAAAGTCGTACAGGAACCTTTTTCTAAGTCGGAGCGACTTGCGTCGCTCCCCTTAGAGCGGTTCCATAGAACAGAACGGGAGGCGACTTGTCAGGCGACTAGGTCGCCTGACAAGTCGTCCCTGTGTGAACCGAGTCTCATAGTTTCTTTAATGACTTGATAAAACTATTTGGGTATGCAAATTAGACATTCCGTTGCTGTTATGATACACGCAGATGCTGCTAAAGTTTTCTGGGGCACCCAGGCAGCAATGATCTCTGGTCTCATAGCCCACCCACTTTGTAGATTTCTTCCCTCTCCTCTTCTCTGCTCTATCCCTCTACATCCTCTACCCCCTCTCCCCTCTCACACTTGTCTAGCTCTTCTCACTCCTAGACATGTGCACAACAAAAAAAATTGTTTAGTTTTGTTTCTTTACATTTCAGTTAATTTGTAAAGATTCGTAATTTCGAAAGATGCAAGTTTTTATATTCGGACTCGTTCATATTTTCGTAACAGTTATATTTTCTTTGATACGAAATGATTCCTAATTCCGTTAGTCTAATGATTTGTAATTTCGTAAGACACAAGGTTTCATATATTCATATGAACTATGACTAAGCACTCATTGTAGTGCGAAACGCGTAAGATTTCCACTTTGCTGTGACCTGTATTTTGTATTTTGGATGACACTTTATTAAATAAAGGCAAATATATTTTTTGGAGTGCGGCTGTCCAGAACTTCCTTTTGATGACTAATTGTTACATATTCGGACTCGTTCGTATTTTCGTAACAGTTACATTTTCTTTGATACGAAATGATTCGTAATTCCGTCTAATTTTCTTTGATTCGAAATTCGTAATTTTGTTAGATAATAGTTTTCGTTTATTCGGTACACTACTTGTAATTTAGTAATTGTTACTTTTGTGAGATTGCCTTTTTCGTTAATTCGTACTTTCGTAGGAAATAAAGAATAATAATCCTATGCTTGCTTTTCTAATAAGTCCTGTACTTACTCCAGTCCACTCCCTCAGTCACCAGACCTGACTCAGTTTCCTCCTCAACTGAATCTAAAAAGATTCAGGAATGCCGTGTGACTCAGACACAAAAGGGATAAGTTGATTGGTTAAAGATATTAAGTAAGATACATCACTCACTAATACACTGCCCAATCGAAAGAACGATTCGAGAACACAAAATTACAAATGTACGAATAAAAATACGAACATGCGAAATTAAGAACGTACATATTAAGATACGCTTACACTGTTCATTCAAAAGAACGATTCGAGAACACGAACAAACGAAATTACGAACAGACGAAGAAACGAAATTATGAACACACAAATGAAAATTCGAACATACGAAATTACGAACAGACAAACAATTGAAAATATGAACTGTAAATCATTCATTATAAATGTAATTTTCTTTCTTTTACTGTTTCGGAGTTTCGTATTTTCGTAAGTTTGTCCGTTCGTATTTTCACGTGTTCGTTATTTTGCTTGTTCGTAATTTCGCAGTTTTTGTATTTTGGTTCTTTCAGCTATTCAGATGTTCAAATTGATCCGAATGTACAAATACTAACAAATTTGTACGAAAATCTATTCGTTACGAACCGAATTGCACATGTCTACTCACTCCCTCTCACTCTTCTTCTCTCTTTGTTTACCAATGTACTGTATACTTGAATTTGTAAAATTGCTGCAAAATAGATAAATAAAATGTGCAGCACCAATATATTCATTAAACGTGGTACAAAACAAACAGAACAAAAGCTACTGTGCGAGTGTTCATCAATAATAGGATTGATCATAAGTTGAAAGAAAAGTCCCAATACAAAGGTAAAATCTTGTGAAAAAATCATGAAGGGGAGGTCAACCACCTTCACATGTGAAAATAGTCCGTCTCATAAAGTGTTCAGAGGTCAGCCACCACCTCCCTGTAAAGTCAACACTCACCAGAAATGATGGCTGTCATTACAACAGCATACACGCCTGTGACTATAAGTCAAACATTCACAGATGTATCCACATCAAAGGCACTTATCAGTGGAATCAAGACAAAAAGACTATCTAATAGTATAGTATTTAATATGACTCCATATAGGCATAAAACCATAAATGAAATATATGATAGTGAATCTCTGCAAATGCACTCGTTCTGTTCCATTAGAGAAACAGCCATAAAAGTTTTAACTAGATGGTACTTTACACCTCCTAGAATACATAATATGTTTGCCGATTCTTTGTATTAGGGGTTGTACAACTAAGGGCTCCTATCTGCATATTTTTTGGAGATGTGAAGTACTTTAACCAATCTGACAGAAAATATCTATAATGCAGTGGCCCGTCCATAGAGGGTGCAAGGGCGCCTTCTCCCCTATCCATGCATTCGGCCCCCTGATCTACATATCAGCGGCGCTAGATCAGGGTTTCTCAACTAGGGTTCCTCCAGTGGTTGCTGGGGGTTCCATGAGTAATGAGCAATTTCTGTCTCTCAGATACGTTCCCACTGCCACCATTGAACTTTTTAGCTATTTGAAAGGGGGTAATTCTTCCCAGTGTCCACAAGTGTAAGGAGAATTCTTCCCACTGACCATCACACTAATGCATCATGAGTTGTAGATATAGCCATTTTTAGCAGGGGTTCCCCAAGACCAGAAAGTTATATCAAGGGTTCATGTGTTGAAAAGGTTGAGAAAGGCTGCACTAGACCATGGATTCCAATGTGGGGTGGGTGTTTTTTTTAAGAAGCTGATTAGATCCAGAGGCTCTAATAGGCTTCAAAAAAGCGGTGGCCAGTTGTGACCGCCATAGTGAATAAATTTTCGCTATCATCACACTCAAGTTCCTCCCCACCAATCAGGAGGCGGGTCTGTGAGACCTGTTTCCCGATTGGCCAAAGCGTCAGGTAATCTTATTGAATGCCTAGCGCTTGGCGGAAGAGGAGACACACGGCAGAGCAAGCTGGAGGAGCGGACACTGGAGCCGCCGTGGCCACTGACCGCACTCCAGGAGAGGACACCACAGCCCCGCCACACGAGTGGGTAAATGCCAGACTGCCTGCGGGGGGGTGTTTCAGTGCCGTGCCACGCCCTGCAGGGGGGGTGTTGTTTGTTTGCCACCCCCCCCAAAATAAGAACCCACCAGCCGCAGCTGCTATAATGGCCTCACAAATCACATCTAGTTCTATTACTCTTTCTCCTTCAATATGTTTACTATTTGCTCCAATTTCAGGATTGGCCTCTTCAGTACAATTATTCTATACGTTTTTTTGTTGCAACACCATGGGCCATTGCATTTAATTGGAAGAATCCTTCTGTATCTTTCTCACAAACTAAAGACAGAATTGATGCCATTATGCTAACAGGAAGAATATTTCATATGATTTTTGTTTCCATGAACATTTTTCAAGCAAAATGGGATGTCTGGTTTTCTAATATGAATATTATTACTGACTAGATTTTCTGTTTTTCCTTTTGGGATTAGCCAACAAATTTTAAGCTAAAATCTGTTATAGAACTATATTCTATATTGTATTCTATTTTTATATATGCCTTATTTTATGTTTCATTTCTTTATATTTCTACTATATTATATGCAAAAATACATACTGTTTTGCCGCGTACACACGGTCGGATTTTCCGACGGGAAATGTTGGATGTGAGCTTGTTGTCGAGAAAAGTCCGACCGTGTGTAGGCTCCATAGAACATTTGCTGTCAGACTTTCCGCCAACAAATGTTGGCTAGCAGGTTCTCAAATTTTCCACCAACAAAATCCGATCGTGTGTACACAAGTCCGTCGCACAAAAGTTCACGCATGCTCTGAATCAAGCAGTAGGAGCCGCACTGGCTACTGAACTTCCTTTTTCTCGGTTCGTCGTACGTCTTGTACGTCACCGCGTTCTCACGTTCGGAATTGTTGGCCAACATTTGTGTGACCGTGTGTATGCAAGACAAGTTTGAGCCAACAACCTTCGAACAAAAATCCACGGTTTTGTTGGCGCAAAGTCCGATCGTGTGTACAGGGCATTTCTCTGTATACTGATATTTTGGTATGCTAAAGTCATATTTTATGCTGAATACTAAAATGTTTATATATTGGAAAATTTCCTGTTTTACAATACAGTAAAACCTTGGTTTGAGATTAACTTGGTTTGAGAGCGTTTTGCAAGACAAGCTAAATTTTTAAATAAATTTTGACTTGATATACAAGCGATGTCTTGAGAAACAAGTAGTGTCATGTCACAACTGGGTATAAAAGAGAAGAGAGGCGCCTCTAAGTGTAGCAATATGGTTACATTTAATGAAGCTACAACATTTATCAACTCACATGGTTGATGATTAAAACAGGCACATCAAAGTATGCAGGGATCCGGGGTAAAGCTGTTCACATAGACTGTCCCCAGCACTGCCATTGACGTTGTCCCTTCCATGCTGCGCTCCACAAGCTCTTCAAGCCTCACTTTCTGAACAGTTTACTGCAGGGTAGTCTTCCCAGTCATGATTGCAGACTGATAGCGGTGAGAGCCGGAGGTGCGGAGGATGGTCTATGTGGACCGCTTTACCCCAGATGCCTGCATACTTCATTAAATGTAACCATATTGCTACACTTAGAGGCGCCTCTCCTCTCTTTTATACTCTGTAGCTCCTGCTGGATTTTGCTTCTAATCCCCTTGTGGAGGCTTCCATCTGTGGATGGACATTTTATGGTTACACAACTTATCACACTGCTATAATCTTTTTATATGGACTATAAACTGAAGGACTTATGAATAAATGGTTGTGGAATGAATTATTTGAGTTTCCATTATTTCTTATGGGGAAATTTGCTTTGATATACAAGTGCTTTGCATTACAAGCATGTTTCTGGAACGAATTATGCTCGCAATCCAAGGTTTTACTGTACAGTGGAACCTCGGTTTGCGAGTAATATGGTTAACGAGCGTTTCGCAAACTGAGCACTGTATTTCTAAAAATCCTAACTCGGTTTGCGAGTGTTGTCTCGCAAAACGAGCAGGATTCAGGCCAAAAGCGGTGTGCAGTACCGCTTTTGGCCTGAGGTGGGGGGGCGCCGGAGCCGAGCAGAGCCGAAAGTCTTTGATCGGCGCTGTTTGGAAATGCACAGAAAGGCCCGAGGACAGTTCGGCTGACCTGGGCAAACCTTGGAAAGGCTCATGAATGGAGGTTTGCCGAGGTCAGCTGAAGTGTCCCTCGGGCCTTTTCGGCCGTTTCCGAGGCTCTCCGGCGCCCTCCCCCCCGCCTCTGGCCACATGCAGTATTGCATCCCATTGAAGTCAATGCGGAACAAATTATTTTTGTTTCCATTGACTTCAATGGGAAAACTCGCTTTGAAATGCGAGTACATTGGATTACGAGCATACTCCTGGAACGGATTATGCTCGTAACCCGAGGTTCCACTGTGAATGAATGAATGAATGATTTGTAAAGCGCTGCAAATGCGAACTGAATCGCCTTAAGGCGCTAGATGCATTCTCTGTTGTCAGCTTTTTAGAAAAGGAAGGTCTTTAGTTTTTTCCTAGTGGCCTGGTGGTTTTCTTCCATGCGGATGTTGGTTGGAAGAGCATTCCATAGTCAAGGTCCTTGGACTGCGAATCTTCGTTCTCCCTTTGCTTTGTAGCGGTATTTGGGAATGATGAGGAGGTTTTGGTTAGCTGATCGACTGTATATCTAAATAAACAGTTTGTAAACAAAGAAATAGCAAATTTCTTACATGAAAAGCCGCTGCTGACTCGGGATCGTACAGCAGAGTGACGTCAGCACTAGTAGCCCCTCCCTCTACTAGTGCTGATGTCACGCCGCTGCACGTTCCCGGGTCGGCAGTGGCTTTTCCTGCAAGAAATTTGCTGTTTGCTACTTTTGTTTTGTTTGCTTTGCACCGTGTGTATTGATTATATAGGTGCTGCGCATTTAATTTATATATCTATTTAAGTATACTGCTTGTATGTGAAAGCTACCACCTAATTTGGAGATTACACCACAGCGCAAAAAATCCTGTGCCAGTTGCTACAAAATGATTGCCTGATAAAGCCTCTAGGGGCTGCTGTTCTCTTAACGAGATATTATAAGAACACGTGTAATTTTGTGACCTAGATTAGGAATCAAAGAGCGTCAGCTTTAGTATAAACAGACAACATCGGAGAAAAAAAACCCTGCAGATTGTAATCACTGAAGGACCGAGAAAAACTTTCTGCACCCGCAATGTGAACCCATCAATGGACAAGATTTTGACACAAGCACTTAATCTACTACCATATGACTGTCATGCCAAGGTTATCTGAACCTGTTATTGATACGGTAAAGAATGAAATGGAAAGTGAGACCTCTATCAAAGTCAATGTCATAGACTCTTGAAGTGGAGGTGTGTGACTATTTCTCACCGTATAATTTGACTTAGAACAAATCCAGGGCAGCTGGGATAATCTACTTTCAAAAATGGACACTCTATTATATTGTTCTCTATTTCTGCCGCAGGTCATAAAGGTGGCAGTAGACATATATGTGTGACTGAAGCAATTTTCATTTCACGTTTATGGCTCGAGTCTGGGCTCACCTATCCCATCGCACTATATTTTTTGCCTTTTTCTATACTTACTATTTCATGTGTCCTTAGGACAGTCACATGGTGCACAGGGTACTTTTTTTCTTCAGGGTCAGCGGTGGCCGATTCTCAATAATACATTGGTTAAAATAAGCATTGAACATGTTGTCATTTTTCTAGGTACAGTGGAACCTCGGATTACGAGCATAATCCGTTCCAGGAGTATGCTCGTAATCCAAAGGACTCGCATATCAAAGCGAGTTTTCCCATTGAAGTCAATGGAAACGAAAATAATTAGTTCCGCATTGACTTTAATGGGATGCAATACTGCATGCGGCCAGAGACGTGGGGGGGGCTGGAGAGCTTTGGAAACGGCCAGAAAGCCCGAGGACACTTTGGCTGACTTCGGTAAGCCTCGGAAAGACTTCCTACCCGAGATTTGCCGAGGTCAGCGGAAGTATCCTTGGGGCTTTCCGTGCATTTCCGAACGGCTGCGATCGGCGACATTCGGCTCTGCTCAGCTCCGGCGCCCCCCCCTCCTCAGACCAAAAGCGGTACTGCACACTGCTTTGGCCTGAATCGTGCTCGTTTTGCGAGACAACACTCGCAAACCGAGTTACGATTTTTAAAAATACAGTGCTCATACTGCGAAACACTCGTTAAACACGTTACTCGCAATCCGAGGTTCCACTGTAAATATATTTCTAAGGCCAGGCTCCCATATATGCGAATTGGATGCAGCTTCCCCCTGCATCCAATTCGCATGACAGGAGATTGTGACCGGCTGGTTCACACACCTCGGGAGCGACCACAATCCTCATTTGGAAAGTGTCCTGTGCGTCTTTGGTTCCGATTAAGGTGCGAATTCAGGCACAAATTTGGACCTGATTCGCACCTGAATTGATGAACAGGGACGCACTGGACCCCCCGCTGTGAACCTGGCCTTAACTGGGAGTTCCACTCCTAAAATTATTTTTGCATTATTCAGCTGCATTAAATGTAACTAACAACCTGTAGAAAAAAAAAATTTTTTTTTACTCACCTTTTCTTGTCTGTTGCTAGGGGGTCCCTCGTAATTTGCATCTTCCTCTCCCTGGTGCCTGACGTCACTTCCCTCGGCACCCGTGCTCTCTAGTGCTCCTGGGAGATGTCTGTCATCATTTCCCAGGAGTCACTGGGCAGCGCCGAGGACTTCGCTGCCATCACAATGGGGGCGGGCACTTCCGATGACAACGTCCGTTGTGATGGCAACGTCTGAAGTGTACGGCGCATGCGCGAGAACGGGCGGTGCATGCTGGTCGCTCAGCTGCACCAGAGCCCGGAAGATAGTGCTTGTGGGCTTCACATGCCCACAAGCACTATGGAAACTGCTATTAAAGAGGAATATAAGGTATATTCCTATATGAAATCGACAATCAAGCACGGATTAATAAAAAAAATGTGAGTTATCTAAATAAACATTCTAAAAAAAAGATATGCATCCTAAAAAAAAAAAAAAAAAATTGAACAGTGAGACAACAAAAACAGGACAAGGGTTCTGGTTCTAATGCCGCGTACACACGGTCGGAATTTTGGCCCGCAAAAGGCCGATGGGAGTTTTTCGTTGGAAAATGCGACCGTGTGTATGCTCCACCGGACTTTTGCTGGTGGAATACCAGCCAGCAAAAGATTGAGAGCATGCTCTCAATTTTTCGGCCGGGAAAAGTTCCTATCCGAAAATGCGGATCGTCTGTAGGCAATTCTGACGCAAAAAATTCCTACGCATGCTTGGAAACAATTCGACGCATGCAAGCATTGAGCGTCATTTTTCTCGGCTCGTGGTAGTGTTGTACGTCACCGCGTTCTTGGCGGTGGTAATTTCAGCAAACTTTTGCGTGACCCGTGTGTATGCAAGGCAAGCTTGAGTGCAATCCCGTCGGAAAAGCCGTCATATCTTTTTCCGACGAGAACCCTTCCTTTCTCGGTTTAAAACTATAAATATAAATTGAAAAAAAATAAAAAATTATAAATGAAATGAGGAAAAAACAAAAAAATGGGGCAGACTTGATGGACCATTTGGTCTTTTATTCTGCGGTCCCTCTTCTATGTATGTTTTGGCAGAGGTTGTACCTGAAGGTGATGTTAGTGCCAGAGAGTGTTTGAGGAAGGCTGAATACCAAGCCCCTGCTGGGGGTATTGTCAGACCTGAAATCGTCCTGCACACGGTCCTTATGTTGGTACCCGTACCATTCTCCCCATTGGCTCTGTTTGTTAAGTGACGCACAATAGAGATCTCAGATAACTTGTACGTACTTGTTAGAGCCAATCCACAACTCTTATCGCTCAGCTCGTCCGCTCACACCTCTTATTATACATCTTCCTGTTGACACGGGCCAACCTTCTGTGTGCTATGAGTAGCTCAGCAGTGAACAATATCCTGATGAATGAGGTTAATCCGCCGAACAAGTCATTTACGGGACCAGCTCCCACGACAGTACATGAAATCGACACTCACCGGCCACTTTATTAGGTACACCTGTTCAACTGCTCGGTAACACAAATTGCTAATTAGCTAACCACATGGCAGCCACTCAATGAATTTAGGCATCTAGACGTGGTGAAGATGACTTGCTGAAGTTCAAACGAAGCATCAAAATAGGGAAGAAAGGGGATTTAACCGCTTGCCGGCCAGCGCACGACGATATATGTCGGCACAATGTCCTGGCAGCTCTTATGTGACCCTCTGGCTCCACACACGTTCCGGATTGCTGGTGGAAAGAGTCTGATGGATGTTGTTTTGTTGGATGGATAAACAATAAAACAATGGACCCCCTAATGGTGGACTTTTAAGGCACTTGGAGAAAATATTACAAAATATTAATACCAATGTCATTTATTAAATTTCAACATTAAAAACAGTAGTAATATAACAAATATTATACAGAATGCATAACAGACATTTTTACATGTATGTACACAGTTTCAGAAGTATTCTTGCACCCGACGCGTTTCGGAGTAAATATACCTCCTTCCTCAGGGGTGGGTGTAAGTTAGAGACATTTTTATTATTATTGTGGTGTGTTACTGACTTAGCATTCCATATGATTGAAAATTAAAAACAACAGCAGGGACACGGTCTGTCAACCATAGAAATTCTTGGTTCCAAGAGGAAGCAATGGTTTTCAATTGTTAGAAATTTGCCGTATTGGGAAAAAATTGAGATGAAAAAATTCATTCAAAAATATCCTGGATGAGGGAGGGGGGTTAGATCCTCCCTTGGCCTTCCAACAAAAAGAGGAGGGAGGCCAGTAAGGGGCGTAAGGATATAGCATTTATGAGAATACGCTGAGGCCGAAAGGCAAATCCTGAGAGTTGTTAAGCGGCCCAGGAACTGATGTTGCTAGTGTATAGGGAGTAACTGAATGTTCCAAAGATAAGCAAACTTCTAACAGAACAGACCGGTGTCATACAGCAGAGTGTGATAGATGGCTGTACTTCAGGAGAACCAGGAAGCAGAAAGCTCCACGCTGACCAGCTTGAACCGCGGAAGCAGAAATGACATCACCAGCACGGGGCACAGTTAATTGGGTAGTACCTTACAAATATACCATTTATCTTAAATTCCTCCTTAAAAATAGCTGCACATGGTCCTTATGTTTGTCCCGCGATCGTGTCACGGATCGGCAGAACGGGGAGATGCCTATGTAAACAAGGCATTTCCCCTGTTCTGCCTAGTGACAAGACAGAAATCTACTGCTCCCTGTCATCGGGAGCAGTGATCGCTGTTATGTCAGTGGTAGCCCATCCCCCCCCACAGTTAGAATCACTCCCTAGGACACATTTAACCCCTTGATCGCCCCCTAGTGTTTAACCCCTTCCCTGCCTGTGTCATTTATACACCAATCAGTGCATTTTTATAGCACTAATCGCCGTATAAATGACAATGGTCCCAAAATAGTGTCAAAAGTGTCCAATGTGTCCGCCATAATGTCACAGTCACGATAAAAAATATATATAACTTTTGCGCAAACCAATCAATATACGCTTATTGCGATTTTTTTTTTTACCAAATACATGTAGAAGAATACATATCGGCCTAAACTGAGGGAAAAAAATGCTTTTTTATATATTTTTGGGGGGTATTTATTATAGCAAAAAGGAAAAAATATTGCTTTTTTTTCAAAATTGTCGCTCTGTTTTTGTTTATAGCACAAAAAATAAAAACTGCAGAGGTGATCAAATACCACCAAAAGAAAGCTCTATTTGTGGGAAAAAAAGTCAACTTTGTTTGGATGCAGTGTTGCACAACTGCGCAATTGTCAGTTAAAGCGACAGTGCCGAATCACAAAAAGTGCTCTGGCAGAAGGCAAAAGGTTTTTTTATCTTGATGCATTCTGTGCATTAAGATAAAAAACCTTCTGTGTGTAGCAGCCTCCCCAGTACCTCCCAGCACCTTCCTAATTACCTACCTGAGCTCCTTCTCTCTCCAGCGATGTCCACAATCCCCTCGGCCATCCAGTACACTCCTCCTGATTGGCTGAGACAGAGGCGCCATTGGCTCCCGCGGCTGTCAATCAAAGTCAGTCTGCCAATCAGAGGAGAGAGGGGGCGGGGCCAGGTCGGCGCTCCGTGTCTGAATGGATACACAGAGCTCTGACTCAGCTTGGGTGCCCCCTGTAGCAGGCTGCTGGCTGGGGGGCACTCAAAGGAGGGAGGGGCCAGGAGCAGCAAAGAGGGACCGGAGAAGAGGAGGATCGGGGCTGCTCTGTGCAAAACCAACTGCACAGAGGAGGTAAATATAACGTGTTTGTTATTATTTTTTTTTTTTAAACGAGCCTTTACAATCACTTTAAGTGACTTTGAATGTGGCGTGGTTGTTGTGGCCAGTTGGGCTGGTCTGAGTTTTTTTTTTTTTTTTTGAAAAATATTTATTGGGTTTTATAGCATACAAAAGTATAAAAACTTAGTGTAACCAGGGTTACAGAGTAGTATTCGTGACAATCTATGACATACAATGACTTCTCATAATAATTAAAATACAGGCTTGCCATATCAGTTAGAACAAGGGAGAAGTAGCAAAAAGTATAAAAATAAAAAGAAAATTAGGGGAAAGGGAAGACAGGGGAGTTCATGTTTGCCATCTTATCAACACTATGAGGTGTAACTTTGCTTAACATATGAAATCTTAACATTTAAATACCTTCAGGAGTGGAGGCAGCGTTTGAATAAATGTGGGGGGGTGTATGCCAAGGGGCATAATGAATTTGTGGATATCCTACGGTGGGTTAAAAGTAAAGGAATCTGGGGTGGGGGGTATTTTGAGTCGGCCAAGAGAGTTGGTGAGATCTTTTGTCAAGTACCACTTCGTGTAGCGAAATGGGTTCATTATCTCGATCAGTGCCTGCGAAGCGAATGTGGCTTCAATGTATTTCCTCCATCTTTTGAAGAAACGGGAAGTCGATCTGAGATTAAGGGTGATAGTGTCCAGTCTCTCCAGGTGAAAGAGTGATGCCAGGGCTTTTTTAAACAGTGTTAGGGTAGGAGGAGTAGCTGATATCCAATGAGACATAATAGTCCTGCGAGCCACTAGGAGACATAAGTGAGCCCAGTGTGGGATATTTTGTGGGACCGTCGTTGGCGATGAGGATGAAGGGGGTATGCTGAACAGGCATAATAGGCGGTCCTTAGTGCACTGAATTTTGTGGACCTCGTTGATGTAGTTGATCACCTTAGTCCAGTAGGCATCAATCTTGTTACATTCCCAAAGCCTGTGCAGTAAGGTGGGGCGAGGTAAGTTACACCAGGAACATTTCACTTGGGTGGGGTCCTCCTTGTTGAAGCGGAAAGGGAAATAGGCCCTGTGAATGATTTTGAATTGTGTTTCCCTCCAAGATTCAGAAGCTGTAAGGTTGCGGACTGTCTTGTACCCCTCAAGGATTTTTTCAGGCAGAGATTCGTCATCTAATAAATGTGACCATTTTTGAAAGGGTTTGAGGGCATATTTCCGTGCTTGATGTTGTATGAGGCAGGAGTAAATATTGGAGATGGAGTAGTTGTTGCTTTTGATGAGAGTATCAATGCAAGATGTTTCAAGTGGGTTGGTACTAGGTCCCGAGCATGATTTGAGATAACTGATGAGTTGGTGGTAGAAGAAGACGTGGGTTGGTGGTAGGGAGTATTCCCTCATCAGGTTTTGGTATGGTTTGAATTTCCCTGGTTTGTTGAGATAAAGAGACGAGACGTCTGTGAGGCCTTTAAGCTTCCATTGGCCAAAGGCTTTATGGGTGGTAGATGGAAGGAACATAGGGTTTCCTTGTATTTTGAGGAATTTGGAGATACTGGATGGCATTTTGAGCAATTTCCTAACTTCTCTCCATGCAATGACCGTGTCCTTAATGATTACACTTGTTTTGAGTTGGAGGGGTAATGCATTGGGATTAGAGTGAAGGATGGCCGAAAGGTCATATGGGTGCACCATAGCCTCCTCTAAGGATAGGTTAGAATATTTAGACCCACCAGTTAGCCAGTCCAAGCCCTGTCTAAGTAAACATGCCAGGTTGTAGAAACGCATATTGGGGAGTCCCGCCCCGCCCTCGCCCTTCGGGAGACATAATTTCTGTAGCGCTATGCGAGGTTTCTTGCGAGACCATATAAAGGCAGTTAGGGCCTTCTGGAGTTTTTGGATGTCTGAATGCTTGATTAGAAGAGGTATGGTCTGCATTGGGTAAAGTAGGCGTGCGAATGACACCATTTTGAAAAGGTGGCATCTCCCAAAGAGCGAGAGAGGTAGGGAACCCCAAGCCTCCAGCTCCTTCACAATTTTGGTTATCAATGGGGGGTAGTTTAAAGAGTACAAAGATGATGGTTCACGTCCTATCTTAATGCCCAGGTATGTAATATGTTGGTTGGCTATGGCCAGGGGGGATAAATGTTTCCATTTACTGGAGAGATGGGGGTGTAATGGCAGGATCTCGCTTTTGTCAAAATTGATTCTGAATCCCGAGCAAAGTCTGAAGTCTGAAAAAAGTTGTTTAAGTCTGTCAAAGTCAGTTATGGGGTCGGTGGAGAACAACAGTATGTCGTCTGCAAATAGCACCGAACGGAGAGTGTGGCTCTTCAGAGTGATGCCACTGACTCCATCAGCTGAATTTAGTATTCTGGACAGGGGTTCTATTGCTAAATTGAACAGGAGTGGAGACAGGGGGCAGCCCTGTCTCGTTCCTTTTGTTAATGGAATCGTGTCTGAAATAAAGTCAGGGGTGGCAAGACGTGCAGTAGGGGATGCGTACATTTGTAAAAGGAATCGCATAATCGGACCTGAGAATCCAAATTGTGACATCACTCTGAAGAGCCAAGAGAAACTAATGTTGTCAAAGGCCTTTTCCGCGTCTAATGACATGATGGCAATGTCTTGGTTAGGGTGAGTTTTGGCGTATTCCAGAGCCATTAACACTTTGCGAATGTTTAGGGTGGCCGATCTGCCCGTAACAAAGCCAGATTGGGCTGGGTGTAATAATGATGGCAGTAGGGGAGCCAATCGCGACGCAATTATTTTGGATAGGATTTTGACATCGACATTGATTAATGATATCGGTCGGTATGAGCCCGGTAATAGGGGATCTTTCCCTTTCTTGGAGATTAGTTTTATGTGGGCCTGTGTTCCCGTGGGAAGATAGGGCCCTCCGTCCCACATAGCTGCGTATACATGTTTTAAGGTGTCCGGGATAAATTCCCTGGTCATTTTAAAGAATTCGGCGGTGTATCCGTCGGGTCCCGGGGCTTTGGCCGAAGCCATGTCTTTGATCGTGAATCTAATGTCATCAACCGTAATGGGGGCATTAATTGTCTCTAATTGCGTGTGATGGAGTTTGGGTAGATGTATTTTGCTAAGCAGTAAGTCAGTAGTGGGTATGTCAGTTGGGTCAGCTTTGTATAAATTAGTGTAATATTCCACAAGTAGGTTGCTAATTTCGGCTGGGGAGGTGACCAGAGAGCCTGTCTTAGCTCTAAGAGCAGAGATACGGGTAGGACGTCTGGGGCCTGAGCACATCTTGGCCAGGAGCCTACCAGCCTTGTTTCCAAATCTATGAAAATGCAACTGAGAGTATGACGTTTTGGCCGCTTCATGTTGTTCTGCCCAGAGGTCAAATGTGCTTTTGGCCTGTCTCCATTTTTGTATGTTCTCTGAGGTGCGGTTTAATGTGAGCTGTTCATGTGCCAAGCGTAGGGCTTCGCTTGACTCACTATATTGTTGCTTGGCTCTTTTTTTAAGCTGTGTTGTGTATGAGATTATCTTACCCCATAAGAAGGCCTTGCCTGCTTCCCAGAATAGGTTAGGGTTTGTAATGTGAGCTCCGTTGGTGGAGATGTATTCCTCCCAGGCACAGTACAGGGTATGTTGAAAGTCCTCATTGTCAACTAGATAGGAGGGAAAGCGCCAAGTAGGGGAGGGGGAGGAGCGAGCTGTTTGAGTTAGATGAACCACGATTGGGCTGTGGTCTGAGATCACTGCGTCTTGTATGGCTGGTGCGTTGATTAGAGAGCTTAGGGCCGGGGAGGCAAAAAAATAGTCTATACGTGAGAACGTATTGTGTGGAGGCGAGAAAAATGTGTATTCCCGATCCGTTGGGTACATTAAGCGCCAGACATCCACAAAGTGCATGGAGGCGATGGCTTGTGACAGTAGAGTAGATGTAGATGACGAGGGGGTACGGGTGTGTGATCTATGTGTAGGGGAACCTGTGCGATCAGCTAGGGAGGACATGACTGAATTAAAATCCCCACCTAATAGGTGTAGCGTCTCTGGCGTGGTTAGCACCCATTTTACTAAGTCTTGAAAGAAGGAGGTGTCATGAGAATTGGGAGCATAAATGTTGGTCAGTGCTACGGGTTTGTCATCTATAGTCAGGTGTAGAGTCAGTTTCCTTCCTTCCGAGTCAACCTTGACGTCTCTGACAGTGTGCTGTAAATTCTTGTGCAAAAGGATTGCAACACCTGCTTTACGGCCTACTGCTGGTGAACCATACACAGAGCCCACCCACAATTTACGAAGTCGCTGTAGGTCGTCTGCGGCCAGATGTGTCTCCTGAAGCAGAGCCACATCCGCCCGGAGACGACGCAAGTGTCTGAGGATAGACATGCGCTTGTTTGGGGAGCGTAGCCCCTTAACATTCCACGAGACAAACTTTAGGTGACTCCCAATTGCAGATTGTGACATATTTGATATATTTGATAGGTAACAGCGTTTTGGTTGAGGGGTTCATACAAGGACCCCTTTGTAGATGTGTTATCTACCTTTTGAGAGCCACCAAAGCGCCCCAGAGCCCCTGAAGACATATGGACCAAGCTGGCAAACATGAACATAAACATAAACTTTTCTAAGTAGCAACAAGTTATAAACATTGATAAGGCAGTATATCGTATAAGGAAATACATAACGTGAATTGTGGACTTCTCTTTTTTCCACATGAGGTCACACCTATCCAGTTAGCATAGCTCCCATTGATTGCCAGCTCCTCACTTAGGGGCAGGGTGGTGGCATCGGGGGGGGGGGGGGTAGGAGTGGTAGGGGACAGGAAGGGAGGCTGGGGGGGGGCACAGGGTAGGGAAGGAGAGTAGTTTTAGGGGGGGATCCCCTGAGGAGGTAGTTCAAGCTTAAGTTATCAATGATGAGGTATGCTAAACACAGGGGAGGGCCCCCTCTTAAAATTAAGCAGAAACAAACCATAAAATAGAAAATATAAGAAATTATAACATTGTAATTGTCCCTGATAAGGGAAGTTTCCCAGGTAGTGGGGGATTAACTTTGTTATTGAGTCACATGACCCTAGCAGTATAGCTGCATAACTTTTAGCTGCATAGTTGCGGCTACATGTTGGGAAGGGTGGTGCTCCACATAGAGCATGTACGGCAGTTTATACATGTCTCGATAGCCTCATCTTAAGAGTAGAAAAAAAAAAAAAAAGGAAAAAAATTATTTCTTTTCTCCCCTTTTTTCTTCCTCTTGAAAAAGAAAAAGTATAGGTATAAGATGGGTTGATACTACCCGTTAGAAGATGGCGATGTGGAAAAGGTGGTGATGTGGGGTCCTTGGACGATTCCGTCAACGATTCCCAGAGCGGTCTTCCTGGTTGGTGGAGCGGCTGCGTTTGTATGGAGGTTTGGTCGGGGTTCGGGGGTGTTTAGGGGGTCCATATGCATGCTGTGAAGCTGACGATGGAGATCCCTCTGTCGCGGCGCTGTGTTCCATTTCGGAGCTTCTGTTGGATAGGTAAGTTTCCGCCTCTTCAGGTGTATGAAAGGTGAGTTGCTCCCCTTCAGATGTTTGAACGCGGAGGACAGCTGGATAGGCTAGGGAGAATCGGGTTTGTGAGTGGTGCAGAGTGGAGCATACCGAGGAGAATGCCTTACGTTGCTTCATTACCTCTATGGAATAGTCCGCGAAAAGCAGCAGTTTCGCGCCGTCTACCACCAGTGAGCGCGTGCGACGAAATTTTTGCATTATGGCGTTTTTGTCAGCGTAGTTTAAGTATTTTACTATCACATGCCGAGGTTTAGCGCGCGTGTCAGAATATTGGCCCATGCGGTGTGCTCGTTCAACAGTGCATGGTATGCGGAGGCCAAGTTGCTCTGGGATGGTTTTCGCGCATATGTTTGTGAGGTGGGAAGCTGGGATCGACTCTGGTAAGCCAATGATGCGCAGATTGTTCCTTCTTGAGCGATTTTCCAGATCGTCCAGCTTGTCCCAAATGTCCCTGTAAGAAGCATTGATACGTGCAAGTGCTGCAGATGAGACTGTGCAGTCGTCTTCAATTATAGAGATCCTTTCCTCCACCTGAGTGATGCGCTGGGCCTGAGCCTGGAGCTCTATGTGTAGTTGTTCCAGCCCTCTGTGTACCGCTGCGTCCACAGTGGCTGTTAGTGTTGGCCCCAGTAGTTGGACTACAGCCTGGGCAATGCTGGCAGGGGATGCGGGGTCAGTTTCTGCCATAGCAGGGGCAGGGGGAGGTTGTGGCTGCTGCTGAGGCCGCTCTGCTGTGTCCGGAGCGGCCGCCATCTTGGCTGTGTCTGCCGCTATGTCTCCCGCCGGCGGAGCTGTGGAGGGGGGCGAGGACAGCGCCCGAGCGTAGGATCGCTCCACGAAGCGATCCATGTCTGCCTGGGATGGAGCGGAGGTGGTAGGGGTTCCCCCCGGTGCTGAGGCTGGCTTAAATGCCGGTTATGTGAGGAGCTGTGCGGGAGCTGGAGCTGCTCACCTCCTCCTCATGTGGCGCCGGAACCGGAAGTGGTCTGAGTTTTTGAAAAACTGCTGATCTACTGGGATTTTCACACACAACCATCTCTCGGGGTTACAGAGAATGGTCCAAAAAAGAGAAAATATCCAGTGAGCGGCAGTTGTGTGGAGGAAAATGCCTTGTTGATGTCAGAGGTCAGAGGAGAATGGGCAGACTGGTTCCAGATGAAAGAGAGGCAACAGTAACTCAAATAACCACTCGTTACATCCAAGGTATGTGCTACAGCAACAGAAGACCACACCGGGTGCCACTGTCAGCTAAGGCCAGGAAACTGAGGCTACAATTCACACAGGCTCACCAAAATTGGAGAATAGAAGATTGGAAAACTTTTTCTGATCTGATGAGTCTCTATTTCAGCTGTGACATTCAGAATTTGGCGTAAACAACATGAAAGCATAGATCCATCCTGCCTTGTATCAATGGTTCAGGCCGGTGGTGGTGTAATGGTGGGGGGGATATTTTCTTGGCACACTTTGGGCCCCTTAGTACCAATTGAGCATCATTTAAATGCCACGGCCTACCTGAGTATTGTTGCTGACCATGTCCGTCCCTTTATGACTACAGTGTCCCCATCTTCTGATGGCTCCTTCCAGCAGGATAATGCACCATGTCACAAAGCTCAAGTCATCTCATCACTGGATTCTTGAACATTACAATGAGGTCCCTGTACTCCAATGGCCTCCACAGTCACCAGATCTCATCCAATAGAGCACCTTTGGGATGTGGTAGAATGGGAGATTCGCATCATGGATGTACAGCTGACAAATCTGCAGCACCTACGTGATGCTATCATGTCACTATCATGTCACATCTCTGAGAAATGTTTCCAACACCTTGTTGAATCTATGCCACGAAGAATGAAGGCAGTTCTGAAGGCAAAAGGGGGTCCAACCCGGTACTAGCAGCGTGTACCTAATAAAGTGTCTGGTGAGTGTATATTTTCAGATTTTTTTAGCAAATAATGTAGAATTGGATGGAACGGTGAATTGTTATACCTGACAGACGTCCCGTCCCCCTTTACCTCTTTTAGTATTCCACAAAACATACATTTTCCTGTTGCTTGACAGCTGGTCCTGTGCCACCATCTCCATCTGTTATGTCATCAGGTGGCCAGCTCCCTCTTCTAGGTTCTGGCCTCCTGACGACATGCATGTGCCAATGTTGCACCATCAGGGAGGTGGCTGCAAGAACCAGAAAGAGACTGACGACCAATTCCGAACCCCCCCCCCCCCCCCCCGGTGATGCACCACAGTGTTTGCACAGCAGCATACATCTCAACTTTCTACAATGCTCAATGTTGGTATTCCGGGAGGTGTGATATGTTGTTCTTGCCTAGGTGAGAAGTGAAGGGAGAATTCTAAAAAAAAAAAATGCATTTCCCATTCTAGTTTCAATAGTTTTTATTGAATTTTACAACTTAAACATAGGTAAACTTAGATAATGCATTACAAATGTTATTCGTTCATCGGGTAACTTGTATCCTCAGCAGGCGGTAACCATGCAAGCCCGAAATTTTGGGCCTTCAATCTGTATTCCACCCCATGCGATCTCTCTCACTGGTCGCGGTGGATGATCTCTGTTAGTGAGATTTCCCCTCCTATATTATATGTTTTAACAGTATGGTACTTTTGCAAGCATTAACAACATAAACAGTAACTGTATAGAATATCTCATTTAGTCAGAGTATGATTTGCTGAGTTGACCATTAACTGATTAAAGTATTGATATTTCCAGGAATTCCAGTATAGGTTTGATTAGACTGTTTTACAGTAGAGCTCCCCAATTGTACCATTCCATCCATGTTCTCCATTCTTGAGAGGTTATGTCATATTTCCCCATTGCCGAGGAATGCAATATCTTGTATGTACCGTGTGTTTGTACTGTGTGTATGACCTCCGTGACCTTTGGTGTTATTGATGTTTTCCAGTGTCTTAGTATGATGAGACGTGTAGACAATATGTGATATTACTGTCCTGTAGAGCGTTGGTATATTGTGCAGTTCCAGTGATAGTAACGCCATACCCGGGGTAAGCCCTATGTGGGTGTCTGTAATGATAGATAGTAATCTTTCAATTTGAGACCATAGTAGGCGGAGGTGAGGGCACGACCACAAAACATGGTACAATGTGCCCACACTTCCACACAATCTCCAGCAATGCGGGGAGGCCTCGGAGTAGATTTTGGAGATCCGGTACGGTGTAAGATACCACCGGAGGGTTATTTTTTGTTGCATTTCCCATAAATTCGTACTTTTAGTGGAGGAGTAGATGAGGCGGAATGTTTTTTTCCCAGTGTTGGGCTGAGTATTCTTCTCCTATGTCCTGTTCCCACACTTTAATAGATTGGGTTTTCTCACAAGTGTTTTTATCTTGTAAACTTGAATATATGATAGATATACCTTTAGCTGAGGTTCGAGGTGTTTTGTAAATAGCGTGAAACTGTCTCTGGAAGAAATGTGAGTATCTGTGGATTCTTTTTTAGTAAGTGGTCTATTTGTATATGAGTATAATGTGTATTGAGAGGTAGTTGGTATTCGAGTTGTAGGTTTTCAAATGGTTTAATTTGCCTTCCTTCTAGTGTATCCTCTAGGTAGTTAATACCTTTTGCTACCCAAGCATTGATATTGATATTTGGTATCAGGAGACTTATCGCCGTAATAGGGAGTTACAAGGGGGATATGTTGCTAGTCTCTTTTTGATTCTTCCTGAGGTGTGTCCATGCTCTTACCGATGCTAAGATAGGGGGTGCTAATTTGGAGCTTAATGTCATGTTGGAGGGAGCTGTCATTAGGAAATTGTGTAGATTGCTGTTAGGAACTTGTGCTAACGCTAATTGTTTCCACAGAGTGTTAGAGTGTGTGTGATCCAATGGTTCAGTTGAGTGAGTATGAAAGCGAAGTAGTAATATTGCATATGAAGGCCTCTTGAGCCCTTTAGGGAAAGAGAGCCCTGACTGATGGGGGGCATGGCCAGGGCGGATTAAGGTGACTAAGGGGTCACTGGGGATTGGTGCTAAGGTGGGACGGGGTTGGGCCTAAACTCAGTAGTGTGGCGCCCCAGGGGATTCTGGGTCTTTTCGGGAAGCAGAATTGGAAGAGCTGCCCACCCTCCCGCCCTAATTTTTTGGTTGGTATGTCACAGCTTGCTGCGGTTTTTTGTGACCTTGCCAGCAAAAATGGTATGCCCTTGATGGTAATTGGGAGATAGACGGCCGGTCCAGCACTTATGGTAAGGACAGGCCCCTCCTTCATCTCCCTTTTCCCCTTTTGGAATTGTGTGCTCACAGTGCAACTGTGACCGGCACTGTTGAAATTTCTGATGTTATGTGTTTGAGTTAATAAAAGCTGTGGCCTTGCCCTTTCCAACATTAATGGTTGTAAGTGTGTTTTTTTTTGAGGGGAAGAAGGGGTAAGGAATAAAAGTTGGCTATAGAAATGTTATAGTATGGGACCTGGGCTCATTGCACCTCAGCAGTCATGTACATGACCTATTCCCCCTGCTTTCCTGTGTTTAATGAGCTTACTAAATGCACATCTGGCCTTCTTACCCTGCCATAGATATTTATTCAGCTGTGATTGCATGGATTTGAAATACGAGTTTGGAATCTGAATTGGTAATGTCCTAAAGAGGTACAGTATTTGTGGTAGCAACTCCATCTTGAAGGCTGTCAGTCTGCCTAGCCATGATAGTTCAGTCAAAGCTAATTTAGATAGTCTGGTACCCAAAGTGTCTAGGAAGGGAGTATAATTGGCCTGTGAGAGGTCTGCTGTTTTAGGAGTCAATGTGATGCTTAAGTACTTGATAGCCTCTTTCTGTCATGTGTACGGGAATTGCTGTCTAAGCTTGTGTTCTGTTTTTTCAGGGATACCTAGGTTCAGTATATATGATTTTGTCTCATTAACTTTGTAGTAGGATACTGCATTAAATATTTGCAGTGTCTGGTGTACTGCTGGTAGAGAAGTGTTCATGTTGGATAACATCAGAATGATGTCATCAGCAAATAGGCTGATGACATGCTGTTTTTTCCCCACTAGTATACCTGATATATTGGGGTGTGTGCATAAGTAGGTGGCCAATGGTTCCATCAACAAGTTGAAAATCAGAGGGGACAGGGGGCACCCCTGTCTTGTCCCATTAGTTATCTCAAATGGGGTGGATAGTGTTCCTGATATATACACCTGAGCAGATGGGAGAGTGTACAGTGCCATTATGGCTGAGTAGATGGATCCCTCAAATCCAAATCTATCCAACACCTGTGACAGAAACTGGCAGTAAATCCTATCAAACGCCTTCTCTGCATCCAATGCTAGAAGCAGAGAAGGCATTCCACCCCTGTCAGCCATATGGATCACATCGATCAGACGGGTAGCATCCGACGTCTGGCGTCCCTTAGTGAAACCGGATTGGTCCATATCTATCAGTGAGGGTAGTATACCCATCATTCTGGCGGCCAAAAGTTTTGCGTACAACTTAATATCATTATTGAGCAAAGAAATAGGCCTGAAATTTTGGGGTGTATCTGGTTCTTTGCCCGGCTTTGGTAATGCTATTATTAAGGCCCTTAGCATCTCTGGGGGAAAAGAGGACGAGACAGCAGCTGAATTGAATATGTCGACCAAGTGTGGCAGTAGTGTGTCTTGGAATGTTTTAAAATATTCCCCCGTGAAACCGTCAGGTCCCGGGGATTTGTTGTTGGGCATTTTGTGTATTAATTTCTTCGCCTCAGTGTCAGAGATGGGAGCGTTTAAGTCTATTAGTTGTTCGGGAGATAGTTTGGGGAGGTTTATGTTTTGCAGAAATGAATCTATAAGTGCAGTGTTTAGTTGTGGAATAGTTGGATCGTTTTTAAGGTTGTAAAGCGATCCATAGTACTGGCTAAAAGCGTCCGCTATGTCTTGTGGGTGATATTGTTTGGTTTGTGTGTTGGGATGTAATATGTATGGAATTTGTGTTTTGTGTCTATAACCTTTAAATTTATTGGCTAACAATTTCCCTGCCCTATTTCCACATGTGTAGCACATTAACTTAAGTCTTCTGGAGGTCTTTTTGTAAAGTCCTCCAGAAACAGTATCCTCAGTTCAGTGCGCAATTTGGATAGTTGATGTGATGTGAAGATGGGAGAGCCATATTTTGTTTTTCGAAGAGTTGCAATGTTAGTTATTAATTTTGTCATATGTTGCTGTCTCATCCTCTTATTCCTTGCACCCTGTTGGATTAGTATCCCTCGTACAAACGCCTTATGGGCGTTCCACACTACAAATGGGTCCGACACTGAATGACAATTGATTTAAAAAAATTCTCTTATCTGCTTTTCAATTCTACATTTGGAGCATCTTGGAACAGCCTGGGGTTAGCTTTCCAGATGTATGTAGGGTTGTGGCTAGAAGAGTCTCCTACTGTTACAGTGACCGAGGCATGGTCCGACCAAGTTATATTATTGATTTTGGCTTCTTTACAACTAAACAGTAACCACTTATCCACTAAGAATAAATTAATCTTGCTATATGATCTATGGCTGCTGGAAAAAAAAGAATAATTTCTTTTGTTAGCGTTGAGGCATCTCCAGGAGTCAAAGAATTCATGCGATCTCAGCGCCTCTTTGAAGAAAGGTGGTGACCTTTTGGTTGTGGCTGTGGAATCAAGGGTTGGATCAGGGGTGATGTTGAAGTCTCCACATAGTACCACCCTTCCCCTCTTTACATCTTGGATCTTTTTCATAATTTTGTGAAAAAAACAAATCTGTCCTTTGTTTGGCGCATATATGTTTGCCACTGTGTATGTGGTGGATTCTATGTCACACACAATATCAGGAAGCGGCCTTGCGGGTCTGCAATTGCTTTATGTAGTTTAAAGGCAACTGAATCCCTTATCGCTATCATAACTCCTTTTTTCTTTGAGTCAGCATTCGCATTAAATTGGTGAGGAAATTTATGATGAGAGCATTTGGGTGGGGATTGACTTTGGAAGTGGGTTTCTTGGACACACAGTATGTCACATTTGTGGTATATCGGCTCCTTCCAAAGTGACCTTCTTTTTGCCGGGTGCTTGAGCCCTTTAGCATTAATGGACATAAATTTTATCGCCATTTGAATTTAAAAAGGTAATGGGTGGTGTATGGTGTGTGTAATCCACTTACAGTTAGTTGCACATGCGGCCATATTTGTACGGACTTTGGTTTTTGATGATGTTCCTTGGGATCTGGGTTCATCGTCGAGGCATTCTTGGTGTTCTTTGCATATGAGTACTGAGTTGCGACTAATGAGAAAAACAAGTCGTTTTTTTGTAACCAATAACATAGTCTAGCATAGGCTATAAGCCAAACAAGCATATTCAGGTTTAGAGTGTGGCGCATGGCCACTCAAAAAAAATGGGGTAAGAAGTTTGAGCTAGAAAGGTATAACATTTTCCCAGCAGGTGGGTATGTGTTAGGAAATGCCCATATCCGTTTTAATTTGTGGGTGTGGGCATTTTTCTGGTTGACTGTACGCCATTCTTGGTTAGGGTTTTGGCGGTTGCTCTGATGGTGGGTTTGTGGCTGCGTGTCAGGAATTATCCCCCAGGAGTTGAGTAGGGTCAAACCTTTCGCAAATGTTTCCATCACATAATCCACTCCATCTTTGGTGACAATGAGTTTTGTCGGGAATCCCCATTTATAACGTAGTTTGTGATTCCTGAGGGCTTTCGTTATTGTGTTCAGATTCTTGCATTTTTGCAGCGTGAACTGCGATAAGTCAGCATAAAATTGTAGATTGGAGTATTGCGCAGGGATCTGATCTTTCTGCCTAGACGCCGCCATCAAACGCTCTTTGGTTTGATAGAAATGTACCCTCAATATAACGTCTCTAGGTACATTCTCGGATAGGTAGGAGGGCTTAGGTAGCCGGTGTATTCTGTCAACAGTAAAGTCTAGCGGCGACATATCTGGGAGGATTTCATTAAAGAGCCGGGATGCATATTCAGGCAGATCATGCTGCTGAACAGATTCTGGAATACCTCTTATTTTAACGTTATTCCTCCTGGCCCTGTCCTCCATGTCCGCCATTTTGGTTTTTAGCGTCTTCATCCCTTCCATCATTTGCATCAACTAGATCATTCTTTGTAACAGCATATTCCCCCATCTTTGTTTCAACATGTGTCACTCTCTCCGAAACAGAGCCCAGTTCCTCACTAAACTTATGCATACAAGATACCATGTCCGAATGTAATGAGCTTCTCAGAGAGACTAGCATCTCCTTTAGCACGGTATCTAAGACTGGCTGATTATTAGTGGGGAACACATTGATTGATTCTGGCAGCTCCCTTATGTTTTCCCTAGTGTCATCCCCTGATATATGGAAAGAGCTCACCTCGTCATCCGTTGCATCCGGCCGGAATCTGGACTTTTCAGGGCTCCCGGATAAAGGTGTGGGTGGTGAGGAGTTGGGGGATTTAGGAGGGCTGCTTCTTTTTTGAGATTTCCCATGTTGAGCTGCCTGGGATCGTGAAGCAGCTGCCGGCGTGGATATGACACCAGCGCCATTTTGCCTAGGCTCTGGAGGAAAGAACTCCGTCAGCTTTTGAGGACGATTCCCCTCTTTCTTGTGCCTGGGCATTTCGGTATCTCTTGCCGCTGTCCTAGGGAGATAAAACGCTGTGTTCTGGAGTGTTTTGGTTGCTTGGATGGGCTGTTTTTAGTCATTGTATCCCTGCTGATACCGGAGCTCTGCTCTCAGACATCCATCGCGGTCTCCGGCTAGCTCCGCCCCTCTGCATTTCCCATTCTGAGAGATAGGGGTAGGAATGAGATGACAGAAAGTGGCTGAAGAGGATGAAGGGACACTTTAAAGTGGTTCTTCACCCTAAGAACCAAAAATTAAAAAACAGCAGCTACAAATACTGTGGCTGCTGGCTTTTTTTTAAAAAGGGACACTTACCTGTCCAAGAATCCAGCACTGTCCCCTCCTGAGCCATTTCTTCACTGGTTTTTGGTCGCCGACGCTGCCATATTAACTGTGACTCCTTGCAGCTTCACAGCCGGCTGCCCACTGTGCCATGCATTGTGCCACGACCTCTGACCCAAGTTTCTTGTTTCAGGGTGGCTCTATTCTCTTGCTGTGTCCTTTTTTATTTAGTGTCATTGCATCAAGGCACTCATGCTAACGTCCAGATAGCGCAGCATTTCCTCTGTAATGATTGCATTTGTACGGTTGTATGGGACGTGATCAGTGCTAGCAGCTGTTCTGATAGGAGGTGTTACAAATTTACCGATTTTGGGTAGCTCGCAAGATTTCTTGGTTTTAGCTTACTACAATAAGTTACACGCATTCAGGGGCGTTGCTAGGTCTGCAAAAAAAGATCTGGGGCTAGAGCCCATAGCAGCGCTTAACAACCTTTTTGTAGGCCCGGGGGGGGGGGGGGGGGGGTTAAGCAATTTTTTTATATTGCCACGTCACCTGCCACCATTAGCAGATTGTCACTTGCAACATCACTTGCCACTAGATGTGGGTTGTCACTTGTCAACTGATGTGGATTGTCACTTGCCATGCCAGCCAGTGCCACCAAATGGGCATTGTCGCTGCACTGGTCCATTTAGTGAGTGCAGGAGAGTGGTTTGGCAGTGAGAGATGATGTCATCTATCTGCTTCCCGCTGCACCTCCAACATTGAAGAGGCCCATGCTGTGAGGGCGGAAGAGCGCCGATGTGTGGCAGGCAGTGAGAGATGATGTCATCTCTCTGCTTCCCGACGCACATCACTCCCACATTGAAGTGGCCCGGCTGTGAGGGCGGAAGAGTGGTGACGTGGAGCAGGCGGAGAGAGATTATGTCATCTCTGCTCATCCGCCCACTCGTCTCTTTCCTTTCATCCACCTCTAATGCAGCCCACCGCAGCCGCAACCCGCTGGTTAGCATGGGACCCTGCGGCAAGAGACTCGGGGCCTTCTTCTCCGCCCGTCCCTCACTCCAGAAGAGCGACAGCGCCGACGTGTCAACAATCTGTGTATGTATTGCGGGGAATCAGGTCACTACGTGAGATCTTGCCCTAACAAGATACTTAAGTCCCTTTCAACCTCTCCTAAGTATGCACCTGCCTTGCCTAATCCTGCAAACCACCTTGCTCTCTCCATTATTCTACAGCTTCCAGGACAGGATCTTCCAGTCTCAGTCATAATTGACTCCGGAGCATGCAGCTGCTTCATTGACCTAACTTTTGGTGCTTACCACCGCATCCCTCTCCAATTGAAGTCACAGGGACTTGCTGTCCACCTTGCTGATGGTTCCACCCTTAGCTCTGGTCCTGTCACCCAGGAGACTATCCCTCTGCTGGCCATCATGAGCACTCATCATCGGGAATTTCTTTGTTTGGAAGCCATCTCTTCACCACTTTTTCCTATTATTCTGGGAATGCCTTGGTTACAGGCCCATAATCCTAGTATTGACTCTGGGGAAATCAAGTTCCTTTCCAGTTACTGTCAACAGCACTGTCTGCACAGTACCCCAGTAAAATTCACTCAACTCCTGTGTCTGGACATTGACTCTGAATCGCAGCAGGCGATTCCCGCTCCATGTCGGGACTTTCTTGATGTCTTTAGTAAAAAGGGGGCAGAGACCCTTCCTCCTCATAGACCTTATGATTGCCCGATAGAACATCTGCCTGGATCTGAAGTTCCCTTTGGAAGAATTTTTCCACTAACAGAGCAGGAGCTGGATACCCTTAAGGTCTATATTGATGAGAATCTAAAGAGAGGTTTTATCCGTCCTTCCACTTAACCGGCCGGGGTCGGCATCT
Source organism: Lithobates septentrionalis (assembly GCA_037952835.1). NCBI lineage: Eukaryota > Metazoa > Chordata > Amphibia > Anura > Ranidae > Lithobates > Lithobates septentrionalis. Next base: position 1,589,638 of record JBBDGP010000832.1, read on the forward strand.
TCTTCGTCGAGAAGAAGGATCATTCTCTACGGCCTTGTATCGACTACAGGGAACTAAATAAAGTAACCATCAAGAATAGTTAACCTTTACCTCTCGTGCCTGAACTCTTCCAAAGACTGGGTTCTGCAATAATCTTTTCCAAACTAGCTCTCTGTGGTTAAATACAATAAAGGGACTGCGCTTAGGACATGTATAAAGGTGTGCAGCCCCCCTAAAGAAACTCCACAGGTGTTTCAGAAATAGCTGTATACATATGTGAAAGTGGGGTAATGGCGCTCCCTCGAGTTTAATCGGGCAGATATGTGGTGTGCTATACCACCAATAATTAAAAATATATATGAACTCCACATACACCCTACACGTCCGTGAGTGTGCAAATAAATAATATGAAATATAATAATATAGTAGTGTGATAAGAGGGCTATCCTGTTAAGCCCTATTAGTGTGAAGTGGTAAGTACTTAATTAAATAAACTCAACATATATGTGTGCACATTCCAAGTAATATTCCGAAATAACCATAGGTGCCAATAAACAGATTAATTGCAGGATGGTTGAACACCCAATCCCACATTAGGCCCTTACCATAATTAACCCTATGCGTAAAACAAAAACAAAAACAAAAGTGCTGGTTACCAACAATAACCTTTAAATCTATATTAATTACTAAGCATATTCATAAATAGTCCAAAATGTGTAAACCAGTCCGTGATTGTGAAGTACAACTCCAGTGCAATGTGGAAGCACCCCAGCCAAAAAACTTGGAAACAGACTTAAATTTGTGACTTGAGTGCGTTCAGCGTTCTTGGTGACTTGGTGCTCCCCCTCAAGGGTCCCCACTCACCAGATCCATCCACCCCAGAGGGGTAACTCGCATAAGGAATGTGTTCTCTGCGATCCTTCTGCCGCCACGATAGGTAGGTTTCCCAGGAAAGTCCTCAGCATATGCAGGTGGAGAAGTTTTAATCACTCATGCAGAAAAAAGAGGAAAGATGGACTCCCATGGTGTAGTAATTGAATATTGGATTTAATCCAAAAAGAAAACTTTATTTAAAACTTAAAAATAAAAATAAAATAAAAATAAAAATAAAAAACTATAGTCCAGATCAACTGGCTGTGGAATTAAGCATCATACAAATATAAAAACGAAAAACCATGAAGGAATAGGCCCACCATAAGCCTAAGTATGCAGCAAAAAATGTGCCTTGCACAACCGCTCACATATATGTACCAAAGTCCTGGCCGGGTAGCTCGTATCCCAAGGTGGAAGTAAGAAGAGCGTATGCGCTCCACCTGCGCTCCACCGGCCTAGTAAGCGGAAATGACGTAGCGTGCGTGGCGCCGTCGTGCGCGTTTCGTCATAGACGTCCTCAGCGACGGTACCCGCACGCCACGCACCACGTCATTAAATAGGGAAGCAGCCATTCCGGAAACACCCCTCATAACCAGAGGCACCTATCATGGTTAGCTTGTAGGAGGGGTTATGTACCGAATACACACCCATTCTCCCCAGAAGTGTACGCAAAGGTGGTCAGGATGATCGGTGTGCAGTGTCCGTATATTTATAGCTGATTTCCTAGATGCAAACAACTACTGGAGGGTATAGTCCATACTGCCGGGATATATTACATTACCACTTAGTGTTCATTATTATCAGTGTGGACATAGGATCTAAAAGAATACACCTTAAAGTGCATCCCATAAGGGGACCCCTGTACTTATCACCAGCAATAAATGTAACCGCAAATAGGTGTAACATTTTGAATAGATCACCATAGTGGTGGCCATAATAATAGGTACGCCAGGAACAATAACAGAAAATAAGAACAAAAAGGAAATAATAATAAAACAATGAAGTGTATAATGAATATATATAGTATAGTGTAATAATACTGTAGAAAAGTAGATCACAATATCTATATATATGTCAGGTAGCAGGAGGAGGCCTTAAATGGACTAGGTTACACCTCAATCACATATTAGGGGTCATAGTGTATACATCCAAGGGTAACTATCCCATCGATATATACCAATAAATACCATCCCCCATGCCCCATAAGGGGCTTATATAAAGGGGGTCAATCAGGGTACATCTGGGTTGTACGACCCCACCCACTAGTAGGTGCCTAGTCTCCTACCCACAATATCCCAAGGATGTGACTCTTATACTTGTTAGTGGTATATTGATTATGAAAAGACAAGAATAATAGGGAGGGGTCCCTAACCAAGTTCCCCTACGGGTTGGCTATGAAACAGTTTAAATCTATATCCAGGTTGAGGCCCCTCGGAGCTAGAGACCCCAACCTATATATCCAACTGGTTTCATTTTGTGAAACCAGTGTGGTTTTGTTGCCCCCTCGCCAGTGGTCCTTGACACAGTCGATCCCGTAGAAAACCAACCCAGTAGGGTCCTGATTGTGGAAAGCATCGAAATGACGGGAAAGATGATGTATTGGGAACCCTTTCCTGATGTTTTTAATATGTTCCCGTATACGCATATACAGGGGCCTAGTGGTTCTGCCCACATATTGCAACTGGCATGGGCACTCAATGACATATGTCACGTGAGTGCTCTGGCAGGTAATCAGTTTTCTAATACGGTATTCTTTATGATCCATCTTAGATCTAAAGGTATCCCTTTTACGAGGTTGCTTTTTGCTGACCCTACATGGTAGGCATTTTTGGCATTTGTAAAAGCCTTTCATTTCTGGAAATATTTGAGTATGTTTTGGGGGGTTGATCACATTATGTACTAGGTAATCTCTGAGCGTAGGAGCCCTTCTGTACACCACCTTAGGTTTACTAGGTAATATATTAGCTAGGACCCTGTCCTCTTTTAGGATTGGCCAGTACTTAGTTAAAATATGTTCAAACTCCTTATATTGAGCATTGAAACCTGTGACGAACACCAAATTAGTGTTGTTTTTCCTTTTCTTAGACTTATTGAACAGACTTCCTCGGTCCATATTTGCTATGTCATTCTTCAGCTTGCGTAACATATTTAATTTATATCCTTTCTCCTGAAATCTTTCAATCATGATGTCTGTTTGTTGCGAGTAATCTTCAATGGTGACACAGTTTCTCCTTAATCTTATAAGCTGGCCTTTAGGGATATTCCCTTTCCAACGAGGGTGGTGACAACTAGTGCTAGGGATATACCCGTTCCTATCCGTGGCCTTGAAAAAGGTTTTAGTATGTAGGCGGTCATCCATCTTGAAGATTTCAAGGTCAAGGTAATCAATCTTCTGGTTGTCCCATCTTCCAGTGAAGGTTAAGCCGTACCTATTGGTATTAAGATCTTCCAGGAATTTTTCAAAGGTCTCAGTCGTTCCTTCCCAGAGTATGAACAGATCATCTATATACCTACGGTACATCTTCAACTGGGGGATCCCCTTACCGTAGATGTATTCTTCTTCCCACATGTTCATCATGAGATTGACTACACTTGGAGCATATCGCGCGCCCATAGCCACTCCTTTAGTTTGGGCATAGTACTCTTGGTTGTACCAGAAGTAATTACATGACATAGCCAACTGTAAGCCTTCAAGTATGAAATCTATCTGTTCTTGTTTTAGAGGGGTTAGTTCGTGAAGGGCTTTTTCTACCCCCAACAGTCCATCTTGTTGCTCGATACTTGTATACAAGGAGTTTACATCGATAGTGGCTAATAGCCAATCCTTAGTCCTGTTAATACATTGTAGTTCTTCCAAGAGTTGGGCACTGTCACGTAGGTAAGATTTTCCCATTTTTACTAGAGGTTTCAAAAATTTGTCTAAATATTCACCCAATCTGGAGAACACAGAATTAATGCCACTAATAATAGGTCTCCCGGGTGGCTTATGTAATCTCTTGTGAATCTTGGGTGTGTAATAGATAACCGGGGTTTTAGTGGAACTGGAGACTAGATATTCTGCTTCTTTACTGTTTAGAATACCAATATCCTTCCCTTTTTTGACGTATGCTTTCAATTTCTTTTCATAAATACGCTTAGGGTTCTTATTGAGTTTCTTGTAGGTATCCTCGACCCGGAGCAGATTCTCCATTTCTTCCTCGTAGTCTCTCTTATTCAATATTACCAGTCCCCCCCCCCTTTATCTGCGGGTCGTATGACCACTTCCTTTCTTTCCCCCAAAGTTTTTATGGTCTTCCAGATGTGTTTAGTCCTATGGTTCCTACGCTTATCCAATTTCCGTAAGTCGTCTTCTACCATTTTTTGGAAGACTCCCATACACTGGTTTCCTGATGTTGTCGGATTGAAGATAGAGTAAAGCAACCTCGTAAAAGGGATACCTTTAGATCTAAGATGGATCATAAAGAATACTGTATTAGAAAACTGATTACCTGCCAGAGCACTCACATATGTCATTGAGTGCCCATGCCAGTTGCAATATGTAGGCAGAACCACTAGGCCCCTGTATGTGCGTATACGGGAACATATTAAAAACATCAGGAAAGGGTTCCCAATACATCATCTTCCCGTCATTTCGATGCTTTCCACAATCGGGACCCTACTGGGTTGGTTTTCTACGGGATCGACTGTGTCAAGGACCACTGGCGAGGGGGCAACAAAACCACACTGGTTTCACAAAATGAAACCAGTTGGATATATAGGTTGCAGTCTCTAGCTCCGAGGGGCCTCAACCTGGATATAGATTTAAACTGATTCATAGCCAACCCATAGGGGAACTTGGTTAGGGACCCCTCCCTATTATTCTTGTCTTTTCATAATCAATATACCCACTAACAAGTATAAGAGTCACATCCTTGGGATATTGTGGGTAGGAGACTAGGCACCTACTAGTGGGTGGGGTCGTACAACCCAGATGTACCCTGATTGACCCCCTTTATATAAGCCCCTTATGGGGCATGGGGGATGGTATTTATTGGTATATATCGATGGGATAGTTACCCTTGGATGTATACACTATGACCCCTAATATGTGATTGAGGTGTAACCTAGTCCATTTAAGGCCTCCTCCTGCTACCTGACATATATATAGATATTGTGATCTACTTTTCTACAGTATTATTACACTATACTATATATATTCATTATACACTTCATTGTTTTGTTATTATTTCCTTTTTGTTCTTATTTTCTGTTATTGTTCCTGGCGTACCTATTATTATGGCCACCACTATGGTGATCTATTCAAAATGTTACACCTATTTGCGGTTACATTTATTGCTGGTGATGAGTACAGGGGTCCCCTTATGGGATGCACTTTAAGGTGTATTCTTTTAGATCCTATGTCCACACTGGTAATAATGAACACTAAGTGGTAATGTAATATATCCCGGCAGTACGGACTATACCCTCCAGTAGTTGTTTGCATCTAGGAAATCAGCTATAAATATACGGACACTGCACACCGATCATCCTGACCACCTTTGCGTACACTTCTGGGGAGAATGGGTGTGTATTCGGTACATAACCCCTCCTACAAGCTAACCATGATAGGTTCCTCTGGTTATGAGGGGTGTTTCCGGAATGGCTGCTTCCCTATTTAATGACGTGGTGCGTGGCGTGCGGGTACCGTCGCTGAGGACGTCTATGATGAAACGCGTACGACGGCGCCACGCACGCTACGTCATTTCCGCTTACTAGGCCGGTGGAGCGCAGGTGTAGCGCATACGCTCTTCTTACTTCCACCTTGGGATACGAGCTACCCGGCCAGGACTTTGGTACATATATGTGAGCGGTTGTGCAAGGCACATTTTTTGCTGCATACTTAGGCTTACGGTGGGCCTATTCTTTCATGGTTTTTCGTTTTTATATTTGTATGATGCTTAATGCCACAGCCAGTTGATCTGGACTATAGTTTTTTATTTTTATTTTTATTTTATTTTTATTTTTAAGTTTTAAATAAAGTTTTCTTTTTGGATTAAATCCAATATTCAATTACTACACCATGGGAGTCCATATTTCCTCTTTTTTCTGCATGAGTGATTAAAACTTCTCCACCTGCATATGCTGAGGACTTTTCTGGGAAACCTACCTATCGTGGCGGCAGGAGGATCGCAGAGACCACATTCCTTATGCGAGTTACCCCTCTGGGGTGGATGGATCTGGTGAGTGGGGACCCTTGAGGGGGAGCACCAAGTCACCAAGAACGCTGAACGCACTCAAGTCACAAATTTAAGTCTGTTTCCAAGTTTTTTGGCTGGGGTGCTTCCACATTGCACTGGAGTTGTACTTCACAATCACGGACTGGTTTACACATTTTGGACTATTTATAAATATGCTTAGTAATTGATATAGATTTAAAGGTTATTGTTGGTAACCAGCACTTTTGTTTTTGTTTTACGCATAGGGTTAATTATGGTAAGGGCCTAATGTGGGATTGGGTGTTCAACCAGCCTGCAATTAATCTGTTTATTGGCACCTATGGTTATTTCGGAATATTACTTGGAATGTGCACACATATATGTTGAGTTTATTTAATTAAGTACTTACCACTTCACACTAATAGGGCTTAACAGGATAGCCCTCTTATCACACTACTATATTATTATATTTCATATTTTTTATTTGCACACTCACGGACGTGTAGGGTGTATGTGGAGTTCATATATATTTTTAATTATTGGTGGTATAGCACACCACATATCTGCCCGATTAAACTCGAGGGAGCGCCATTACCCCACTTTCACATATATATACAGCTAGCTCTCTGTGGTGCCTACAACCTAATCCGCATTAGAGAGGGGGATAAATGGAAAACTGCCTTCCGTACCCGGTTCGGGCACTCTGAGTACCTCGACATGCCCTTTGGCGTGTGCAACGCACCAGCGACATTTCAACACATGTTAATGATATCTTCCGTGACCTTCTGGACTAATATGTTATAGTGTATCTAGACGACATTTTGATCTTTTCCTCTTCAGTCACTGAGCATCGCAGGCATGTCCGAAATGTATTAAACTGGCTCAGGCAGCATGTACATTATGCCAAGTTGGAAAAATGCGAGTTTGAACGCGAGTGCATCCAGTTCCTCGGCCTAATCATTTCTATCAATGGCATTAAGATGGATCCTCAAAAACTGGCAGCTATCCTGGACTGGCCCGCTCCCTCCGATAAGAAGGGAGTCCAACGCTTCATTGGCTTCGCCAACTTTTACCGGAAGTTCATAAGGGGCTTTTCTGCAATAATTGCCCCCATCACTGAACTGATCAGGCAAGAGAACCGATTCTGTTGGTCCCCTAAGGCGCAATCTGCCTTTGAAAAGCTTAAAGAGCTATTTACCTCTGCCTCCATTCTGAAACATCCAGATCCTGCCTTACCATTTGTCCTTGAAGTGGATGCATCAGAGTTCGCAGTAGGGGCAGTACTTTCTCAGCGGCAAGGTGTCAAAGCCCTCCTCTATCCAGTAGCCTTTTTCTCACAGAAGCTCTCCACTGCAGAGAAAAATTACGATGTGGGAGATGGGGAGCTTCTGGCCATTAAGGCCACACTAGAAGAGTGGCGCTACCTATTGGAGGGTGCTGCACATCCCATTCTGGTCTAGACCGACCACAAAAACCTGGAGTACCTGAGAACAGCCAAGAGATTGAGACCACGGCAGGCAAGGTGGGCCCTGTTCTTCTCTAGATTTCAGTTCCACATTACTTACAGACCTGGCTGCAAATATATCAAACGCATTATCCCGCATGTTCCATGATTCCGGGGAATCCTTGCCTCCAGACACCATCCTCCCTGCTGGAAATTTTCTGCTACTTCAAGGGGACCTCATAACCCAAAAAAGACAAGCCTCCAGGAGTTGGTCCCCACTGCAGAAGTCAATGTAAGCATGCAAGATGGCTTGTTCCTTCACAAGGACAAAATCATGGTTCCAGAGAATCTGAGGGTGGCAGTACTGGAACTCTGCCACGACTCTGTACATTTTGGTGGCCTCAGCTGGCAAACGATTGCAAGAGCTATGTGGAATCATGCACCACCTGTGCTCGAAACAAGAATAGCCGAACGAAGGCCTGGGGCCTACTAAGACCCTTACCTGTTCCAGAAAGGCCCTGGATTTTGCTTGGATTTCATCATAGAACTCCCTCTGGCATAGGGTTTCTCTACCATCTTCATCATTGTGGATAGATTGTCTAAAATGGCTCACTTTCTACCCACGATATGCACACCTTCAGCTTTGGAAACGGCAAAAATTTTCATCAAGGAAATAGTGAGACTGCAAGTATAGTATCTGATCGAGGTGTTCAGTTCACTTCCAGGTTCTGGAAGGCTCTCTGTGGTTCGCTGGAAATTGAATTAGCCTGCCCCTCAAGGAAGTTGGGTCCCAAATTCATGGGTCCTTTTTCGGTCAAGAGGAAAATCAATGATGTGACCTATGAGCTTGACTTACCCAATACATTGAAAGTCCATCCAGTCTTTCACGTGTCTTTGCTGAAACCTGTCACTCCCAATTCCTTTTCGGGTCATAATACCGTCCCACCTGAACCTGTAATCATTAACAATGAGGAAGAATTTGAGGTGGAAGCAATCCTGGACTGCAGGAAGAGACACAACCAAGTCCAATACTTAATCAAGTGGAGGGGGTATGGACCAGAAGATAATTCTTGGGAACCGGAAAGCAACCTGCATGCTGAAGAACTTTTAAGGGATTTTTGGAGTGCCCACGATGATAGATTGGCCCAGATGGGCATCCGGAGGCTGCCCTTAAGGAGGGGGCACTGTCAGAGAAGGTCCCAGAACAGAATTGGTATCAGGCACTCTGGTGTGCGCCGGTTCACGCCGGTCCGCGCGGGCGCGTGCCCGTTCGCGCCGTTGTGCGGGTGTTTGGCGCCAACCGCCCTATTTAGACTGCTGGTACACTTTGCTCGGTGCTGTCCGATCTGCAGCTCCCAGTTCCTGTGCTTCCTGTTTACCTGCCTGAAAGTTGATCTCCTTGTTACCCTGCTTGTCTCTTGGATTCCTCTCTGCTATCTGCCTGCATCGGACCCCGGCTTGCCTTTGACCTTGAATCTGCCTGCTCCCATGTACCATGCTGACCGCCTGCTGCCAACCCTGCCTGCTACCTGGACTCTGAACCTGCCTGCTCCCCTGTACTGTACTGACCGCCTGCTGCCAACTCTGCCTGTGACCGGACCTGCCTACTCTGCTCCTGCTCTGCACCTGCTGACTATGCTCCAGCTTACCAAGGACCTCCAGTCCACTCGCACCAGGATCCTGGGCCTTACCTCCGCAAGTCACCCGCCAGGCTCTTATACCATTCTGTGCTCCTGTGCCTTCTGTTCATACTACCAGGGGCCGGGAACCAGATATGTAAGGGAGGCCTTCCCCTGCTGTATCGGGTTCATCAGTCGGGTACGTGAAAGTCTGACACCTTTCCTACATCGGGAGTCTACAGACACACCACAGGGACCGGTGAGAGAGAGCGCACTGCTCAATACTCGCATACTGATAGCAGAGACATAGCAGAGACTGAGTCACTGGAAGCAGGATACTTAGTACATAGCATCTACACTGTATGCTGGTTTGCCAAGACTGTTGTTAAGTGCACCAGCACTGCTTATGGGTGCCAACATTAGCAGGCAGAAGAACACTGTAAAGGACTACCGCCTATAAAGTCAACAAGCCCCCCCCCCCCCCATTACCTACTCACATAAAGAGTACCTCTATCAAAGTTAGCCTAGGCCTAGCATAGTCACCCTTAATGTACGCTGGCAGTATAGTCTCCTGAATGCAGTAAATCTATTAGCATTACTGTCCATTGCTGTATTCACGTTTATCTTGCCACTGTTTCCTGACCCAGCATCATTATTGCATACCTGGCATTGCCCATTTCTGTGATATTGTAAGCTTATCTCACTTAACCTAGTGTGTCAGAGGGGCTGAAGTCATTGGGGGGTTGAGGCAAAGAATAAAGAACCCATCCTATCCATGCATTTTTCATTGAAATAAATGTAAATGCCTCAAAACGCAGGCAGCTGTCAGGGTCTAAGGTGACATGAACTCCATTTGGATGGAACAGTCATGACAGCATTCATTTACAATGTTCAAATGTTCCAATGTTCATCACAGACCACAGTGACAACATCTTGTTCATGTATGATGTCACAAGTGATGTAGGAAACACCTCCAGATTCAGTAGAAACATGTACTGTGTCACTGACACAGTACATGTTTCTACTGAATCTGGAGGGGTTTGCTACATCAATTGTGACATCATACATGAACAAGATGTTTTCAGCTGCCAGCAGCACGTTCCTCTTACCTAAGAACAGAGAAGGAGTGAAGATTCACTTCCGCATATCATATATGATGTACAGAAGCAGGAAGCTATCAGCAGAAGGCTTCCTTTCCTGATACATTTTATAGAACTTGGCCAAAAGTTGTTCATGTCAAGGTTGCATCTACAAAACTCTTTAGACCCAGTCTGCCCAGACAGTACGGTCACCTGTTGACTTGGCACCATCCACAGGCAGCTTAATGCTGTGTACACACGATCGGGAATTTGGTCAGAAAAAGATATGATGGCTTTTCCGACAGGATTCCACGCAAGCTTGTCTTGCATACACACAGTCACACAAAAGTTTGCTGAACTTTCGACCGCCAAGAACGCGGTGAGGTACAAAACACTATGACAAGCCGAGAAAATTAAGTTTAATGCTTCCGAGCATGCTTCGAATTGTTTCCGAGCATGCGTAGCAATTTTGCGCGTCGGAACTGCTACAGATGACCGCATTTTCGGATAGGAACTTTTTCTGACCGAAAAAATGAGAACATGCTCTCAATCTTTTGCTGGCTGGAATTCGGCCAGCAAAAGTCCGATGGAGCATACAGACGGTCGCATTTTCCGACCAAAAGCTCTCATCGGTCTGTTGCTGGCCGAATTTCCGATCGTGTGTACGCGGCATAACTCTTCAATACAATACAGAAGTCAAATCCAACACCATTTTACTTCTTATAATTACAGTACAGAGAATGTTTTTTTCCAGTCTTTTGTGTAAGTGTAAGAAGATAATGACTTTCCTAACCCAGTCCCCATGAAGTACTAAACCGGGTTAGGGAATATGGTGTGAGGAGCGTGTGCGCTTGGCTATAGCTGCTGGTTCCAGTATCCTGGTTTTGGCTGTGGCATTCTCCTTGTCTGTCTATCCTCCTGCAAGGCGATTACTGTGGACAGACTCTGGGTGGAGACTAAACTTGATTTAAACCAGCCAAGCCTGCAGTCTCATGCTTGTGACAGAGTGTGTAATACCTGATCAAGTTCCCTGTCTGTCTGCCCTGCTCTGCTCTGCTAGATTGGATTTCCCTGTGTATGACCTTGGACTGGATAAGGACTATTCTCTAGACTCTGCCTACCTTTTACCTGGCCTGTCATTGAACCACTCTGCCGGTCTTCCAACTGCAAGTACCTGTTTGCTTTGCTCAGTTTGCGCCTGCCCTGGCGTGGAAGCCAGGCACTATAGCACTGTATGTAGTCCTGGGGACAACCGAGTACCGGTAGTCTGGCTTGCCTTATGGCAAAGGGGGCTGCTTTAGGTGGAGAACACAGTAGCCAGTTATAGTGGTCTGCCCACCTGCGTTAGGGGTAAACGTGACACATGGAAGAAACGGGAAGGGTCTAGCTAGGACTGAACTAACTAGCACTAAACAGGAGGGGGGGACAGTGGGAGATGCCAAATCACATAAGTAAACAAGTTGTATTGGCTCTAAACTGCCACTAGATATCAGCATACTACAGAACAATGATAACCTGATGAAGTTCTATACAACACAGAAAAACGACACACAATGGGGACAGAGCAGTGATGTAAACCACATGAAAATTACATTTTTTATGTATATAGTAGTGGTGAGCTTCCAAGGAACCTGTACAAGACCACATTTTGGACACCACACTTGACTTCTGATCAAATAAAACACTTAGAGGTGAATTTACTAAAGGCAAATAGACTGTGCACTTTGCAAGAGCAGTTGCTCCAGAGCTTAGTAAATGAAAAGAAGCTCTGCTGACTTCCATCATCCAATCATGTGCAAGCAAATATGCAGGTTTTTTTTATTTTCCTTGCACGTGATTGGGTACTCTTTGCAAACTGAAGACTTACCTCATTTACTAAGCTCTGGAGCAACTGCACTTGGAGAGGGCAACTGCACTTTGCAAAGTGCACAGTCTATTTGCCTTTAGTAAATCAACCCCTTATACACCTTATACACTGACCATACACTAGCAGATTTTCGAACAAACATTTGTCTGAAAAATAAATGATAAAATACATTCATATGAAAATTCGAATCAGTACATTCGATGACTTGATGAATGTATGTAGGAATGTAGTCTGCCCCCTGGTGAGATCTCTGCACAACTGCAGCAGGCATTATTAGGTCCCGATGGCCTTTCTTTCTCTTCAATAAAATTGCCTTCATTACAAATGTAAAGCAATCGTTTTCACTGACTGAGGGCTCATTTACACCTATGCCTTTTAAAGGTGGTTGTAAACC